>JARHVA010006161.1:600000-989068 GCA_037957365.1 Torreya grandis
TGTTAGGTTTTGTACATGGCCTGGTGGTGGGGGCTTGCTCCCTTCACTTCACAAACCCAAAGCCAAGCTGAGCCACTTAGCCAATATATACTTTGCTTATAGTTTATACTCTGCTAGAGAACAGAGTGGGTCCTCCTCTTGGTGGTGAAATCCAAGTAGGATCTCCAGGAAGGGCAAGATATCCGCTAGGTGATGAAATCCTAGACGGGCCTTGTCTTAGGTATGTTATATGTTTGATTTGATGTGAATGTGGTCTGGTTGTGTAACATATGTGCACTACAATTTATTCATAATGATTTTTTAATTACTAAGTGAGAAGGCTAAATATGCATTCAAGCAAGAATGAAATGCAATAATTTTTAACCCAAATTGAAATGTTTTGTTCAGATGCAAACAATGGGAGAAAAGGTTAAGAGTATGAATTTTCACTACTCTAAGATGCAGGCAAGAAGTGACAAGAAGAAAAAGAAAGATGTTCTTTTTAACTTGTGCTAATGGTTTCTTTTCGAAATAAAAAGATAGAAGAAAGATGCAAGAAGAGAAATTTTCTTAATGCAACTATATGAAAGTTTGCTTTTTTAGAAAAAATGAACCCATGAAAAAATCTAGTGTCCCACCGAGCGTGCCAGAATGTTTCTCTATATTTTTTATTTTTACATTCAGAAGAAGAAACTAAAGATAATGGTCAGGGGTTTGATTGATACCCAGATTAAGTTGCGCACCATATCCAAGCATTGTAGGAGCTCCTCTTTGGCTGTAGAGGAAGACACCTATAGAGAGAATAAGACTCAAACAAAGAGAATGTTAGATAAATATAAGGTGGAATGCCAAGCAATATGCTCGTTCCCAAAAGTGTAAAGACTTCCTTAAGGGATGAAAGTCCACTTTTTAATAAAAAAGTGTTGTATAAAATGAAATGGTGAAAGACTAAGAAAGAGAAATAAAGATAATGCATACCTATTCTCTATAGTCAGTCTGTCATAGTCACCAATGTCAATAGTCCTCCTAGCATCAGTTGATCAATATGCCAACATTGGTTATGTTATTGATGTCAGTAGGGGCAGTGGGCCTTGGACAGGTTTTAGGTTATGTTTGTGGTTGACAAAGGAGTCTGGGAATTTAAGGGTTTGTGCAGGGTTGCAAGACAGTGAATAGAGCCTGAGAGGGGCCAAAGGTCGGGGATAGGTGTAAACAGAGGATAAGAATAGAAGGAAGGCACTTTAGCCTTTCTACATAGGAAGTCGGGTCTGGTTGATAGTATTTAGAAATAGTAAATAGAAACTAATTACTAATGTATTCTAAATTACTGAAATGAAATAGAAGAATACTTAGCTTTGTTATAAGAACCAAGGGTGTTAGAATGCATATTCCTATTATGGCTGATGTCGAAGCCCTTGTGCAATGTTCCAATCCAATCTAGAGTCACTTATGCAAAGTTTCTATAGCCAGGTGAGCGTTAGTCGAAGTCTAATGCTTTGTCTCAGAATGTGTGCATCGATGTCTCAGAGTCTAGGAGGAAGAATTTGAGATTCAGGGCCAGAGAGAGAGAGTTAGGATTCGAGATCTGGCTAGAACTCAGTTTAAGAAACTGACGTCAGCGATCCTATCGACATCAGCCGATAGTTGATAGAAGTTGATGGCTAGAGAATGGGTAAAAGGGCTATTTTTAGCCCTTCGCCCGTTCTCCATCCACCAAGTGCATTTGCCATTAGAGAACGGTCAAAAGATGGAGTTATTATGCACGAGTGTTAGTTAGGAGGTTGGAATGGAGTGAGAATAGGTCTTAGGTAGTTAAGATTTGGATGATTTAGTCATAGGGTAGGAAATGGTCTTAGGGCAAGGTGTCCAAGGTGAGGTGTCCTAGGTGAGGTGTCGAGGTGATGTCATTAATTTAAAATAAATAGTTTATTTTAAATTAATAAGTGTGTAAG
Organism: Torreya grandis; assembly: GCA_037957365.1. NCBI lineage: Eukaryota > Viridiplantae > Streptophyta > Pinopsida > Cupressales > Taxaceae > Torreya > Torreya grandis. Next base: position 601,932 of record JARHVA010006161.1, read on the forward strand.
GGACAAAGGGGAGTCGACATAATTTTGGTGTCTACAAAGTCTTCCAAGACATTAAAGATGTAATATCTCAGGCTCCAATACTAATTAGTCTAGAAAAAAGAAGGATTTATACATGTACTCATTCAATTTAGAACATACAATTATTATTGTTATAACATAGAATACATATGAGACCAAACATATAATTGTGTTTATGAGAAAAAATCTAAAAGACATAGAACTTATGTAGTCCATGATTGACAAGTAAATCTTCACTCTTGTCAAAGTAGTGAAGAAATTTTGACATTACATCTTGAGGAATAAAACTATTGCCATTGTGCTTGATCTTCCTATCAATCTCACCTTATCATAGAATGAATTAGGATAATTATAATGCAAGTGGATGAAAAAGCTACAAGAGTTTGACATAAAAATCAAGCCTTCAAAGATCATTCAAGGCCAAGGCATTGTTCAACTCATGACTGAACCTGATTCATGTATCACAGTTGAATATATATGTGAAGCTTAGGTATCTAAAGGAGAATGGTATATTGATATAATTTAATACTTATAGGTACTTTTTCCCTATAACTTAATAGAGAATGAAGAAAAGATTTGAGTCTCAAAGTGGCTCATTACATGATCAAGATGGGAGTCCTCTAAAGAAGGAACTATGAAGGCAATTATCTCAAGTGTGTGTCTATAGAGGAAGCTAAAGAGATTATAGAAAACTTGTATCACAAGATATTCAATGGTAATCCATCTAGGAATACCACAACCCATAAGATCTTAAGAATGGGCTACTATTAGCTAATATTTTTCAAGGATGCTCATGCTCATGTAAGAACATGCCATGATGCCAATATTTATCTAAGAGGGAAGTACATGCAATAATGCCCTTATATATATTTGTTGAAGTAAGGCCATTTTCCCAATGGGGATTAGATTTCATCAATGTCATTAACCCTAATTCCTCAATAGGCCATAAGTTTGTAATTACTATTATGGACTACTGCACTAAATGGACTAAAGCCATAACCACAAAGAATTTTAGAGCATAAGGTGTGATTCACTTCTTGGAAGAAAAAATCACAACTAGATTTGGTACCCCCATTTCTTTAGTTTGTGATAATGGACCAGCTTTTATATCATTAAAATTCACTAAGTGGGTACATGATAATCAGATTAGTATTAGGTCATCCTCTAACCATTACCCACAAGTAAATGGGCTGGTAGAATCAAAAAAATAAGAACCTGATATATGGAATTAAGAAATTAGTTGGGGATAAGACCAGGGACTAGCACAATCTATTAAAGTATGATTTTTGGGTAGACCAAACAAGATACAAACAATACCTTAAATCTTCACCCTATCTGATGGTATATGGATGTAGGCCAGTATTTCCAATCATGATGAAACTACCTACTTATTAGTTCATGCATGATTACATGGAACCAAATGATAAAGCAAAGTCTCAATTGTTAGACATAATAAAAGTGGAAGATTCAAGAACTAAAACCTTACAAACCTTTAGTAAACACTAGGACATAGTTAATAGGTGGTTTGATAAGAGATCAAAGGTCAAAGAATTTAATAATTTAGATTTGGTGCTACTTTGGGATAAAGCCCATGAAAATAAAGGATAACATGAGAAATTTTCCCCACTATGTATTGGACCATATCATATTTTAGAGATCCTAGGAAATAATACATTCTATCTAAAGAACTTGTAGGGAAATGAACTCACCTATGTAGTCAACAAATAGTTTTTGAAGCATTATTTCATGGTTGTGTCATCTAAAGGTATTGTTTATTGATGAAAGAACATTATAGAGGTAAAATTAGGTTAGATTTATTGCTTTCTTAGAATATATTTATTTCTTTCCTAGTATTAGATTTCCTATATTCTAGACCAATTTTACTATTTTCTTAGTATTAGATTTATCATTTTATTAAATTAGTTTTATTTCTTTCTAGATTAGTTGTTTTATTGATTCCTATGGTATATGAATTGTGATTGCTCTGATGTAACCAAATTAAATCCAACCCAACTGAGCTTATGGTTGAATAGACCTATGAAAAGGCAGAAAATTGAAAAATAATTACAACTTGAGACTTGTTCACCAATTGGGTATATTTTTGCATTAAGAGTCTTTAGGATGAAGGTAGGTAATCATGAATCATTATATATTATGTCATAATTAAATAATTTTAATAAGTATGTGGAAATTACTCCCAAGTAATTCATATTAATTTAAAAAGTTTCTTATTCATTAGATCAAGTGCATTTATGATATTAAATACTTATTGGAAGTGATAATTCTTGGTACAGATGTAACTGGTAGGGACGTTGTCCTAATTATTTATTTCATAACCATACCAACTCATTGGGGTTCTAACACTCCTCTTTTCATTCTAATAAAAGAAAATAAAAGAAAAAATGAACTAGTGAGTTTAAAAAAGAAATTAAGACAAGATAATATCTAGAAAATAAAAAGGCTCACATGATGAAATAAGGTAAATGTACCATGCAACATGATCAAGAAATTAAAGGAAGAAGAAGGAACCCAAGGTATCTCTATTGGGGCTAAGAATGCCTGATTGATAGTAGAATAATGCCTAAGCTTCATTTATTTTAATGAACTTTAACAAAACTAGAATGAAACCTAAAGCTTCATCAAACCTTAGAAAAACTCATCACAACAAGTGTTAAATGAACCTCACGTTCAACACACACAGATCTAAGGATAAAAAGGCAATTATGTTGTGTGAATCTACTTAGGAGTCTCTTTCATATTTATAATTTTAGTATTTTTTCTAGGACATGGTTTATGTTTACTTTGGTATTACTATCCAAATTTCTAGGTTGTAGAATACTTAGGAGTATCCCCCCTATAAGTCACCATTTGTCATACCCAAAAACCCCCTTTTCTTTGTGAAGAGAGGGAACCCACTTTTTTTAGTTTCCAAATTTGTTTGATGAACCTTTATTATATATGTAAGGGCAAATTCTTGAGTATAATTGCTTCTTAATATTTTTACTTAGAATAATTTAGCAATAGAGCATGGTATTTTACATATTTTATGAACTAACTCTATTAATGCCTTTTTTGGCAATTTTGAGCCATACAGGTTTTTACCACTTTAATCATTTGGAGACTTATTCATTAGCCTTTTGTTTAGGATTTTTTTTTAGACATTTTATCTAACAAGTTTGGTTTTAGGGTTTTCTATTTTGGGTTTCTTGTCTAGGAACTTCTTCAAAATTTGTTCATTAGCACTTATTTATTCCAGATTATTATTCAATGGAAATTTGGTATTTAGAACTTTTGTTTTTTAAAAAATTTATCTTTAGGATTTCTACATCATACATTTTTTCTGAAACAATTTATTTAAAACAACTTATCTTTATCAAACTTCTTCAAAAATTTTGTTTGGACATTTTGTCTGATGAACTTTTATCTTCAAACTTTTTTTCCAAAAAAATTTTGTTTGATAGATCCTAAGAGCTTTATACATATGCTTTGAAATTTTTATTTCAAACATTTTGTTTGATGAAAATTAGGTCTTTGGGATTTTTGTTATGGTTATTTTGTAAATACTTGACCTAACATAAAACCCAAATACTTGACTACCAAAAGACAAAAGACTTTCTATACTTAGCCAAATAAAGATAACATATTTCCTAATAGTATGCTAAAGTCACCCACCAACTAGAACTAATAAAATTTAAACTATGAAAATAATAAAAAATAGGTGAATGTTGAACATTTATATCACACAAATTGGTATTCAATGAAAAAAATTATATATGTGACGTGCAGCTATTGAAGCCTTCATTACTTTCAAACAAACTTTCACTCAAAGTTTACTTCTATCCTACATAACCAAAAGCCCTAGCTACTACCTATGAGAGTACTGTGTGTATAACTAGTGAGTAGTGTAAGCACAAATTATTCATAGATCACATAGAATAGATTGTGAGCAATCTAAATTACACATAAAAATAATGACATCTTCATCTAGGCAATTCAGAGGAATAATTCCACTATTGCCTTACTCAATTATGGATTCAAAAAAATTTATTGACTTAGTATTCAACGTTACCATTTTTGACAATAGGTATGTAAATTATTCAAAATTATGGGACATTGTTGACTCTGTAGATATATTTTCATTGGATGATAATATGTCTCTCTTCGAATGATTATTCATCAAGGATTTACCAACCCTAAAAAGGCAAGGATTATATTTTTGTGTTGCCAAGCCCAAAGTCATGCCATACATTGATCTTTTACATGACTTGTTCTTCAAAGGAAAATTAACATAAGATGTGTTCCTACACCATATTGTCAATCCTATAGTTGTGGCTTACATTATGGGAGCTAACTTTTAGAGATAATTGTCATTGCCTACACTAGATGCTTACTTTGACAAACATAGATTGGTATAGTAAGACCAAGAAAACATAATGGATAAGGTTCTATCTTCATGGTTTTTCCCCAATGAGACCATCACATTCAAAGAGAAGAATCTAAATGGGTCTACTCTTATTAAAAAAATTAGGATGGGAGTGCACATTGGTATGGATTTATTGAACAGACTTTATGGCATGCCCAACATTCATTTTATCCACTTAGATTAGGTGTCATTATTGCACATAATGTTAACCAGTGATGCCACATTCACATTAGGAGAGAGTTTTTAGTTGAGGGAGTAGGTCATCCACAAAGATAAGTGGACCATTATTGCAGTCCATTTCTACATGATGTCCTATTTATTAAATGTTATCATGGGGACTATTTATAAGGTTCTTAGTGAGTTATAGAGTCTAGCCACTGATTGTATCAAGAATATGATCTATGACCATTTCCAATTCATGCATATCTATGCATATACAAAGAACATGGGGAAGATTGTTGAGGATGTTTATCTTTAAGTTTGGTTTGCCATCTATGGTTTGCCATTGCCAAGGATAGGATTAAGCATTGTGAAATCACTTTCCAGAAGGGGTGATTACTTCTTATATCTAGACTTCATTATTATTATGATTTAGGGAATAGGGTTCATCCCTTGTGCCTTCCCAAGTATGTTCTTAACAAGTTGGTGGAGTAATAGACTGATTTTCAATTATGGTGGAGCATAGAAGAGGACTTTTCCAAGATGAAGAAAGCCTCATTCTTTGGCCACCACATAGTTATTGACCAAATGGTACACATAATGAGAAAACATTTTGGGGAAGTTGGTGGCAAGAGGAAAAGTTATCACTTTCATACACTTCCACATAGGGGTTGGGATCCCCACATGCTCATTAAAAATCATATACAAGGTTTTAATATCCCTTACAACCATGAGCCTTACTCTTATAAATTTTTATTTCTAAATGCACAGAATGATGAGGAAATTTTGGAGAGGGAAAAGATCACTAGATTAAAGGAGGATCATTTGAGGATGATCCTCTAAGAGCCTACCACCTCTGTGAGGGAATTAGATAGTATAAATTCACTCTTTCAAGGATAGACACATTCAAATTTTTGAAAAGATGAAACAAAAGAGCAATCAAAGGACAAAGTAGGCTCCTCATCTCAAGGATTCCCCTTGAAGTTACAGGCCATGAAGAAGGAACCTAGGGTAATTAAACTAAACTCTAAGGGATCATAAGAAATAGTCCCCATTAATTTAGATTTTGATGATGAAAAATAAACACAAGAAGAGTTAGTTGCTAGCACAATCCAAATGCCCATAGCTATTCCCTGGGCACAAATTTCTACATCTATAGGGGTAAAAATAGAAGAAACAACTACTCTAGGCCAACAAGGCTCCTCCACATAGCTGAAGACCACTATTTTATATATGAGGAAACCTAAGACTCCTATAGGTAGTCCCATAGTTAAACAAACTCTAGGCTTGCCTACAAGACCCCAACAAACACAAGTGGCAAAAGGGGAGGAAGTTGACTTAGAAGAAGATGAAGAGTATTTTGATGAAGAGATAGAATTGGAAAAGGCTAAAGAATTGAGCCTTGAAGCTAACAAGGGTAAATATCTATCTATGGAAGAATCCCTAGCTACCTAGTCTATTAAAAATTCTCCTTTGTCTTCTATTTATATTCCCATGTTTGGTATTGTTCCTATTTATTCTATTTTGAGAACCCCCAAGGTCGAAGTTCCCACTTATATAATTGATCCATTTGTTGCCACTTTTTTCATATAGTTTCCCTTGCTCACCCTAAAGGTTGATAAGGGTGTTTCTTCTACTATTTATTCTACCACTTATATTGATCCACTTTTTACCTCCATTCCATTCACTTTCATCATGGATACCTCTAGCATTCCTTCTGGCACTACCACCCTTAGAACACTAAAGAAACAGAAGGAATCTAGGAAGGTGGAGATAACCATGGTCAATCCACAACTCCATGTCCAATCCATTCATATCATCCTTCCCATCCATCCACCAATCCATATAAAGAAACCATAGTGAAAAGCTTAAGAAAAGAAAAGAGGGCCAATCCCCAAATAGTCACAATTCATCCACTCCCTAAGTTTGGAGGAGTGGATTGGTCTAAAATCATATGGCTCTCCTTTCTTGACACCCTTATCAAGGTATCTAAGAAGCAAAAAATCATTAAGGAAGATGAGGAAGAGGTTATAGTCATAACCTCAGAAGAAATATATGTTAATCAACTAAACATTCCTCCCTTATCCATGGATTTAAGGGCCAAGACCTCTCAGTTTCCTAGCTTTAAAATCATTGAGCTCCCTTCTATCACCACCCTATTTGAAAAACCATCTAAGAGCATAGAGAGGATGAAGAAGAGGAATTTATAAGATAACAATGGTAGGGAATTGATTCTTGAAGATAGAAAAGAAGTCTTCTCCCTCATGAATAGATAGAATTGGTAGCCAGGGTAATCCCCCTATGTTGATAATTTTAAATATCTAGCTAAAGCACACAAAGATGCCATGGTGGCAATACAAAAAGGTACAAAGATGGATAGGAAAGAGATAGAGGCCAAGGTGTAATAGTTTATGGAATAATCCAAGACTATCCACACACCAATAGGAACTAAGGTTGAGGTCCAAGAAATAACCTCTAGATGTTATAATTCTTTAGAATCTCTAGAATTCATGTGGGCTGAATTAGCCCCACATATCAATAAACCAAATGAATTATTTAATTATTTAAAAGCAATAGAAATAAATTGAATATTCTCATTGTATACATATTTAATACGGCTTATATCCATTTAGACCTCATTACACCATTGGAGGCATCTAATTCCTTCAACTTGGTATTCATAAGAATAAAGGAAGCAAGAGAGTGGATGATAGCAGTTGGGGCTTTGCTCTCTAAATATTAAGAGCATGAGACCTAGGTTATTCAAAATTTTAATGATATAAATTTATCTAAAGTGAAGGACACTATAGGTAAATTGATTAGTAAGATTAATTTTGATCAACTCGTATGGGAGGTCACTGATAACTTTAAACAGGGTCTGTAGGGGCTACCATTGGAGGATATAGAGGCTGAATTGAGATTCTCTAGAAAGAAGGTCACTAAAGTGTAAATATTCAAGATAAACTTCCAAGAGGCCAAGTCATAACATACAAAGTTCTTAGTCCAAGTGTTTAGGATACATAGGCCACCTTTTCAAAACTTAGACATCATTCGATAGCATCATGATGCTTCCCATAATTGTTATCTATATATTGAAGCAAAGAAGAAGAAAGTTCAAGTTACTACTTCTAGTGCCACATTGACATCTGTAGTCTCCACATATACCACCTTGGTCATGACACCAACCAAATTTCATGTAGTTATTCATACAACATAGCTTTCAAAGGATAGGATTTTGTGCATTGATAGTTTTATAATGGTGAATATTTTTTTATTTGTAGTTTTCTTGCAGTTCAAGCTCTAATTGTAAATGTGTCTATATTATTTGTATACATGCATACATTTCATGGTTATTTGAGGATAAATTAGACTAATTGACAATTATAATTAAATTCTATACAACTTTAAATATAGTTAGAACGTAAGTTATAACTATCAAATGTAATGAATTTTGCATGAGCTTGGAGGATGAGGTGACCCCTTCCCAAAGTCTATTTAAGCAATTATATTCCATAGTTTGGATTTATCAGAGAATTTTTTAATATAAAAGAGAAAAATAAATTTTTATGGTCCACTTTTGTGTTTGCATATTTTATTTTCACTATTTATGTAATTAGTTTTATTTCTTTGGTTGTATGAATTAATAATCCTTAGTGTGCAAAATCTATGAATGGGTTTTTTATTGTCTTGATTAATGTAATAATATTAAGATGTACAAAAACTATTGAATGATGGCTAAAATAAAATTTTTATGATATTTAAGTTGATTGATTCATAATTCTAAGTGTGTAGAAGTGTTTTCATTTGATATAATATTATGTGAGTGTGCAATAGCTGCCTCAGATACCTCACTAGCACAAGCCATAACCTCCTAATTAAAAGTGTGTAACAACTTCTATAAAATGAGAAAGCTTTTACTATGGCCTATAAAATTCCTATGTTATTATCCCCTTATACTTTTTAACTATGTCTGAATGTGTGTGAGCAACAACTATTAGCAACAGGCATAGGTTTTGAAAGTACTTGTCAACTTAGAAACTAGCCAAAGAAATTATTCTTGAAGATCACATACCCTTCTTTTATGCCTTACCCTTTCCCTCCTTTTGAGTTTATTTTGAGACCTACCCACATTATATTATAAATCAACCATCCATCTAACTCATATATATTCTCACTTTCTTTTAGAAACCACTCCTTCATTCACAAAACCTTATCAATAACCTACATACCTTACTAGCTATTACATCAATAGGTTATTAAGACCACATAACTATAATTCATGACTTGGAGTGGATTTCACCTCCATAGATATCCTAAAACATTAGAGGCTACCTCTTTATTTGTGGTGTGCATAAAAACCACATCAACAACTCATATTCCCATACCCAAGCACAACCAAGTTGCCCCTAATCAACCAAATAAGAAAAAGGAGGAAGACATGCTTAAAGATCTTAGAGAAGAGGTTAAAACTCTTAAGAGGAAACAACAAAAACAATAATGAAGGTCTTATCAAGGTGTTAGCAACCCAAGTTTCACCCTGTGAAGTAGATTGTCTAGTTCTCCTTCAAACTTGGACTAACATTAGATTGGTCTATAGGTTTTGGGATACCTATAACTTAGACCAAACCTATATATTATGAGGCTATCTCCTCTGATGTATCAAATTTTAATCCTTTTATTAAACCTATTTTTCTTTGGGGGTGAAAATAGTTAGAAAGATAACTAAAAGGGAAAACCTATACTTGTGATGGTGATGCACCAATTGCTTATCAACTCAATCTTGGACTCCTACAAGACTAAAACATTATATCCAAAGCTCCTAAGAAACAATGTTTCATATGAAGGTATTTATGGATTATTATGACTTTGAGGCGAAGGGAGAGAGGCCTATCTTGAGACACTTTCAACTAGATTACACTCCAAACATGATCACCAAACTTAGACACTTCACACAACCTGCATAAGACAACTAATCATCATATAGGTGTGACAAAGACATGAAAGGGAAGATTTATACCACTTATACACATCTTAATAGGAATAAAACACACTATAATCCAATAATGGAGAATCTTCAATAATTTATTTATTAATCCAAGAGGTTTATCAAGTACAAAACTTGGTAAAGTTTCCTCATACCTAGGTGAGGGATCTTAAAACAAGGCCTAAAAGACTAAATATATATAAAGTGAGGAGAGAATAAAATAGATAATGTGGCATGGATGAGAGAATAAAAGGTCATTAATCACCATCATTAACTCAAGAATTACTTTAGTTACAAATAGTTACAAACCATTGTCTAAAAATCTCTCCATTTCTTATGCTCTTGCATTTTCTCTGAATGAGCTATTTGGAATTAAAAATATTTGGTTGAGGAGGTAGTTTACTGATTCAAACTTATCTTGAATCATTTTGTGCCTTTATTTCTTCAAATAACTCTTATACTTCTTCAATTTAAGGGTTAATTATGTATGGATTGCCACTTAAAGACCAATTATACATGAAGTTGTCACTTAAAAACTAGTTATGCATGGAGATTTAACTTAAATAATAGTTATGTGGCATGATTAATCTACATTAACTCATCCAAAAACCCTCTACACTAACTTTTATACCTCTTTATTGATTAAGTAGGTCTGATAGGATAATTAGGCCTAGTAACCTAACTTATTGTACTTGATGGATTTGAAATCCTACATGAAACTTTGAAAACCTATGAATAAGTGAGTTTTATCCCTAAAAAAATTCCTCAAATTATTATATAGGTCTTTTTTAATAAAAAAAGTCTTCAAACTTGCCAAAATAGGTGACTAGGTCACCTTGTCCTTCACTCTTGTAGACTGGATGATTAGAAGAGAGTTGTAGAGGCACTTAAAATTAGGTTTTAAGACATCCAATTATTTTAAGAGGTATAAAAAGTGTCAAACTTCATTCTCCAATGATTGGAATCTTCTTAAACTTCCTTTTACCTCTCTTTCTTCACTTTTTCCTCAAAAAACACTATTTTATGATAGGTCCATATAGTTTCATACAACACAGTACCATGGTCAAGAAAATAAATTATGGACCTCCAAACTATAACTTCTTTTGATGGATATTTGGTCCATATAACCCTTCAAGTTTATTGAGAATATTGGATTCCCATGAAAAATGTGTCTCAAGATATGTACATAAGGAAGTTGACCATGAGCTCTTTGCATGCCTTCTGAACCTGCTTATAGTATTAGTAATGGTTCATAAACATGTGCCCATAAAAAAAAAATCCGTGGATTTCAAGTTCATATGGGTCCTAAAATATTGATAAGATAATTTGTTCATGGTGAAAGATTCAAGCATCTAAAATGAGGGGTCAAACTAGATGCGTAGACTGCATACTTCAAGTTAGCTTCCAAGGACCAAACTGACCTTTCCTCTATTCTCATATACTTTAAATATCTTGCTAAGACCTATATCATCTCCTTATACCTTATCATGAGGTCATCTTTTCTTATGATATTCTGAAGGTGTCTCAAGGGTGTATAGGCCTTCTAGGCCTAAAATAAGATTTTAGGCCTAATTAGTCTAATACTAAGTGTTGAGGGTTGAGTATCATGTATATTATTTGAGAGAATTGACCTCAAATAAATATACTAATTATCACCTATTTTTACCTTAAACAACTACCTTTACCACTCAAAATACCATTCTATCTTATTTATCTAATGATTGTGCCTGTAAATAACACTACTAAGATTGTGTGTTTGGGAAGACAAAGGTCTGCATGATATTTATCATTAAAATGCAATTTTGATATATTTTTAACTTATAAAACATATTTATAATGCCAACCAAACCCTTAACCAAAGCTATCCTTTAATTTTGTCCCTATATACTCTTGACTTCATTGTTTAGGGTTTACACATAGTCAAACTTGTATAGCCCTTAAACTTGAGTCTAATTATCTCTCATTTAAATTAGATATTATCATCAATATAAAAAAACCTGATATTCCCTATAAAACCCCCTCTCAAGTATCTTATCTTCAACAAACACCCAAGTATATTAAAAACCTCAACTAGCATGAACAGGTTGGTTATAGTTTTATCTTCTTTACTAGCCCTCAAGGGATTTTTTAAACTTTAAAACATGAGTGTGATCAATATCACTAGATAAATGAAGATTTATAATTAAATTTTCTCATATCATAACTTATACATGAATCTCCAAGCCTCTTATCTTGCCTATAACCCCTCAAATAGGCCTCTTGGTTTCATTACTAACTGTAAATGATTAAGGTAGCTATGAGACAAAATAGTGGATGTTTCCATTATTTTTATAGTGTTGAGGATATAATTATAAGCTTAATACAATTATAAATATAATTTATACATATTTTTATGTTTTAACTCCACCTATAGGGGCTTCAAACCCTCAACCTCCTCCAAACTGGCAATATATGCTAACTATGTGTAAACTATCTTAGATTTCAACATATTTATGCCATTTTATTATCATTTTATGTTTATAATAATGTATATGAGTGGTATATTAGTGTTAAAACCATATATGCATCATCTTCAAATTAACTCCATTCCCTTAACAACCAATAGTCCTATTTATCTTTCATTGCAAATGATAGCACTTTAAGAATAACAAATTATAGTTCACTTTAGATGTGTTCCATGTCTTAAGACAATTTCAGATGCTAATCAAGCTTTATACATTCCCTTAAATATGTTTTAGGTTCTATATAGGCTTGAACTATCTCTTGTATCTTCATGCCAACACTCCAACATGTTTACTTTATTCATCATGCACAATATTACACCTATAGGTGCCATGAAAGATTGACTATTGTGTTTATGTTTTAAGGAAACTTATACAATAATTTCAATGGTTTAAACTTACTTATGAGACTTTATCAGGTCTAAACACCTCATTATGTTCAATACCACAAGTTCGCCTCCTATTCTTGGTCAAAAGTGAGTTTTATCCACATGATTACATGACTCCATTAGGCTAGTTGTAGGTGTATATGGTTATCTCATTTAGTCTAGGATATTATTAATTAATTGTTGATTTTGTCTTAATCTTGAATGTTTCAATCCTTGAATGTTTCATACAACCTTTGTCTTCCCTCTTTGGAACAAACCTTGAAGATCTCTTCAAAAGGCCTATAGGTGGAGATTGAGGGTATGATTATGTGTTACTATCCATGACTAACTATACACAATGTCTCCTTGGATCACCATATGGACCCTTTTACCTTTATAAGAACATCCAAACCATGTTTACCATCTTTATTCAAACCCAAAACATATAACCTCCTTGGAAGATAATAGTCTGATTGTGTCCTAGTATGACTATAGATGATAGTTCACTATGTTGCTTGTATGGAATAAGATAGAGTGAGACCTTGAAAAGGTCAAAAACATATTCATGAAACCCTCATCCATTAATTTAAACATAGGGAGATGGTTAAAATAAGGTATTTCAATGAGATATCCTCTAGCCTCTTCTATACATCACTTCATGAAGCATATTCTCGACTATACTTACCTTGGTTATAGGTGGATATTGACATCTTAAGTAGGGTTTTAAGGTTTGTATACTTAATTTCATGACCATTGTGGTACTAACACTCTTGACTACTCTTTGATAGTGGATCCATGAGGTGAATTATGAATAAATAGGTAGTGATATGTGTATGGATGATGGGATATATGAAACTGAGAATGGAGTGGAATGATAAGCTTATAACCATGGTGAAATGGTAGTAATAAAGACTCTAAAATGGGATGAAGCATAGGGGGATGAAATGAAACCTAAGTCCACTATAAAGATAGCCATGAAGGATCCAAGGTGAACATAATTATATTCCTCAATAAGGTATACCATTTTGGAGGATCTTAAAGGAGGTACACATGGTGTAAATATAAACCTAGGATTCATCAAAATACCTTAACATATGCTAAAATAAGAATGTGAGGATATTAAGGGTATATTGGTGATTTATAAATTGTAATCAGATTTGATGAAGTATGAGAAACATGAATAAGATCAAATGGACATGAATGAGACCTACAAACAATGTCATAATGAGTCTTGATACCCATGGATCAACCATTGAACTGTACAACCTCTCCAAACTACCTACAGATTGTAGATTTTGAAGTGTATGTCTTCTTAAGATATATATAATCTCACACATGTGGAATTAAGTTGAATAATGTCATGGAAAGGTGTTTTAAACTCCTAAAAAGCTCCATAAACTTCCATTTTGTTGTCACCATGCTCAGGGGATGATAAAGCTCATTAAAACAAGTTACCCACCTAAATGAAGAAGCCATTATGAGTGCCTTACCTTGTAAAGGATTACTCATAAAGGAGAAAGAAACAAAATAAATAAAAATGTTGAAATATGGAAGCTCCCTAAGACCCCTTCCTCTACCCAAAATTCTATATCTTGATATTCTCTCTCATGGCTATACCATTTGAAAACCTAAAGGGCTCTCTTGAACTACAATGGTGATCATTGGTGCTTGAGGATCAGTTTTGAGCCTGTCTTGAACACTCTTACCATGAATCTTCTCTAAAACACCTATCTTGACTCCATTTACAACCTCATGATCTCCATTGTATGGATAAGTTTGTACAAATACGTATTTTATGCATGAAACACATGAAAATATCATTTCTCATGCATTTTCTCCACACTTTAAGGTTTTAAACACAAATTTAGGGAAACATGATGAAGAGTACAAATAAAAGGGCATATTAAAATAAGAAATAAGTATTTATAGAGAAAAATGGGGCATATTTCACATGTGGGAACTCTTCCGAGCCCAAACATCACTTTAGACTTACAAAGGAGACCTTTTCAAATCATAGGGCATTTGACTTAAATAAATGACATGATTATGAAGGTGATTAAAGGTATTATGAATGATTTAGGGGCCTTTTGACTCAAAATTTATCATTTAAAGACTCAAAACCTCTCTTTTAGTTAATATACATAGCTTCATAAGGAGAATTGTCAATCAATATCATGAAGAATACCTTATAGCCTTCTTAAAAGGCTTGAATGAGGCTTTTATACATCTTCATCACACCTTCAAAGCTTATAATTTGTATCATATTTGAATATACCAAAGAAACTCATAGTGAGTTATCAACTACCACCTCTCATACATCTCCATTAAGGCAATTAAATCTTAAGACCATTTAAATTCTTTGTCAAATAACCTCCAAACATGCCCAACACCATGAGGATACTCATCATAAATTGAAACTGAGGCATGACCATGACAAGACATTAAAACATACTTCCTTCACTTTGATAGTCAATGAACATTATAATAGTAAATCACATCACCTAAGTACCAAGGACATCTAAGACATATGGTGATCATAAATAGACTCAATGACATATCTAGGAGTGTTTTGATGACTTAAAGAAGAAAAAAGGAGACATCATGACTCAATATAGCACCATGTAAAAGCTTAAGTGGATGCCATGAAAATTATTTAGTTGTAAGGGTTGGCATTTGGCCTTGGCAAGCCAAATTTCCAACATTTTTGGTGACTCAAAGGGGTTAACTAGATTTTTGGTCAAGGGAACCCTCTATATTTTCATAATAATGATAGTTTTAAAACATAACAACATGGTTTTAATGACTACCTTAGACTACCAAACATATTTTTTACCTTGAGACACCTCTTATTACTGAAAAAAATAGCAAAGCATAAATAGAAACAACAAAAGGAACACCATTAAACTAAGAAGCACACCTAGCCTAAGGAAAAATAGCAAGACAAGACAACAAAACAACAAGGTAGCAAATTACTATTTGTGCTAACCACTTATTGAAATAAAACAACTAACCTAAAGTCAAACTCTTTCTTCTAGGGTCAAATGGAAAGCTTTATTGACCACTATAACACCATAAAGTTTGATTGCCACCTCTTAAAATCTCCCACTTGAAGCTAGGATAATTAACATGTTCATAGCCTCTTGAGGAAGCAGATAGGCCTTCTAGTTCCACTCTTAGGTACATGGATTGTACATGTGAGTCTAAAACCCAATCATACTCCCATATCCTTTTACTTTACAATAATAATGTTAATTTTGCCTCAATCATGGGCTACCAAAGGTCTACCATATCTTGGTGAATGATTTTATTATGCTTCATATGTACATATTGAACTTAATTAGGCATGCTAAAATACAATAAATTGTCACTTGGTTTGTGTTCAGGAGTATCAACTTGAGGTATTACCTCAAAAAACATTTCACAATTATTTTCATCATCTTGGGCTTGCTCTTCTTGTGGACAATACTTGATAGGGTCAATAGATGATTAGTATTCAACATGTTCCATAGGAAGTGTGAGTCCTTGAAGGGATATATATTCATTTTAAATGATCATATATTACTTCTAAAGGTCATCATTGTCACTTTGACATTCATCTTCATTGGTTGGCCTATACTTGTATATTATAACTATTATAAGTTCTTAGAGACTATCATGATGGAGGGCAACTACCATGTGACCTAGGAGTTCTTAGGAACCATCTTCTTCTTAATTAACTAAAACATATTTATCTTGTGTCTCATCTTGTACTTGCAATTTATCTTGCATCCTAACAACCTCTTGTAACTCATCATCTTTTAAATTGTGAGAAATTGAATCATGCATATCCTTTCCAAGAGGTGTCCCAATGATGATATCCTCTTCTTGATCACTCAACTCATTCTCATCACCCATCACCATATCTAATTCTTATTCATTTGCCTCACAAAGGAGAGTTTATTTATCAATTATTGGCATGGTGGACCCTTAAAAATACTCAAGAAGGTGAGTCAAATCCAAGGGTATTGCTATGGATTCTTCATTTATCTCATAGAGCTATACAACTTTGATAACCATAACTTCCTCTCCCTACTAAATTTTTCCTTAAATATACTTACATGAGGGTAAGGCCTTAAGATATTTAGGAGGGAGGGGTAAGGATTGAATGATATCATTCTTGATTTCTAGCATAACACTTAGGCTTATACGTGTTTGGTCTTCTCCTCCCCTTGATTGTTGTAATTATTTCCAAGTTGAAAACTTAGTTTTATGAGAATTTTGAATTAAAGGTATTAAAACTTAGGGCATGAAGGGAATAACTTCCTATTGAGATGGAATTTTAGTCCATTGATAGTGGCATGGGGTAAAAGGAGGTAGTGACTCATGAGATTGTTTACATGATTGTTCTTATATCAAGGGTAATATTTCATTAGAAATGATTTGGTTCATACTCTTCATATCCTCTAACTCTTCATAAAAAGTATGTGTGTATTAGAAGATTGGTTGATCTTAGAAATGATATGGATCATATGGAGGATAACAAGGTTCATGAGGGGTATCATAGGGTTGGTGTGAGCCATCATACTATTTATAGGGTTTAATATAGGGTTGGTGAGGCTCATCATAAGGTTGACATGGGTGAATTTAGGGCTTATAGGGTTCATAATGAGATGGATAGGGATCATAATGGAATTGGGATGGATCATAGGGCTATTGATAAGGAAATGATTGATATGAATCTTCCCCATATGCAGTCATAGATTGCCATAATACACATGAAAATGAATGCAACTATGAATAAAAACTACTCATAACTTTGAGATTATGAATTTATGAATTCTAAAGATGTTACTATGAAGTCTTTAATGTCTAAATCTGGTCCCACTTGGTGTGATAAAACTATTAGAAACTCTAGTTGCACAATGTGAAGTAGATTGTCCAGTTCTCCTTCAAACTTGGACTAACATTGGATTGGTCTACATCTTGTGGGATACCTATAACTTAGATAAAAATTCTAGATTGTGAGGCTATCTCCTTTGATGTATCAACTTTGAATCCTTTTCTAAAACCTATTTTGATTTGGGGGTGAAAAGAGCTATAAATATAATTGAAAGGGAAAACCTATACTAGTGATGGTGATGCACTAATTGTTTATCCACTCAATATTGGACTCCTACAACACTAATTAACTATAAATATATTGAATCATTATCTCCAAATCTCCTAAGCAACAATGTTTCATATGAACATCTTGATGTAAGACATGACCTTAGGGTGAAGGGATGGAGGCCTATCTTGAGTCACTTTCAACCAAATTACACTCCAAACATGATCACCAAACTTTAACACTTCACACAACCTACATAAGATAAATAATCAGCATATATGTGTGACAAGGACATGTTAATGGAATATTTATACCACTTATACACATCTGAACAAGTATAAAACAAACTATAAGACAATAATGGAGAAGTTGTAATAGTTTATTTATTAATATAAGAGGTATATCAAGTACAAAACTTGGTAAAGTTTCCTCATATCCAAGTGAGGGATCCTAAAATAAGGCCTAAAATCCTAAATATATATAAATTGAGGAGAGAATAAGAGAGATAATGTGACACAAAGAAGAGAAGAAAATGTCATCAATCACCATCATTAACTCAACATTAGTTTAGTTACAAATAATCCAAAAATATCTCCATGTTTGATGCTCATGCATGATCTTTGAATGAGCTATTTGGAATTTAAAATAGGTATTTGAAGATGTAGTTGATTTATTCAACCTTATCTTGAAGAATGTTACACCTTTATTTTATCAAATAACCCCTATACTTTACCACTTTAAAGGTCAATTATGTATGGATTTTAAGGCTAGTTATGCATGGATTTACCACTTAAAAACCATTTATGTATGGATTTTACACTTAAATAATAGTTATTTATCATGATTACTTTGTATTAACTCATCCAATAGCCCTCTATGCCAACTTTGATGTCTCATTATTGATTAAGTATGTCTACTAGGCCAATCAGGCCTAATAGCCTAACTACTTGCACTTGATGGATTTGAAAGCCTACATGAAACTTTGAAAAACTATGAAAAAGTGAGTTTTAGAGCTAAGAAATGCCTCAAATCATGATATAAGTCCTTTTGAAGAAGAAACATCTACAAACTTGCCAAACTAGGTAACTAGGTCACCTTGTCCTTCACTCATATAGATTAGTTGATTAGAAGAGAGTTTCATAGGTACTTATAGTTAAGTTTTTGAAAATCCAATTATTTTAGGTGGTAGAACAAGTGTCAAAATTCATTCTCCAATGATTGGCATATTCTTAAACTACCTTATACCTCTATTTTTGCACTTTTTCCTCAAAAACATTCTTTTCTAATAGGTCCATATAGTTACGTACAACATGGTACCATGTTCATGACCATCTCTAAGTGAACTTCATGATTAAATTATTTATAGGATGATTCATGGGTGTACTTTTCTTAAGACTAGTCTATAATAGGGTTTAGGGATAGTTTTGGAGGTCCATCATCTTAATGATGGTTCATAAAGTACATAACTCTAAAATAAGAAATTATTTCCATGGATATTTATTCCATATACCCCTTAAATTTTCCTTATAATATTTGAGTCCCATGTAAAAGGTGTGTCAAGATATGTGCATGGGGAAGTTGACCATGAGCTATCTACATGCCTTTTGGGCCTACTTATAGTCTTAACAATGTATCATAAAATTATTCCCATTAAAAAACTCAATCCTCCATGTAATTTAAGTAAATATGGGTCATAAAATATTTATAATATAATTTTATCCAAGTCTCCTTGTGGTGAAATATCCAAACATCTAAAATGAGCAGTCAAATTGGCTGCCTAGACTGCATACTTTGAGTTAGCTTCCAAGGAACAAACTAACCTTTACTCTATTCTGATATACTTGAAGCATCTTAATAATAAATATATCATCCCCTTATACTTTATCATGAGTTCATATTTTCTTATGATATTATGAAGGTGTCTCAAGGGTGTATAGACCTTCTATGCCTAAAACAATATTTTAGGCCTAATTGATCTAATATTGAGTGTTGAGGGTTAGGTGGCTTTTATATTTTTTGAGAGAATCAACCTTAATAAAATGAATTTATTCTCACCTTTTATTACCTTAAAAAACTACCTTGCCACCAAAAATACCATTCTATCTTATTTTTCTAATGACTATGCCTATAAATAACACTGCTAAGATTGTGTGTTTGAGAAGAAAAAGGTCTGCATGATCTTTCCCATTCCAATTCAAGTTTGATATATTTTTAAATTCTAAAACAAATTTATAATTCTAACCAAATATTTAACCCAAACTATCCTTTAATTTTATCCCTGTATACTCTTGACTCCATTGGTTAGGGTTTAGACATAGTCAAGCTTGTATAGCCCTTGAAATTGAGTCTAATTCTCTCTAATTTTAATTAGAGTTTATCATCACTATGAAAACACCTGATATTACCTATAAAACCCCCTCTCAAGTATCTTATCTTCAACAAACACCCAAGCATATTCAAAACCTCAACTAGTATGAATAGGTTGGTTATAGGTTTATCTTCTTTACTATCCCTTAAGGGATTTTTTAAACTTGAAAACCTAAGTGTGATCAATATCACTAGATATATGAATATTTATAATTACCTTTTCTCATATCATAACCTATACATGAATCCCCAAGCCTCTTATCTTGCATATAAACCCTCAAATAGGCCTCCTAGTTCCATTATTGATAGTAAATAACATCTTTGCCTTAAATAGGAAACATATTTATAAGACCTATATCATCCCTTTATACCTTATCATGAGGTCATCTTTGCTTATGAGTGTCTCAAGGTGTCTCAAGGTGGTATAGGCCTAAAATAAGCTTTTAGTCCTGATTAGTCTCATACTAAGTATTGAAGGTTGAGTTATATGTAGATTCTTTGAGAGAATCAATCTCAAAAAAATACACTTATTCTCACATATTATTACCTTAAACAACTACCCTTACCACTCAAAATACCATTCTATCTTCTTTATCTAATGATTGTGCCTATAGATAACATTGTTAAGACTGTGTGTTTGGGACGATAAATGTCTACATGATATTTCTCATTATAATGAAATTTTTATAGAGTTTTTAATTTTAAAACATATTTATAAGGCCAACCAAACCCTCAACCCAAACTATCCTTCAATTCTATCCCTACATACTCTTGACTCCCTTGCTTAGGGTTTACACGTAGTCAAGCTTGTATAGCCCTTGAACTTGAGTCTAATTATCTATCATCTAAATTAGAGTTTATCATCACTCTAAAAAAACCTAATATTCCCTATAAAACCCCCTCTCAATTATCTTATCTTCAACAAACACCCAAGTATATTGAAAACCTTAACTGGTATGAACAAGCTAGTTATAGGTTTTTCTTCTTTTCTATCCCTCAAGGGCATATTTAAAATTGAAAACGTGATCAATATCAAAATATATATGAATATTTAGCATTAAATTTTATTATCTCATAACCTATATATGAATCCACAATCCTCTTATCTTACCTATAAACCCTCAAATAGGCCTCCTAGTTCCATTACTAACTGTAAATGATTGAGGCAACTCTGAGACAAAATAATGGATATTTCCACTATTTTTCTAGTGTTGAGGATATCATTAAAATATTAATCTAGTGACAAATATAATTTTAACCAATTTTGAGAGATTAACTCCACCTATAGGGGCTTTAAACCCTCAACCTCCTCAAAACTTGCCTTATACATTGATTGTGTGCAAGCTATCTTAAATTTCAATAGATTTAAGTCATTTTCTAATCATTATATGTTTCTAAGAAGGTTTATGACTGTTTTATGGGTGTGAAACCCCTATAATAATCATCTTTAAATGAACTCCATTCCCTTAACATACCAACAATCTTCTTTCTCTTTGATTGCAAATGAGAGCTCTTTAAGAATAGCAAACTATATATCACTTTTGACTATGTTACATGTCTTAAGACCATTTAAAATACTAATCAAGCTTTCTATATTAATTTAAATATGTTTGAGTTTCTTTATATATTTTAACTATCTCTTGTATCTGTATGCTAACACTCCAACATGCTTACATTCTTCATCATGCATAGTATTGCACCTATAGGTGCCCTTGAAAGGTTGACTATTGTGTTTATGTTTTAAGTAACCTTATAAATTAATTTTAATGGTTTAAACTTTCTTATTATACTTTATCATTTCCAAACACCTCATCATGTTCAATACCGCAAGTCCACCTCCCATTCTTGGTCAAAACTAAGTTTTCTCCACATGATTACATGACTCCATTAGGCTAGCTATAGGTGTATATGGTTATCTCATTTAGTCTAGGATATTATCATTTCATCCTTAAGTTTTTCTTAATCTTGAATGTTTCAATCCTTTGATGTTTCATATAACCTCTACCTTCCCTCTTTAGAATAAACCTTGAATATCTCTCCAAAAGGATTGTAGGTTGAGATTGAGGGTATGACTGTGTGTTACTATCCATGACTGACTATAGATAATATCTCCTTGTATCACCATATAGAACATTTTACCTTGATAAAAACATCTAAACCATGTTTACCATATTTATTCAAACCCAAAACATAGAACCTTCTTGGAAGATAATAGCCTGATTGTGTTCTAGTATGATTCTAGATGATAGTTCATTATGTTTCTTTTGTGGACTAGGATAGAAAAATACCTTGATAGGGTCAAAAATATATCTATGAACCTCTCATCCATGCATTAAAACTTAGGTAGATGGTTCAAATAAGTTCTTTCAATGATATATCCTCTAGCCTCTTCTATACATCAATTCATGAAGCATATTCATGACTATACTTGCCTTGGTTTTAGGTGGAGATTGACCTCTTAAAAAAAATTTAAGGTTTGTCTACTTAATTTCATGACCATGATGGTCCCAAAACTCTTTAATCCTATTTTATAGTGTATTTATGAAGTGAATTGTGAATAAATAGGTAGTGATATGTGTATAGATGATGGGATATATGAAACCAATGATGGAGTGGAATGATAAGCTTATAACCATGGTGAAATGGAAGTGATAAAGACTATGAAATGGGATGAAACATAGGGGGATGAAATGAAACCTAACTTCACTATCAAGATAGACTTGAAGGATCTAAGGTGAAAATAAGCATATGCCTCAATAGGGTATACCATTTTTTAGGTTACTAAAGGAGGTATACATGGTGAAAAATAAACCTAGGATTCATCAAAATACCTTAATATATGCTAAAATACCTTAATATATTCTAAACTAATACTGAGGATATTAAGGGTAGATTGGTGATTTCTAAGCTGCCATAGGCTTTGATGAAGTGTGAAAAACTTGAATTAGAACAAATAGACATCAATGATACCTGCAAATAATGTCATAATGAGTCTTGATACCCATAGATCAACCACTAAATGTACAACCTCTCCAAACTACCTGCAAACTATAGATTTAGTAGTGTATGTCTTATTAAGATCTATATAAACTCACACATGTGGAATGAATCCCCATAATGCCATGGAAAGGTGGTTTAGACTCCTAACAAGTTCCATAAACTTCCATTTTTCTATCACCATGCTCAAGAGATGATAAAACTTAGAAAATTGATTACCTACCTGAATGAAGAAGCCATTATGAGTGTCCTACCTTGTAAAGGATTATTCATAAAGGATATTTAACTAAAATAAATATAAATTCATAAATATGGAAGCTCCCTAAGACCCCTTCCTCTGTCCAAAATTCCATATCATGATATTCTCTCTCATGGTTGTACCATTTGAAAACTCGAAGGACTCTCTTGAACTACAAAGGATCTTGAGGATGCTTGAGAATTGGTTTTGAGCCTATCTTGAATATTATTACCATGAATATTCTTTGAAACACCTATCATTAATCCATCTACAACTTCATGACTTCTACTATATGGAACAATCCATACAAATCCATACTTTCTACATGAAACACATGAAAATACCCTTTCTCATGCATTTTCTCCACACTTTAAGCTTTTAAATACCAATTTATGGAAACATTATTAAGATTAAAAGTCAAAATGAATATTAAAACAATAAATAAGTCTTTATAGAGAAAAATGGGGCATATTTCACATGTGGGAACTCTTTCGAGCCCAAACGTCACTTTAGACTTGTAGAGGATACCTTTTCAAAGCATAGGACATTTGAATTAAATAAATGACATGACTATGAAGGTGATTAAAGGTATTATGAATGATTTATGGGCCTTTTAACTCAAAATTTATCATTTAAAGACTCAAAACCTCTCTTTTAGGCAATATGCACAACTTCACAAGGAGAATTGTCAATGAGTATAATGAAAAATACCTTATAGCCTTATTAAAAGGATTGAATGAGACTTTATATGTATTCATCACACATTCAAAGATTATAGTTCATTTAATACTTGGATATACCAAAGAAACTCAAAGTGAGTTATTTGTTGCCATCTCTCATACATCTCTATCAAGGTACTTTAGATCATAAGACCACTTGAATTCTTTATCAAAGAACCTCCAAACATACTCAACACCATGAGGATACTCATCACAATTTTAAATTGAGACATAACCATGACAATATGTTGAAACATATTCCCTTCACTTTGATAGTCAATAAACATTATAATGGTCAAACCTAATGACCAAGGACATCCAAGACATATGGTGATCATAAACAGACTCAATGACATCTCTAAGAGTGTTTGGATGACTTCAAGAATAAAATAAGAGAAATCATGACTCAATATATCACTATGTAGAGGATTAAGTGGTTTCCAAGAAAAGTTTTTAGTTTTAGGGGTTGATATTTGACCTTGGTAGGCCAAATTGCCAATGCAAGTTCCTTTCCATCTTTATCAATCATATCAAACTCCTAGACAACCTTTTAAAGGTCAATATCAAGGATCATGGTAGATAACTCAAGTGAGGCAAAATAATAGACAAAATCAAGATGTTATTTCTATTTATAAAAGAATTGTACTTGTCCAAAACATCCTTGTATAAGACAATGAAGAGTTGCCTTCATGGGACTAGACTCATGACTCTTCTACTTAAACAAATGATGCATTCGATCAAGCCTATATGGTTCAATGGGGAATACTGCCTTTTATGACCCAAGATTAGATGCCTATTGGAAGAGAGAATAATGGAGGATATTCTCAATCAAATTTTGACTTAATGAATTGCTATCAAGAGGACTCATGTGCAGTCAAATATCAAGGTAATCTCAACATTAGTTCAAGCTCCATAGCTATAAATACTAGGTCAAATAAGATAGTGGTTAAATAAGTACAAGGAGAAAGTAGTGGACCAAATATGAAATATCAAATACTTCACAGATTAGTATGCCAAATGTATCCCCCATGGATTAGGTAAATTAGAAAACTTAGAATGTTAGAGCCCTTTCTATGCCTTCTCTTACACATCAAGTTACACAAGCTAGTGGTAGTGATATGTCTTCTAAAGAATATGAAAAAGTTATAATCTCTCCTATGAATATTGCAGAGTGGATGAATAAGGTTCATGTAATTATCCTAATGTGGGAAGCACTATCTATACTTGGTCAAAGATACATGCTCCACAATGAGTTCTCTAAGCTCAATGCATCATCTAAATAGCCTAGTGAAAGTGGGGTAGTTTTGAAAAATAAATTGAATACCAAAGATAGAAAGCCAACAAAATCTAAAGGAAATATAAACCTCCTCCATTATACCTCTTTATCATCATTGGAGACTAATTGGTACATAATTTTTTGATTAATATTGGAGAAAGTACGTCAATCATGCCTAAACAAGTGGCTAACAATTTCATGTTGAAGTATGAGTCACACTCCAAGGAGGTGTTATAGTTGGTTGGATCAACTACCAAGGTGGTTATAATTATCAAAGGTTTTCAACTCATTTTCCATGCTTTTCATACATTCTCCCTCTCCCTAGATGTGATGGTTGTAGATGTGCCACCCCACTTTGCCCTTTGCTTGTCAAGGGGCTTCACTACTAAAATTGGGGGGTACTTAAATTCAAACTAGTTCTACATGGTATTTATTACCAAGTATGGTGCTAAGGTCTCTATCAAATCTAAATCCTTAGGTAAGTTTCATGTGGAGCCATATGTGTCTAATACTTCAAACTTGAACTTTAATATCCATGATGAAGGAGACTATCCTAGTGATCAAGAACCTCTAACACCTCTTGATGGAATACCTGACCTATATCTTGATGAGTGGGGAAATGATCAACATAGGTTTGATCCATACAAGCACATTGAGGAGATGGGCCTTAGAACATACATCATTCATGAATAGGATGATGAGTATCCTGCGGTAAGTTTTGATGATTTCCTTTAACAAACTATAATGGGTAACTATTTTCTACATATGAATGATGATGATGAGTTTCCAAGTACATTAGAGAATGGTAATAAATAAGATGGTGTATTTATTCTTGACTAAGAAGAAGAAGTTCATGAGTGTGATAGTCAAGAAAAGTGTGATGATCTATAGTAGTAGTACAATGCCATACTACAAGAGTTTGAATAAGTAATTAGGCCTACTCTCCTTAAAATGGAATATGAATTTGATGGTAAGGTCATTAATGAACCTAATGAGCATAAAGAGAATTTTAAAGTCACTATCAAGAATACTAAAACCTTGAAGGAATGCAATCAGGCCAAGATATAAGTTTGTGTAATTAAGGAGTAACATAGGCATCAATCTGATCTTGATTCACTTATAGATGTTTTTAGCCATCAAGAAGTCAATTTTGATGATTTTAGACATAAAACACATCATAATATAAATGAAGGTGAAGTTAAAAAAGGTTCCATGACTCCCAAGAAGAAAATTGAAAAGCATCAAATGAGCATGAAGAAGACCAAATAGACTGCAGTGTCAAGCAAACCTAAAGGAGAGATAAGAGGACCATTCAAAGGAGTCTCAAGTGATGTAGTTGTAGATAGAAGAGGTCTCATGAATAGTAAGTCATTTTATCACATTCATAAGCAAGTTTTATTTGACAAACATCTATCATATGGTGATTTATTCTCATGAAGCCTCTGTGAATATAAGAACATTATTTTTGATCCTAGTTGAAGAACATCACCTCAAACATGTTTTGATGTATATACATAATAGGTTAGGTGTGTTGTTTTTAGTCTTCTATGTGTGGTTTTCCCTAAATTCCTTTGGCATAGTTTGTTTTCTTCTCTTTGTGTGGTTTGGTGAGATTTTTAAGTCTTTATAAGGTATGTCAATTTTATTTTGTATCATAAGCATGACTCCATTTTGAAATGGGAGGATAAGGCCATTGATCCATTAGCATCACAAGAATGTTGCCCCTATGAATCACCAATTTATTGACCGAATTTTTACCCCAAATTAAAATTGGTCAGCCCCTATCATTTGAAACTTTTCATAGGTTTGTCAAAACTTGTTTGTGATCCTTTCATGGTCTTAAGTGATCCTAAATAGTTTCATATGGTCATATTTTTCCTTGTCTAGCCTTGTCCAAGATTGATCTTATATGTACTTGTCTATTCCTAGGGTTTATTTATGAGGTCTTGGTGTGCTCAAGTGTGGTCAAAGGTTTGATATGGTTTAGAGTCATTAAAAAGGTTATTAATGAGTCTTTAAGGTCACAATATCAACTATTTATTATGTTCTATTATGCTAAATTGTCATTTTGGCCACCTTTTGGCCTATTTTATGGAGTTATATGTACCATATTAAAATTAAGTCCATATTGGCCACCTTGTAGACCTGTAGGTGAGCATACATTAAGTCCAAGGTTTCATCTTGAAGTATTCAAACCATCGAGAAAGGTGATATAGATGACATAAACTCCTAAGTATTTGTATAAAATTGAAAGACTTATAAAAGGCATGAATAGACTCATGAACTCCAACTCTCATATACAAACATTGTATACAAGTTGACTATACATATAGTTCATATAGGTGAATAAAATTTTGTAAAGATGCAATGCTTGGCCATTGGGTCTATAAGTTATTAGGAAAGTGAAAAAGAAGTGGGACAAGGTTGACAGTATCAATTGTTGAAAGTGGCTAGAAACTCAAGAATTTTCTTTTGTGATCCACATAATAAAAATGAAGACCTACATGCCCTAGACATGTAGGTCCTCATTTTGAACTCAAACTAACTAAAAAAATCATATTCAAATCAGGAAACACAACTCAATACAAATGATAGAGGACACAAATAATTGGAAATAGCTAGACCACTTGAAATTCAAGAGATGATCAAAAGACTAAGTTCACAAGCTTAACATGCCTACATAGGTCTATGTATGATTATGAGAAGACCAAAGGTCTAAAACTATTATAAGAAACCAATGAACCCTATAATATGGTGAAACAAATTACTATGAATCTAAATTTATCAAAACACCATGATAAAGTGAGAATTTTAACTTTCAATCCTAATACTCAAACTATCATAAAGGTCACCTATAGGCTTGCTAGAGGGATTAGTCTAGTCTCAAATTAATAAAAGATGGTAGATGTGTATAAAATATTTTATATCCCAATTGGGATTTCAAAACAAATTTAAGATCCATTAAGAGGATCATTGATGTGAAAGTGAGATCATAAATAAAGAATACAATCATAACCCTTAAATAGACACCTATATGTTATAGTCAAGAACACACTGGTTTCAATCCTAGAGAAGGAGTAAAGTAAATGAAGAGTGCACTAAGGTTTATCTTAGATATAAACATAATTCAATAGGGTAAATTTAAGATAAAAAGAAATGTGAAGAGATTATTTTTGAAACTAGTCAAAGTAGAGACCTAAACCTTGTATATATAGTAACTAAGACCATCTACAGGTCTACCTACTTTTATGATAGTTTTTACTTATTTGAGAGGGTTAAAGTTTTGTGAGAGGTATGTGGAAAGTAATTTCATTTGGTAATGGTTTTCAGATTACAATAAATATCTCATTTATACCCTCAAACTTAATAACAAGAGTGAAGAAGATCAAAACCCTATTTAGGCCTAATGAGCCTAAGACACACACAGGCCTAACTACATTGCCAAGATAAATATGCTTGCTCATAATGGAGAAATGAAGTAAGGAGAATGGTTTGAATAATATGAATAGATCCATAGTGATGTCAGGGCTCTATAAGACTTTAGAATCTAGTGAGAAAGAATAGAATGAAGATAAGACCCTATTCGGGCCTAACAAGCCTAATAACATGCATAGACCATAAAATACAATCATGAACAAGTGGAATTTTTGAGGGTAAGGTGATGGTTTTAAGGTTTTTATAAATTTATAGGCATACAAAAATTCTTAAAGAACCATCTAAAATCAAATCAAATAATAAAAATATCAATTAGGCCTATAAGACCTTCCTTGAGTTCCTCTCATAAAAGGTTGCATTTCAAGGTATGTTTTCTCCCTCTTGTTATAACATTAACCCTATGAAAATAGATAAATGGGTTTAAAACATGGTAACCAATTCCTCACAACTTAAACCGTGTGGTGTTAGTTGATGGATTAGACCAGTTACTTGCATGAATAATGGCTAAGAGCTCAGACCCCTCTCTAATGGCTTTATTACTACTCGAGATTCAAATTATCAAAATAAAAACATTATGAGGTTTTAAATGGGATCAAATGGTATTTGGAAGTAACTATAAACTAGTGGAATTAGGAGAGAGAAGGAGGATTTATTCTTTATGAACAATCCTTAAGAACAAAAAATGCCTAAAACCCTAATAGTGACAAATCAAGATAAATGGAAATTAAAAAAATTAATTACCTATTTTTATCTTTAAAACTCTTGTATGTTGTTGATAACTCCAATTATATTATCCATGATTTTTTTTTTATACCTATAGTTGTATAAACTACAATAAATGCATTATTTTGCATGATTTTTGGCATTTTGTGGGCGTTTTGAGCAAATGAGAACTTACCAAATATTAGAGGGGAGATTTTGGATGTTTTAAACCTATTAAATCCAAAAAATATGCACATTAAATTATATAAGTGGTCAAAAAATTATCATTTTCCAAGGTAGTATTAAACAAGCCTAAAAAAAGACTAGGTTACAAGGCCATTTCGTGGTTCTCATACTTACACAAGGTCTCAGGGCCTCAAATTATAATATATGTTGGTTATAGGCTAGGTAAATTAAATCACATTATTTTTATTGATTTCACATGTGTGGGAGAGTTATGAGCAGAAAATAGGGTTCTAAGCAAGGAGGCCTAATTAAGGAGACAAAAAGGTAGAAAAAGACACTTCCACTTAGATTTTAGACATGAAATTTGACATGAAGCTATAAGGAGATACTGGGTCCTCAAATATTTTCTAATTTTATCAAAAAACTTTATACATTATTATAAATGGTGAGGTTTATAGGTTTCTAGGGATACAAGGAGAACAGGCCTAGTGAATGCTTAAGGAGAAAAATGGATACTTAAGAGTCTTTATATGAACCAAAATTATTTTTTTTAGGTATAATAAGATATTTTAATGCCATATATGGAGATATATTTAATTTTATAAGTTTAACTCAAGTTTTGAGCCACTTGGACCAAGCTAGGCATGGGAAATGAAGAGTTTCAAGTAATCTAGGCATAATAATGATGATATGTTAGATTAGAGGAGTTTATTAAGCATTATAGGTGTCCAATAAGGAGGTTTGAAATCATTCATCTAAAATTTATTATTTATAAACCCATTTATCACTCTCCTTATGTAAGGAAAGTCAGTTTTCAAGAAGATGATCAAGGTGTCAAGCTAAGTTCTAAATTATATGCCACTTGGAGGATTGAAGCATCTTTATAAGTGAGATACATGGATTTGAAATAATTTTTATTCTAATCATAATTTATCCCTATCTATAAATCCCACATGGACACTTGTCAATCTTCTTATTCTACACCCCTCTCTATCTGTCTTCATAATTCTCTATATAAGCAACCATTTTTGGCTTGGTATGGCGAAGCCTTGCTAAAATGAGTATTGATTGTGGATTTGAAAATATTTAAATAAGGTTTTAAGTCTCAACTTATTGTTGAAGTGTGTTAATTAGTTCATGGTTGAATATAAATTGATAGTTATCTCTCCTTGTGTTCATCTCACGCTCTCATGTTTTGTACAAATAATATGCCTTCTAACAGGTCACATGAAGTGTAATTAGTTATTTTTGTGTATCTTAAGTGTAAGGAGGAGTACTAGTGTCTATAATTATACCTTATAGTCATCTATCTTTATACATACATGGCATCTTAACTTCATGTTGAAATACTTTTGTTAGAAGAACCTTGGGTTTTGAGATCAGTTTTATAAATTGCCTTTCATAGTGCAAGTTCATGGTAGTATTTTGAATGTAATATTGGTGCATCAAATTTTTTATATTAGTTTTAATACCTTTTATCCCTTGTATTTCAAATCAATTATATTATTGGTTAGTTGTAAGTGTGGTGTAAGGGAGCTAACCCTTCAATCTAGAGACTCATCTCTCCCATAAGTCACCCAAAACTTGAGAGATGTTTCCATGTTACATAAAATTGAAGGATGCTAGAGTAGACCCACTTTAGGGTGTAAATTTTATTGATAATATTAAGAATATTATTGTACCCAACACCCCCCTTTTTATAATGAAATGGGGACCCACTTTTTTTAGACTATGGTCTTAACTTTGAGCCCCTCTTCTATATGTTTATGAAAAATCTAGTAGAATGTTGATTACTGGCCTTTTTCATACTTTAGTAAAATGACATTGATATTGTGTTCAAAAACTCATTATTTATATCAAGCTTTTTTTTTTAGGTTTTATGTTTTTGGGCTTATCTTTATCAAACTTGTGCAAATTGTCTCTATTAGGTTTTATGCCTTTGACTTATCTTTTTGCAAGATTTTATCTTCAAAACTTTTTTAACACAAGAATTGGTCTTTGGGTTTATTATGTCAGACATTTTGTCTAATGCAATTTACCCATAGCATTCCTCTAAGGCAATTTAATTCCTTTGAATATTTTTTTTGAGACATTTTGCCCTTTAGGAATTTTGTTCTAGGCCTTTTTGCCCTTCAAACATTCCTGTAAACATTTTGTCTAAAACAAATCCTCTCACATATTTCCTTTAGCCCCCCAGACCTACCCTTTGGCCTTAATCCACCCACCCTTTAGCCTTTTTGAATTTACCCTTCAGGACTTTTGTCTTGAGCCCTTTTCTTGATGAAAATGACCCTTTAGACCTTTTATCATTGGACATTTTGTTTGACACAAAAATCTTGAAACAATTCCCTATAGTAATATTGTCAATATAATTTTTTTAAAACAATGACCTCAAGGACACATACCCTTTAGGATTTATTTAACCTACCCTTTGGGAATTTTATCCTTGACCCTTTCCATGACAAAATTTACCTTATGAAGTAGACCCTTTAGGCATTTTTTCCATGAAGTAGATCCTTTGAACCTTTTTTCACCTACCCTTTGGGACTTTTGTCTCGGCCCCTTTGCCCTTAGAAACTAAACCTTCAAGATAATTATCATGGTAATTTTACCCTATAGACTTTCCCTTCATCCTCTTTAATATCCCTTTAACCTTTACAGAGTAGATCCTTTGGGAATTTTGTCATGGATTAAATGCCCTATGAAGTAGACCCTTCAGATTTTTGCTTGATGAAAATAACTCTTTGGGACTTTTCGATGTGACCCTTCAGGATAATTTCTTTGGAGCTTTTTCTTGACAAAATAGGTCTTTGGGGAAATTGTTGTAGACATTTTGTCTAAAACAATTCCTTTGAAGGAATTAGTCTATGGATATTTTTCCAAAATGTTTTTCTCGATGAATACCTTACTATCAAGAACACTACTAGCCCTTGCTATACTTAGTTGAATAAAAGGTGAAAATACTTCCCATTAATAGCATGAAATCCCCAGCAACTTGAACTAACAAAGTTTTAATTATGCACAAATTATAATTAAAGTGAACATTGGCATTTATGTCACATGAACTACTATTCAATGCAAAATTCTATATATTTGATGCACAACCATTGAAGCCTTCATTACTTTCTAATAAACTTATATTAAAAATCTCCTACTATCCTATGGATTAAAAATCCCTAACTAATCCCTAAAAAGAGAATTATGAGTAAATAGTGATCAAGCTAGAGTGAAATTGAGCATGCAACATACATATCACCTAAAATGAAATTGTAAGTAGCATAGAACATATACAATAATGGCATATTCATCTAAGACATTCAGGGGAGGAAATCCACCATCACCATATTCAATCAAAGATTATACAAAGTTAAAGCATATAGTGTTTGATGTTACCATATTTGAAAATAGATACACCAACTATTCAGAGTTATGGGACATAATTAATTTTATGGACGTATTTTTAGAGGAGGATGAGATGACACTCAATTATAGGCTATTTTTCCAAGAATTATTGGCTTTTAAATGCCAAAGGTTACATTTTACTACCACCAAGCTAGAGGTGATACCATGCATTGACCTCCTATGGGATCTATTTTTCTTACGTAGGATATCACCAGATTCTTTCCTTCATTAATTTGGAAATAACATAGTTGTCACATACATTTCAGGACCTGACTTCCAGTGATATCTATCTTTGAGCATACCTAATGCCTATTTTAATAAGTATAAATGGTGTAGTTTAACATAGAGAGATCAATTGAGAAGGCACTCTCTTCATGGTTACCATTAGACCAAACCATCACATGAAAATGGATGAAGCCAAAGAGATCTATTTTTATCAACAAGTTCATAATGGGGATATGCATCAACATGGCTCTTTTGAACCAGCTTTATAGTATGCCAAGAATTGATTTTGTTAATAAAGACTAGGTGCCATTTTTATACATTATTCTCACCCATGATGTTATGTATACCCTAGGCAAGATAATCAGATTTCATTTGAGAGAGTAAATAATTCATAAGGATAAACATCCCATGCATTCGATTAGTTTTTATATGATGTCTTATTTACTAGATGTCATTATGGGAACTTATTATAGATAGCTTGAAGAACTGTGAACTCTAACCATAGACTATATCAAAAATAGAATTTTTGATCACTACCAATTCATTTACATATATTCCTACACCAATAATATGGTTAGAATAGTAACAGATGTATATCCACAAGTTTGTCAATCCATTTATGGCTCACCCATGCCTAGAATTGGACCAAACTTGGGTGATAAAGGGGATTACTTCCTCTTTCCAAAATTCACAATAATAATGACTTGGGGAAACATGTTTAATATTTTGTCTCCCAAAATACATCCCAAATAAGTTGGTAGAGCAATAAATTATTTTCTAATTATGGTGGAGTGTTGAAGAGGACCTATCCAAATAGAAGAAAGCTTTGTACTTTGGCCACCATATAACAATTGGGAGAATGGTCTACATACTAAGGAAGTATTTTGGAGAAGTGGGAGGCAAGTGAAGGAGTTATCCTTTCCTCATGCTTCCTCATAGAGACTGGGATCTACATGGACTTATTTAGAAGAATCTATATGGGCTTAATATCCCTTACAACCATGTTCCCTATTCTTATGATTTTATGTTTCTTAATGCAAAGGATGATGAATATGTTTTAGACAGGGAAAGAGTCTCTAGATTAAAGGAAGATAATTTGAGAATGATCCAAGAGGAACCCTCAATTACTATAAGAGAACTAGATGGCAAGAAGGCTATATACAAGGGATGGGAGCACACTAACTTTTGGAGAGGACAGTCTGAGGAGAATTCCAAGGACTAGGTGGGTTCCTCATCTCAAGGACTCACTTTGAAATTAAAACTCAAGAATGTGAAGAAAGATCCTAGGGTTTTTGAATAAATAATTAGTAGGGGAGCACAAATAGGGGACCCCATCAGTTTAGATTCTGATAAGGAGGAGAACACATAAGAACAACTCACTACAAGAGCCATTCAAGTGACTAATTTTATGCCCTAGGTTCATATTGCTACATCCATTTGGATAACAACACAAGAGGTAGTGGCATCTACCCAACAAGGCTCCCCCACATAGTTGAAGACCCCTTTAGTTTATATAGGACTCCAACAGGAAGTCCCATAGTGGAATCATCAAAAGGCTTGCTTGTTGCACCTCCACACTTGGACCCAACATAGGGAGAGGTTGTGATAATTAAGGATATTGATGATGATTTTTATGAAGAGGTAGAGCTATAAATATCTAAGTCTATGAGCCTTCAAGTAGAGCCTGCAATGCCTAGTTTCCCAAGTAATCATCCCTTCATAAGTGTTCCTTTATCTTTTATGCCAATTTTTGGATGTGTTTCCATTTCTTATATGTTAAGGACACCCCAGGTAGAAGTGCCTACTTCTACCTCCATTGATCCCTTTGCCACCACTACCATTTATCTACTCTCCACTTCCATCCCACTTACCATTCCAGCCTCCTCCATCCTTTCTGGCACTTCCACTATTAGAGCCTTAAATAATGTGTCTAGAAAGGTATAGATTGCATTGGACACTCCAAAACTCCATGTCTATTCCACCCAGATCACCCTTCTAATGCCATTCACCACCTCCATAGAATAAACTATTATGAAAATTTTTGGTAGGGGAAATAAGGCCAAACCCCAATTGATCATAGTTCACCCACTCCCTTAATTTAGAGAATTGCATTGGTCCAAGATTATATGGCCTTCCTTACCTGATGTACTTGTTAAAGTATAAAACAAGCATCTATAAGTATAAGAGGTTGATGAAGAGGTTTTTTTTACAACCTCATATGTTTCATAGTTGGATATTCCTCCATGGGTTGTAAATTTGAGAAGTATGGCTTCCCAAATACCTAGTTTCTAGATCACTGATCTTCCCTCTATCTCCACTCTATTTGACCCCCCCATCTGGAAATATATAGAGGGTGAAGAAGAGGAAGATAGAAGATGATAAGGTTAGGGAAATAATTCTTGAAGAAAGACATGAAGTATTCTCCCTCACTAAGAGGCAAAATAGATAGCTTGAGCAATCTCCTTACATTGAAAATCTTGCAGAAATAGCCCAAGCACATAAGGATTCTATAGTAGCCATCCATGAGGGAACATAGATGGCTTGATAAGATATAAAGACCCATGTGTAATAGTTGAAGGAGAAGTCAAAAACCATACATATCCCTAGAGGTATAAAAGTAGAGGTGGAAGAAGTAGCTTCCCAATGTTACAACTCTTTGGAGGCATTAGAGTTTATGAAGGCCACAATGGCCCCTCATGTAAATAATTCCAACAAATTATATAATTTCTTAAAAGATTATTTTGTTAAGTTTAATATGTTAGTTTCATACACACACAATTCATTATATAGTCATTTGGACTTAATCACAACACTAGAGGCATCTGATTCCTTGAACTTAGTTGACATAAGGCAAGAAGAAGTAAAAGAATGGATACAATTAGTTAGGGCCTTAATCCCCAAATATCAAGCACATGAGGCTCAAATATTTTTGATTTTTCATGATTTGAAGGTTTCGAAGGTGAAGGATTCCATAGGCAAATTGATCAATAGGATCAATTTTGATAAACTCAATCAAGAAGCAATAGATAACTTCAAGTAGAATTCATAAGGCTTAACACTATAATAAATAGAGTTCGCGTTGAGTGCGGCTAGAAAGAAAGTTACAGAGGTGGAAATTTTCAAGAATAAATTCTAGATGACCAAAGATGAGCATGCAAGACTCCTTGGTCAAGTTAAAAGGATACATCAACCATTGCTATTAAACTTGAATATTATATGACAACAACATGATGCAACATATAAATTTTATCAATAAAATGAGGCCAACAAAAGGAAAGCTTCTACCAACACATCAACATATTCAAATTTAACCACTACCACCATAATTGCTACACTAATTAAAGTACATGCAACACTTCACATGATGCAACCTTGATAGGCTAATATTTTATGCATGTAAAATTTTATAACAATGCATAGTTTCCTTGTAAATTAGATTTTTTATTATAAAATTGACTTTATATTTTATACACATGCACATGTTTTATGGATTTGAGAATGTCAACTTATTTAATTGATAATTACAAGATTTCTCTTATACAATTTTGACTACAGTTAGAACTCATGTTCTAACTACCACATATAAACACTTTGCATGAAATTGGAGGATGAGGTGGCCCCTTCCTCAAGCCTATTACAAAAATTGTAATCCAAATTGGATTTTTTGTCAAAAAAATTTGAATACAAGAAAACATTAATTTTGATCATCAACGAATGTGTTTGATTTTCTTTCCAATTTTTGTGTAGTTTGTTGTTACTTTCTTTGGTTGTATGTTTCAATAATCTTTAGTGTGTAATAGCTAAAAATGGATTATTGGTTATATTAATTAATGTAATGGTATGTAGATGTGTAACATCTATTGAAGGATTGGTAAATATATTGATTGAGATAATTAAGTTAAAATTGATTTGTAATTATGATTGTGCATGAATGTTTTCTTGATGTAGTTTTCTATGTGTGTATAATATCTACCTTAGATACTTCATTAACCTGAGCCATAATCTCCTAATTAAGGGTGTGTAATAGATTCCCTAAAAGGATCAACCTTTATTTGAGGCTTATGAATTTATTACATCACTATTTATTTAGACTTATTAGTCATGTCTGATTGTGCATGTGTAATTACTGCTAACAATAGGGATAGGTTCTGAGAGCACTTGTCCTTTTTTAAAAACCAACCAAGGAAGTGATTTTTGAAAACTAGAGAGCCTTCTTCTTTGCCTTACCCTTCCCTAATTTTTGAGTTTATTGTGAGACCTACCCACTTTAGGTTAGAATCTAACCATCCATCTAATTCACATAGAGATTCACTACCTTTTATGAACCACACCTCCATCAAAAAACCTTGTCAACAACCTACATGCCCTACCTGCTATTCTATAAAAAAGTTTCAATATACTGTATACCTTAACTTGTGCCCTAGAGTAGAGTTTACCTCCATTGATATCTTAAAATATTAGATGATACATCAACAATGTCATTGGTGGTAGAAGGAAGTCCAACACCCCTAATAGTAGTAGTTATCCTTTGCATAGAGTTACACTAGAGCCACCCAAGATAGTGACCATATTTAATTCCTAGGTTGGTTTTTTAATCTCACCCTTGATAAATCATAAAAGACCTAGAATTGTGCCAATAAACCCAGTTCAGAACAATCCTCCTCTATTAGAGAACCCCTCACCATAAGGAATCATTTACCTATTAATCAGCCAATGGCTTAGCAACAACCTTGGTTAGTTGGATCTATTATTACCATCTCGAGAGATGTGCATGACTTACCTCAAAATCTTAAAAAATACTTACCATCCTTTTCTCCTTTAGGAACAAGGACAATAAAGGAACATATCAAATTATTTAAAGCTAATTTAAGGATAATGAATGTCATAGATGAGGATGTTGCATGCAGATTATTACCTTTTACTTTGATAGATGTTTCTTATGATTAGTATTTAAATATAATGGAAAATTACATCACTTCTTGGGATTAATGTCAAGTAGCTTTTATTGCATATTTTAGTTAGGTCACTATATACAACTGGTTAAACCCAAGATATAAACTAGAGGCAGCATTAGCAATAAAAATGTACAAGATTGCCTTATACCCTATCATTAATATGTTTTTGAGATGAGAAATTATGGATAAAACTTTAGCATTGGCATTTTAAGAAGCTATCATCATAGATAGGTAGCTCAATCCTCAAATTCCTAGATCACCTAATGACAATAATAGTTTTCTAAAATTAAAACTAATACCACATGTGAAGCAAAATATTTCAATGTTTAATCAAAATCAACTGTACACACTACCTCCAATGATGCAGATAACATAATTAAATTTTGACTACTTGAATAATCATGTGATGGGCAATGGTTATCATAAAAACCAACAAGCAATTTCACTTCCCACTACCATTTTACAAGATATGGATTTCACAAAGGTAGAACTAGATTCTACTCAAAAGATAGTTCAAAAGCTGAGCAATGATTTCATAAATATACAAATAAATATGAGTAATTAAAATGATCCAATTATAAATTAAACACTATATTCCAAAGATACAATAGACTATTCAACAAGCCTGAATATCCTAACAAGCTCCCAAAGATCAACATGGTAGAGATGGCTCATCCCAATTGGTGTAGAATTCATAATACTTTTGAGCATGGTGAGCTCAACTACATTTAATTTTACATAGCATTCAAAATATTTTAAAGAGAGGTGGTTAGACAAGATCAGATGCATAACCCATCTAAGCATCATCTAGATCCTAGCTCTTCTAGCACTATCATGTTCTTTGAAACTCATGAGTTTCCCTTTCTAGATTAAGATGATAATGAGTTGGAGGATAATATAGATTAAATCCATGATTTAAAATAGTTCTAGAGAGGTGCATATAATCTAATGAATAAGTATCCACTTAATACATCAACTCTTCTAAATACCATGATGATTCCTCTTAATCCTAAAGTGGACAATAATCCACCCCCTCCAAAGGGGAATAATCAGTAGCAGAACAAGGAAGAACCAATAAAAGGAGGATACAATATTATGAAAGATATAAAGAGGATCAAAACACATATAACTCTTCATGATTTATCACATATTACTAAATAGGAGTTACTATGGAAGTCTATTACTAAAAAGGCCCCTATGGAAAGAACTAAAAGCATCTATAGATAAAGCAAAAGTTGTTGATGCCAATGTCATCCACAAGAGCAAGCCAAAATTTTCACTCTTCCTACTAACTATCTAGGAATTTGGTAAGAATATTCATAATTGTTTAGTTGATTTTAAAGTATCTGCAACTATCATGCCTATATCCATATGTCAAAATCTGAGTCTCACTCTAAGCCCCTAAAAGAGAATAGTTTCTCAACTAGATAAAATAGTAGTACTAGTAGGTGGAAAATTGACCAATGTGTGCATTTAATTAGTATTTGAGCCAAGAGTCTAGATGACCATTGATAATCTAGTGGTAGACATAATCAAATGCTATGGTCTACTACTGAGCAAGGATTTATCCAAAATTCTCAATGGATATCTCTCTATGGACTTCTCTCATATCTTGATGCCATGGAGAGGAGTTGCAAATCAAATCACAATTGATAAAGAACTGAGGGTGAAATATCCCATTATATAATATAAAGTCAAGAATGAAGAGATAAAGTATGAGTCACCCAACCTTGGTGTTTATACTTTTACTACTCAGAATCATGTACAAAAGATAGAACCTAAAGGTTCCAATCAGCTATGGACTCTATGCTTTGATGG
Source organism: Torreya grandis (assembly GCA_037957365.1). Taxonomy (NCBI): domain Eukaryota; kingdom Viridiplantae; phylum Streptophyta; class Pinopsida; order Cupressales; family Taxaceae; genus Torreya; species Torreya grandis. The sequence continues at coordinate 641,791 of JARHVA010006161.1, forward strand.
CACCAGATCTAGGCAAGGATCAAGTATGAGAATTGAGCTAATTGATCCATAAGGTAAAAAAAAGTTGGTAGCATATATGTTTTAATTTATATGTACTAAAAATAGAGTTGAGTATGATGCCTTAGTTTTGAGACTACAATTTACACTCGAGATTAATGTGAAGCAAATATCAGTATTTGGTGACTCAGAGCTAGTGGTCAGTCAATTCAAAAATAAATACCAATGTAAGCTATCTTATTTGAGAAGATATAAGCATAGAGTGTGGGACCTGATTGAAAGTTTTGAAGATTTCAACATTATATCACTTCTTAGAGAGAGAAATCAAACCTTTGATTCATTATCTATTATTTATGCTAATTTGGAGCCACTAAAATAATCTAAGTTAAAAAAGTTCTCAATTGAATTGGTACCTTACCCCTCTATTATAGATAATGTGGAAAATTTCTAGGTCTTTGATAATGATAAATAAATTATTTAGTTTTTAACAAATTTAGGGGGATTTGAATCCAAAATAATTGATGAACCTTTGTCAAGAGGAATCAGACAAAGAGGGTATTCTTCAATTCAGAGAGAATTAAATTCTAGTTGGGTTGATCTCTTTAAAAAGACCATTTGACATAGACCTTCAAGCTCAACAACTCAAGCAACCTAAGGTCACTGAATATGAATTTGAAATAGAAAATCTAGGAGATGAGCATAACCCATATTATGTGAATATCGGCCTCAAATACACCCTAGAAGAAAGGCAACGAGTGAAGGATTTAATCACATGATATAGGGACATCATTGCCTAGACATATAAAGAGTTAAAATTATATGTCCCATAGGTCTTTACTCATATGATTCCTTTAAATCTAGATCATAAACCATTTAGACAAAGTCAAAGACTAGTCAATCTTATTCTATAGCCTCTTATTCAAAGAGAAGTGGAGAAACTTTAAATTGCAAAAATCATATTCTCAGTTTGACATTCTACCTAGGTGGCCAATTTAGTCCTAGTAAGAAAGAACAATGAGATTAGATTATGTGTGGACTTCAAAAATATGAACAAGGTTTTTGAAAAGGAAAATTATCCTCTACCTTCTCTAGATGAAGTGTTACAAATAATAAGTGGTTCTAAAATGATGTCCTTCTTGGATGGATTTTTAGGCTACAATCAGGTACTGGCACAATCTGAGGATAGAATGAATATGGAATTTACCATGAAGTGGGTAACTTATGTATATAAGAGGATACCTTTTGGCCTGATAAATGAAAGAGCTACCTTTCAATGTGCCATGGATCATGATTTTAAAGGATTAATAAGAAAATGCATAATTATCTACATGGATGATCTTATGGTATTTTAAAATAATAGGAAAGACCACATAAGTCACCTATAGTCCATATTCAAAAGTTGTAGAAGGTTTGGTGTTTCATTAAACCCAAAAAAGAACATATTTAGAGTGATTGAAGGTAAGATTTTGGGTCACATCATCACTAAGGATGGGATCACCATTGATCCAGATAGAATTTAGGCAATTCAAAAATTTATCCACCAAATAACAAGGAGCTATAATCATTCTATAGAAAGATTAACTTCGTAAGGAAGTTCATCTCATGATTTGTATAAATTGTTAGATCTCTTAACACTATGTTCAAGCAGGATGCCAAAATAGAGTGGATAGTTAAAGCTCAAAAGTCCTTCCAAGACATTAAAAATGTAATATCACAGGTTCTAATACTAATTAGTCCAAATTTTATAAAATATTTTTATTTATACTCATTCACTTTAGAGCATACGATTGTTGCTATCATCACATAAAAGAAAAAAGAGATTGAGCATCTAATTGCATTCATGAGCATATATATGAAAGATGAAAAACTTAGATATTCTATGATTGAAAAATAGATTTTCGCCCTTGTTAAGGTAGCAAAGAAGTTTTGGCATTATATATTTAGTAATAAAACCATTACCATCATGCATGATCCTACTATCAAGCTTACTCTTTCATAGAATGATCTATGAGAATGCTGAGGTAAATGGATGGCCAAGCTACAATAATTTGACATAGAGATCAAGCCTAAAAAGATCATTCAAGGCCAAGGCATTGTTCAACTTATGACTAAACTAGATCCTTGTATCATAGTTGAAGAGGCATGTGAAGCTCAAGTATCTAAAAGAGAATGGTATATTGATATAATACAATATTTACTCATAGGAACTTGTTTTCCAAATATCAATAAAGAGAGAAGAAGATATTTGAGGCTTAAAGCTACTCATTACATGATCAAGAAGGGAGTCCTCTACTTAAGAAATTATGAAGGTATTTATCTCAGGTGTGTATTTGTAGAAGAATCTAAAGAAATATTAGAGAAATTGCATTAGAAGATAGGCAGTGGTCATCCTTCTAGAAATACCATAGCCCATAAGATCTTAAGAATGGGCTACTATTAGCCAATAATTTTCAAGGATGCTCATACTCATATTAGAACATGCCATGAATTTCAAGCCTTAGCCAAGAGAAAAGTCAATGCAATTAAGCCATTATAGCTAGTTATTAAAGGAAGGCTATTTGCCTAGTGGGGATTAGACTTCATTGGTGTTATCAGCCCAAATTCCTTATTAGGCCATAAATTTAAACTTATTGCTATAGACTATTACATTAGATGGACTGAAACCATAGCCATAAAGAATTCTATAGCACAAGACATGATTCACTTCTTGGAGGAACACAAATAACTAGATTTAGCATGCCCATTTCTTTGGTTTGTGATAATGGACCAGATTTTATATCAATAGAATTTGTTAAATGGGCACATGACAACCAAATTATTATTAGGTTAGCTTCTAACTATTACCCTCAGGGAAATGGGCTAGTAAAATCAATGATCAAGAAATTGATTGATGTAATTAAAAAATCAGCAGGGGATAAGCCCAGGAACTAGCACAATTTATTTAAGTATGCTCTTTGGGAAGATCAAACTAGACACAAATAAGCCCTTAAAGCTTCACCCTACCTAGTGGTGTATGGATGCAAACTAGTATTCTCAATTATGTTAAAGTTACCCACTTATCAGTTTATGAAAAATCACATGGAACCAAGTGATAAATTAGAATCAAAATTATTGGACATAATATAAATGGAATATTCAAGGAATAAGACCTTAAAAATATTTTAAAAACACCAGGATGTGGTGAAAAACGTGGTTTTATAAAAGAGAAAAGGTCAAAGCATTTAGTATTTTGAATCTAGTGCTACTTTGGGATAAATTCCATGAAAATAAAGGAAAACATGACAAGTTTTACCCACTATGGATTGGGCCATACCAAATTTTAGAGATCATGGGTAATAATGCATTTCATCTAAAGGACCTCCAAGGCAATCAGCTTACATATCTAGTCAATGAGAAGTTCCTAAAACATTACTTCAAGGTTATGTCATCTATTGATGTTACTGAGTAATGAGGGATAGATGAATTTAGCTATGAGATTATATTAGATTTATTTCTTTCATAGATTAGATTTATTTCTTTTTAGATTAATCTTTCCTACTTTCAGTATTTTGCTTTCATAGATTAGATTTCATGTTTTCTAAATTAAATTTTGGTGCTTTCCTAGATTAGTTATTCTTTATTTTCTTTGATAATTAGAATTGTGTTTGCTCTGACTATAACCAAGTTAAATCTAAACCAACTAAGCTTATGTCTTGTATAAATGGGTAAAATTAAACTCTTGACACTTTGGGACTAGTTTACAGATTAGGTGTATTTTTGTGTTTTTGAGTCTTTAGGATGAAGGTAGGTAATCATGGATTATTTTTTATGGTGTCACAATTGAATACTTTTAATAGGCATGTGGAAGTTTATCTTAGAATACTTCATACAAATTTATAAAGTTTTATTGTTTTATTACATTAAATTAACTTATCACATTAAATACCTATGGGAAGTGATAATTTTGGGTATAGGTGTGGCTGACAAGGATGTTTTAGTAATATATTTTTTTATAATTATACCAGCTCATTAGGATTTTAACTCTTCTCTTTTCCATTCAAGAAAAAAAGAAAAAGAAAAATAAAAAAGAAAACCCATGAATTCAAAAGAGCAAAAGAAAATTTAAAGAAAATCAAAAGGCTCACATGATGAAATAAGGTTAATGTACCACACATCATGATACAAAATAATAATAATGGGATGGGAAGAGAAGGATCCCAAGGTATCTCTGTCAGGGCTATGGATGCCTAGCTAGAAATAGAACAATGCCTAAGATTCCCTTATTTTTGATCTTTAATAGCTACTAGGATGAAACCTAAAACTTCATAAAAGCCTCTAAAAAACTCATCACAAGGGTTAAATAAGCTACATGTTTGACACACATAGATCCAATAAATTAGAAGGCAAGTATGTTGTGTGAATAAACTTAGGATTATCTTTCATATTTCTAATTTAAGTATTCTCATATTATACACTTTATGATTGATTTAAGATTTCAAACCAGAGTTCTAGGTTCTTAAATACTCTAAAGTAGTCCCTCTATAAGTTGTCATTTGTTGTACCCAACATCCCCCTTTTTCCATAGAGAAATGGGGACCCACTTTTTTCAGACTATGGCCTTGACTTTGAGCCCCTCTTATATATGTTTATGAAAAATCTAGGAGAAGATTGATTATGGCCTTTTGGCATTGATATTATGTTCATGGACTCATTCTTTCTATCAAGCTTATTTTGTTAGGTTTTATGTTTTTGAGATAATCTTTATCAGACTTGTGAAAATTATCTCTATCAGGGTTTATGCCTTCAACTTATCTTTTTCCAAGCTTTTGTCTTTAGAACTTTTATTCTACAAGAATTGGTTTTTGAGTTTATTATGTCAAATATTTTGTTCAATGCAATTTCCATACAACATTCCCTTGATCTTCAAAAACATTTTTCCCTTCAAGACTTTTGTCCTGAGCCTTTTTTCCCTTTAAACATTCCTTAACACATTTTGTCTGAAACAAATCCTATGACTAATTTCCTTTAGCCCTCTAGACCTACCCTTTGGACTTAACCCACCTACCCTTCACCCTCTTTGAAATTACCCTTTGGGAATTTTGTCTTAGGCCCTTTGCCCAATGAAAATGACACTTCAAACCTTTTATCATCAAACATTTTATCTAATGCAAAAAGCTCAAAACAATTCCCCAAAAAAATCTTAACAATATAATTTTGCAAAAAAAATGATGCCAAGGGCACATACCCTTCAAGCTTTGTGCAACCTAACCTAAGGGAATTTTATCCTAGACCCTTTCCCTACTAAAAATTTACCTTATGAAGTAGACCCTTGGGGTATTTTTTCCATGAATAGATCCTGCAAACCTTTGTGAACCTACCCTTTAGATTATTGAAATTACCCATCAAACATTTTAAGTGACCCTTCATCCCTCTTTGAAATAGCCACCTACCCTTCAGGACTTTGTCCCAACCCCTTATCCCTTTAGGACTTTGTCTCGACCCCTTTGAAATACTGCACTTACCCTTTGAGACTTTTGTCTCAAGCCCTTTGCCCTCCAAAACATACCCTTCAGGATAATTATCATAGGCATTTTACCCTACAAATTTGCCCTTCATCCTTTTGAATAACCCTTCAGCCTTTATAAAGTAGATACTTTAGGATTTTTGTCATGGATGAAATGCCATATGAAGTATACCCTTTAGATTTTTACAAAAAAAAAATTGCTTTCTAAAAAAAATGCATTCAAAGTCTCTTTCATTCCTATGCATTGAATAGCCCTAACTACTCCATACAAAGAGAATTATGTGTAAATTGTGATCAAGCTAGAGTGGAATTGAGCATCATAGCACCTAAAATGAAAATTTAAGTAGCACAAAATGTATACAACAATGATGTCTTCATCCAAGACATTGAGGGGAGAAAATTTTCCATCACCATATTCAATCAAAGATTCTATAGAGGTTATGGATATAGTGTTTGATGCTACCATATTCAAAAATAGATACACAAACTATTTAGAGTTATGAGATGTATTTGATTTTATGGATGTGTTTTTAGATGAGGATGAGATGACACTCACTGATAGGGTATTTTTCTAAGAATTATTGGCTTTCAAACACCAAAGGTTATATTTTTCTGCTGCCAAGCTAGAGGTGATGCCATGCATCGACCTCCTATAGGATATATTTTTTTGGGGTAGGATATTATAATAATCCTTTCTTCATTACTCTATAAATAGCATAGTTGTTTTGTTTATTCTGGACCCAACTTCTAGTGATATCTATCTTTGAGCATAACTAATGCCTATTTTGACAAGTATACATTGGTGCAGTTTAGCACAGAGAGATCAATTAAGAAGACACTCTCCTCATGGTTAATACTAGATAAGACCATCACATGAAAAGGGAAGAATCCAAAGGGAGCTATTTCTATTGACAAGTTAAAAATGGGGATACGCATCAGAATGGCTCTCTTGAACTAACTTTATTGTATGCCAAGTATTCATTTTGTTAATCAAGACTAGGTGCCATTATTATACATGATGCTCACCCATGATTCTATGTATGCCTAGGTGAGATAATTAGCTTCTATTTAAGATACTAGATAATTCACAAGGACAAGCATTGCACACCTTTGGGTAGTTTCTATATGATGTCTTATTTGCTAGATGTCATTATGGGAACTTGTTATAAAGACCTTGGGGAATTATGGACCCCAACCATAGACTATATCAAAAATAGAATTTGTGATCACTACCAATTTATGCACATATATTCCTACACCAATAATATGGTTAGAATAGTAGAGGATGTATATTTTCAGGTTTGGTAAGCCATTCATGGCTCACCCATGCCCAAAATTGGACCAAATATTGTAAAGAACTTGGGTGGTAAAGGGGTGTACTTCCTCTATCTAAACTTCATAATCATAATGATTTTTAGAAACAAGGTTAATTCTTTGTGTCTCCTAAAATACATCCTAGACAAGATGTTAGATTACAAAATTACTTTTTAATTATGGTAAAGTGTCAAAGACAACCTATCTAGGTAAAAGAAAGCTTTATACTTTAGCCACTATATAAAAATTGGGAGAATGGTCTACTTAATGAGGAAGCATTTTAGAGAATTGGGAGGCAATTGAAGGAGTTATCTTTTCCATGTGCTTCCTTAAAGAGACTAGGATCTATATGGACTTATTTAGAAGCATCTATAAGGGCTTAATATCCCTTACATCCATGTTCCCTATTCTTATGATTTTTTGTTTCTTAATGCAAAGGATGATGAAGATGTTTTAGAGAGGGAAAGAGTTGTTAGACTGAAGAAATACCATTTGAGAATGATCTAAGGGAACCCCTCAGTTATTGTAAGAGAACTGGATGGTAAGAAGGCTCTATACAAGTGATGGGAGCACACTAACTTTTAGAGAGGATAGTCTAAGGAATAATCCAGGGACCAAGTGGGTTCCTCATCTCAAGGACTCCTTTGAAATTAAAAATCAAGAGTGTGAATAAATATATTGGGTTGTATGAACAAAGAACTAGTAGGGGAGCACAAACAGTGGACCCCATCAATTTAGAATTTGATGAGGAGGAGAAAACATAAAAACAACCCCTAAAAGTTCCATTCAAATGACTAATAATATTCCCTAGGTTTAAATTGATACATCTATTTAGATAGAAACATAAGAGGTAGTGACATCCACCTAGAAAGGCTCCCCCACATAGCTAAAGACCCTTTTGGTTTACACAAGGAAGCTTAAGACTCCAATAGGTAGTCCCACAATGGAATCATCACAAGGCTTGCCTACTACATCTCCACACTTAGAACCAACAAAATGAGAGGTTGTGATAATTAAGGATATTTAGGATGATTTTGATTAAGATGTAGATCTAGAAATAGCTAAGGCCATGAGCCTTCAAGCAAATCTTAAATCACCCAATTCTGTAAGTACTCTTCTATGCCAATTTTTAGATGTGTTTCCATTTCTTCTATGTTAAGGACACCCCAGGTGGAAGTGATTAATTCCACCTCCATTGATCCTTTTACCACCACTACCATTGAGCCACTCTCTAATTCTATCCCACTCACCATGCCAACCTCCTTTGTACCTTCTGGCACTTCCACTATCAGATCCTTAAATAAGAAGAAGGTGTCTAGGAAGGTACAAACTACATTGGCCACTCCATAACTCCATGTTAAGTCTACCTAGATCACCCTTCCAATGCCATCCACCACATATATAGAAGAAACTATTGTGACAATTTTTGGTAGGGGAAAGAAGGCCAAACCCTAATTGATCATAGTTTACTCACTCCCATAAGTTGGAGGAGTGGATTGGATCAATATTATATGGCCTTCCTTACTTGATGTACTTGTCAAAGTACAAAAAAATAGATAAAAGTAGATGAGGTTGAGGATGAGGTTATTGTTACAACCTCAGATGTTTCATAGTTGGATATTCCTCCATGGGATGTAGACTTGAGAGGCAAGGATTCCCAAATGCCTAGCTTCAAGATCACCAAGCTTCCTTCTATCTCCACTCTATTTGACCCCCATCTGGAAATATACAGATGGTGAAAAAGAGGAAGCTAGAAGATGATAATGGTAATGAAATAATTCTTGAAGAAAGACATGAATTATTATCCCTCACTAAGAGGTAGAATAGATAACTTGGGCAATCTCCTTACATTGAAAATATTATAGACCTGGTCTAAGCACATAAGGATGTTATAGTAGCCATCCATGAGGGAATAGAGATGGATCAACAAGAGATAGAGGCCTAAATGGAAAAATTTAAAGAGAAAAAAAAGATCATACATATCCCCATAGGTATAGAAGTGGAGGTGCAATAAGTAGCTTCCTGATGATGTAACTCTTTGGAGGCATTGGAGTTTATGAAGGATGAAATGGACCCTCATGTAAATAATGCCAACCAATTAAATAATTCCTTCAAATATGATAGTGCTAAGTTGAATATGTTAGTTGCATACATAGGTAACTCATTACATAGTCATCTAGACTTAATGACAACATTAGAGGCACCTAATACCTTGAACTTAGTTTTCATAAGGTAGGGAGAAGCAAAGGAGTGGATATAATTAGTTGGTGACTTAATCCCCAAATATCAAGTGCATGAGGCTCAAATAATTTAAATTTTGCATGATTTAAAGTTTTCAAAGGTGAAAGACACCATAGGAAAACTAATAAGTAGGATCAATTTTGATAAACTCATTCAAGAAGCGATAGATACTTTAAGCAGAGTTTGTAAGGATTAACACTAGAAGAAATAGAGTTTGAGTTGAGTGTGGCTAGAAATAAAGTTACAGAGGTGGGAATTTTAAATAATAAATTCTAGATGACCAAAAATGAGCATTTAAGACTCCTTGGTCAAGTTAAAAGGATACATCGACCACCATTACTGAAATACGGTAGCAACATGATGCAACATATAAATTTTATCAAGAGAACAAAACTAAAAAAGACAAGATTTTGATGATGCATCAGCATTTACAAAATCAACCACTACCACTGCAATTAATACACAAACTAAAGTACATGCAATGCTTCACATGATGTAACCTTGATAGGCTAAGATTTTATGCATGTATAATTTTATAATGGCACATAGTTTCCTTATAGATTGAGCTTGTTATTGTAAAATTGACTTTATATTTTTTACACATGCACACATTGTATGGCTTTGAAAAGGTAAACTTATAATTTTTATAACTACAAGATTTGTCTTATATAGTTTCAACTACAGTTAGAACTCATGTTCTAACCACCACTGTAAACACTTTGCATGAACTTGGAGGATGAGGTGACCCTTTCCCCAAGCCTATTTAAATAGTTGTAATCTAACTTGGATTTTTTGTTAGAGAATTTTGAATATAGGAGTAGCACTAAATTTGATCATCAAAAAATGTGTTTGTGTATTTTATTTCTAATTTATATGTAATTATTTGTTACTTTATTTGGTTGTATGTTTCAATAATCTTTAGTGTGTAATAAAAAATGTTTCTCTTAATTTTTTCTCATTTCTTAATTTTGAAAGAAGATAAGAAACTAGTAATAAGAGTGTGGTAGAAATACCTAGTTAGTGATGGACGCGTAATCTAGATGAAGATGTAAAACTCATATTTAACTTGGAAGGAATAACTTGTAGATAAAAAATTACTAACAAAGGGGTTGTTAGCAAGATATTTGGGTGAACTACCTAGCATGAACTAGATCCAATAAGTGTGAGCTTGTTAAGAGGTTGTTAATCCACTCTTAATAACAAATAAGTTGAAAGAGATAAAAGTAAGGTACTTGCATAAATAAAATGAAATGTAATACAAGAATAAAGTAGAATGTTTATTAAAGAAAATGAATAAATATAGAAAAAAGTGGGTCAATACTCATTCTAAAATGGGTGAAGTCAAGTTTAGAAAACCAAAAAAGGGTCTGTGAATAGGTAAGAACACAAAAAGTTAGGTTTGGTTGGGGTTACGGGGCTGAAAATAACTTACTATTATTTTCTACCATAGTGACCATTGATATTTGGGTGAACCATTAGTGGTTAAGCTGATCGTTAGTGGTTGGGTAACCATCAACAGTTTGAGGTGACCATTGGTGGTTATACTAACCATTTCCAATTGCTTATAGATTCCCAAAGGTTGCTCAAAATGGAGTTATAAAGTAGGTGAATGGTATGATAATAGTTTTATTAAAGATATGGAAGTTGTGAAACAAGGTGTAGATAGGTCTAATTAGGTTAGGGGGTTAGAAATACAATGAAACAAACAAAAATTACAATATACTTGTAGCTTTCTAGATGGATAAAGGTTGCAAGCTAGAGCAATTTTGCCAGAGTAATAGTACTTTGGCCTCAAAAGAAAATTCAATAGAGGTTCAGGGTTTTTTGGTTATTGTTGAGTTCTTGAAGGAAGATTGGATTTTAGAAATTTTAAATACATGTATGCAAAAGTGATTATGATAATGGATCCCTTTCCCCTCCTACTCCCATCCTTTTACAAGAAAAGAGAGATGGAGGATATAAGGTTCCCTGGAGGGTGAGGCAACTAATTTTGATGCTTGGGAGTTGTTAGCATCATATAAGGTGAACATATTTAATTGTGCCTTGTTATCTCACATGTAGTTGGTGATGTGTTAAGGAGGTGAGGACCTAATTGTCAATGATCAAGCTAACCATCAATAGTTAATCTAACCATTGATGATCAAGTGTCTAAATAAAAAAGGGGTCAAGATGGGTTAATGTTCAAGTTAGTGAGCTAGTGAGTTTATTTAGCTAAGTAGATAACTAGATTTAGGGTCCTAATAGGTTGGTTAGTGGGTTGAGAAGGGTTAGGTGGTCTCTAAAGAGTCTCAAGGCATTTGGACACCTATTATAGTTTTATAGTGTCTACATTTTCCCCCTTTTTGTTATATATCTTTGAATTAACAAGCTACAAAATAAAAATGGATTTCTTGGTTGAAGGTCTATTTACCCTGAGTATGGGAGGAGGTATTCCCTCTCAAACTAGGAGTTGATGAGGTGAAACCAAAATTGAGTCAAGGTTTGATAAGAAGTTTTGTGGTAAGTCACAAGGTTGGTGACAAAAAGGGTTGGTCATTTGAAATATAAACATGCACACAAAATGTGACTAAGTACAATAGTCAAGATCACACAAAGACTAAGGTTGCCAATGTTGGTAAAAATAACATTAGTTTTATAAGGACTAGTGATAGGATAACTAGGCCACATCATTGGTCATAACTAATTAGGTTATTCCTATCAAGGCTTCTAGACAAGGTTAGTGTTCTCATAAGTATCTAAGGTAATAAGTGCTCCCTTGAAAAACACAAATGGTTTGGTCATGCACGAGGTGGTGCAAATTCAAATGTTCAACATGGCAAGGATGATCACTACAGTCCAAAAGACAAATTCAAGGTTCATTATAAAATATGTGATTATTTGGGTCAAAAATGTCTAATCATTAAGGTGGACATGGTCTAATGATTAGTCAAAGAAGGGTAATCTCAAAAAGTTCAAGTTTTAGTTAGGGGAGATTAGGTGATCTCTAAAATTTTGCACTTAGGTATAAGTGATTAAAAAATTAAAAAGTGATGCCTTGACCATCAATAATCAAGGTTTCTAAGGTTAACCATCAATGGTCACCCTGACCATCGATGGTTAGGGGGAAACCCTAAAAAGATGAAATATAAAAATTGAAAATGAAATTTTATTTTCACTTTTGACATTTTAACATCCATGCTTCCATGAATTCTCACAATTTGGTACTTTGGAATTTTAATATGAGAGTTGACTAAGTATTTTGGTGAGGTGGTGATTGGTGATTGGTTAAAGGTTTTTTTTGAGGTGATCAACTGGGACTAGATATGTAGGGTAGATGAGGATGTGGTCGAGTAGTAGGATGTAGGCTCTGACCTTGATAGTGATCAAGGAATGAGGTAAGGGTGTTTTAAAATTGATAGTTTAGTTGATTTGGGTGTGTTGAAGTTGAATTTAGGTATGTTGTAGTTAGTTTGAGAAGGTGTTTATGGGTTTTGACCTAGATTTAGGTTTTGGGTGAGATTTGAAAAATTAGCAGTTGAAATGTGAAATTGGGTGAAGATTCTAGTTGGGGCAAGGTTGTAGGATGCAAATAGGTAATTGTGTTTGTTATTTTGGTTTTGTTTTAGGGATGGTAGATTCAAGGTTTTTACCACTAGTGGTCACATACAATGACCATCAATGGTTTGACCCAATCATTGATAGTCAACCTGACTGTCGAAAACACCAAAGTAAAAGGGTTTACTCGACTGTCGATGATTTAGGTGAACCATTGACAATCAAGTCTTTTATGGGAGGTTATGTTTAAATATAAGGTTATGTTAAAATGTTTTAAGTATTCGTAGGGTATTTTAAAATTTTAAGTATAAATTAGGGCAAGGCAATTTTTTATTAATGTGTTTGAAATGAGTTTGTAGAGTGAAGTGTTGGTTTGATAGATTATAATAGGTGTGGAAATTTTTATGGGTAAAGTTAAATGTTTCTAATAGAAGCATTAGGTTTGGTTGGATAGGTGAGGGTAGATGTTTAAAATGTTGGTAGATGAGTGTTGTAGAGATAATGTTGTAGAGGTAAAGGTTAGAATAGGTTGATGTAGGTGATTTTTTAGGTTGATAAAAGAGGTTGTTGTAGGTAAAATGAATAAGCAAGTGTGTTTTATAACTTGATCTTTTACAGGCATGAGACTAAATCCAGATGAGGGATCAGGTTCTGAGGATCTTTATGGAGATCTATGGAAGGATGGCCAGTGATTATTAGATATAAATGGAGGAGGTTGTCTTAGGAGCCATGTGATATTATCAATGGTTACCAAGAGATGTAGTGATGACCATGGCCCTCATCGAGAGATGGGATCTGGCCATGAATACCTTCCTATTACTAATAGGAGAAATGACCATCTTATTATAGGATGTTCATTAGATTACATGGCTGCCTATTCAAGGGGAGCCTATTTACCACATTAAGAGTGAGGAGTAAGATGAATAAATGTAACTACTTTATGTTAAGGATAGAGTCCATGTTAGGTGGAATTCAAATGATTTTAGTTATAGGCCACTATACCAGAGGTCACCATATGAGAGGTGCATGATGATGATGATGATGGTAATGTCTTATTTTGTATTGCCCAATTCAAGTAGTGGATGATTTCCTTATCTACTACTAGGAGTGTTAGTAGAGATGTTGTTGGGGAGGACGTTGTTCAAATGGGAACCTATTTTGTTGGTTCAGATATATAGGGAGCTCTAGAGGTTTCAATATCATAAATGATATGGGATCAATGTTGGGTTCATGTTCCATTATTGGGTATATGAGCACATCTAGGTTATGAGACCATTAGGGTTATACTCAAGTGAACTACAAAGTGGGATTATTATGATGGAGGGGGGATTATGATTTGATAGGATTAGGTGGAGGTGCTAGAGATATTGACTAGTTTAGATATGCATTGGAGGGTTTGGTTATGGGTGATGTTGTTTGGAGGCCATATATGGGATGGCCTAGGTGGGCCCAGTATAGCTATCACACTTTGTCACTATAGAGCTAGAGGTGGATATATGGGAGGAGAGAGGGTGAAACTAAGCTCATCCCATTCAATAGAGTATGGAGGTAGTATGGACTTATGCAAGGGATTCTAGCTCCTTTCCCAAGGTATAAGAGGGATAATGTATAGTTTTTATTATCAGAACCACAACCAACAAATGTAGTATTAGACCATGAGGAGATACCTATGAGAGTAGGTATAGATGATGTTGGTTTTGTTTAGGGATATGTATTATGGTACTGGGACATTTATGTAGTGACTAATTTTGGATGGGATGATGGGGGCCATCAGGCCATGGATATGGATCCAGCTGGGGTATAGGTGTAAGGTGGTGGTTAGGATAGATAGGCAGTAGTAGAACTAGTAATTGAATAGGCTTAGATTATAGGTTTATAAGGATAGGTGGCCACATTTCAAGGCTACATTGTCACTTTATAGGGTCAGGTTTCCAATGTCATAGTAAAGAGAGATCAAGCTTAGACCTGACTATGTTTGGTGGCCTAAGAGAGGGATACATTAAGATAGAGGGTGGGATCAATGGTAGCACTAGTAGGAGGGCTACTAAGTATGATTTCTATGACACAATAAATGGCTATGGTTAAGGATTTGAGATATTATGAGGCCATAATGCTATCATAGTGTCTTGAGTAGCTGAGATGGGAAGAGTATAGGGCTAGTTTAATAGGTGGACCAATTGTGGTGACTCCAGGGTAGTGGGCCTCTATAGTGAGTGGACATATAGGCATCTTAAGAGGGCTAGCACTAGATGGTAGCATAGGTATAAGAGCAAGAGGGGCCATTGGTAGTGGTGCCCTAAGGGCATGATATGATATGATGTTATGTTGTAGATGTATATGATTTTGATATTGACCTACATGTTGATAATGCAAGATGTAAATGAGAGAGAGATATTTATACATTATTTTATGTATTATTTATTTGATGGACATGATGTTTATGATGCTCATGATATATATATATATATATATATATATATATATATATATATATATATATATATATATATGATGCATGTTCATGGTTCATGGTTTACATGTTTTGATGTTTTCATGCTTTATGTTTATGAGATGTGTACTCAATAGATTTAATCATGTGATGATTATGGATGATGTTTTTTTCCATTGATATGATGATGAATGGTTCAATTATGGTTAATGATGTGGTTTATGATATGATGTTTTGATCATAGATAAATATATGATGTGGTTTATGGATATGGTTCATGGTTGATGTTTGATGTTCATGATCATGGAGATGTAATATGATTTTGGTTAAAGATGTAATGAAAGTACATAAAGTAAGTTAAATAACAAACTAAATGTAGGTGAAAAAAATGAGAATCATGAGACGTATGTCTACATAAAATAATGATAAGAGGGTAAGGAAAAATCATGATGTCTTTTCATTGGTAAGGACATAACAAAAATGAAGTTACATTAGAATAAGTAACATAAGCCTTTCAAATTCTTCACATTAGCATGATTTGGTTTATAAAATAGTGTCTTGATCACATTGTGTCAAGTAAGCTCATAATCCCTTGATTAATAGATGGTATAAAGAGGAGATAGGTGGTAGGTGAGAGGAAAATGGTTGGTAGGTAAGGTAACCTTATGTGGGTTAGTTTTACCCTTTTATAGGTGACCTAAGAACCAAATTAGACAAGTCTATGTCATAATTCTAGGTGATTGATTGATGCAAGAAGTCTATTAATGTTATCTATGAAATATGATTGCAGTTTTCTTGGGATAACTTATTTTGATTTTGATATAAGGTCCTTTGTTTATTACTTTTTATTTTTAATAAGTTGTGAAGCTAATCGATGTGGGAAGCTTTAAATAATTGTTTTTGACCCATTTGACTTAGTTGTCTATCAAGGGAGTGGTTTAAGTTTGGGTTTGTATATTTGGTAGGTATCCTTCAAGGGAGCAACGTATAATACTAGAAACATGTGACCCAAGTAATATTTTGGTATCCTAATTATTTTGATGTGAGATTTTAGACATGGACATATCTAATTAGGCTTAGAGGTGTACCTTTATGAGGGAATTTTTTTTAGCACAATAAGGTAATGGTACGTAAAAGGGGTGGTTTTGAGAGATAAAGGATCATGGGATTTCATCATATTACAGATGAAAATTACCATGAGAATTATGCCAAGGGTAGAGCCATGGTACCCATATTTAGGATTAGGCTATGACTGTGATGGTAAATCACATGGTTGTATGTTGTAATCAATTGTCCTCAAAGGGAGAGTGATGGGTAGGTGAAGGTGAAAATCTCATAAATCAAGAGATGAGCTTAAGTTAGACAAGAAGGTGAGTTTGATGCTTATTTAACAAAAGAAAGGATGTAGATGAAAAGCATTGAGAGGATTAAGTTTTGGTTTTCCTTTGACAGAGGACAAATGGTAAGAACCTAATCCATATTTAAGGGTTATGATGTAAGGTCCAAGCTAATTAAAAACAAACTTGCCTCTTTTTCTTTTCTCTATATTGGTTACATGTTGGTTTTCCTTTACGATAAGGTCTTTGATATTGAATTCTCACTCTTTTAGGTGTTTGTTATAATTGCACTTAATTCATTATTAATAGACATGAAGATGATTAAGCGTTGTGAGGTGATGTTCATCAAGTAGCTCAAGTCATGCGAGATGTTCTTGATGAAATTCACTCTAAAAAATGATCTATTAAAAATATTTTTAAAAAGAGGAAATTTGAACTTTGAGAGGCAAGACTACCTTTTCTTTGAAGACTAGAGAGAAAGGGGTAGCACCCATAGAGGTTTGATAGCTAGTGTGACAAGCCCATAAAGTGAAGGGGATGTGCAAGTGCCAATCTTGACCTAAAGTAATGACTAATTTGGTCAACATTTTATTAAGGGTTTTGATAGAGGCTTTTGCTTGTCCATTTGCTTGTAAATAATAAGGTGAGGAAAAGATTAACTTAATGCCAAATTAATTGTAAAGACCTTGGACTTACTTGTTATTGAAATATTTACCATTATCAGTGATGATGTTATAGGAACACCAAAATGATAGATGATATGGTGGTTGATGAAGTTGAGTATCTTGTTATCTTTAGTTGAGATGAGAGGAATGGCTTCCACCTATTTGGTGAAATATTCAGTGGCAATAATGATGGATTGGTGTCATTATGAAGAATGAGGATTGATTCCCCCAATGAAATTGAGTCCCCATTATGAGAAGGGCCAATAGTCTTTAGATACTTGTAGGCTATGAGCAGGTGCATGATGCAAATTGGCATGTTATTAGCATTTAACAAACTTCTTTACATAATCATAATAGTCTTGGTTAAGGATGCATTTATCGATAACTAAACTACTAAAGTGTCCCCCATAGATTCCATCATGCATTTCCTTGATAGCATGAGAATCTTCATGACTATATAAATAATGAAAAAGGAGGTCATCAAAGCTATGCTTGTAGAGGATTCACCCTAGTATGGTATAATGAGAGGTACTCTAAATAAAGGATCATCAAGCAATCCTAGAGAGATTGGGAGGAATGATATCAAGGTTGAGGTAGTTGAAGGTTTGATTATACCAAATGTCAAATGAAGATTGATCTACATTACAAATGCTAGGAAGGTTATAATGGATATAAGATGGGGTGATAAAATGGTGGATGGTAACAAAGAGTTTAGATTTGGAAGGTTGAGATGGGATTTGGGAAGCAAGGGAAGCAATTGTATCCATGAACTTATTAGTAGATCATGGAATAGACTGGATAAGGTAATGATCAAATGATGCTAAGAGTATATCTATGAGTTTTTTTTAATTTTACAAGACATCATTCTTGCACTGGTAGGTTTCATTGACCTGGTTGACCACAAGTTAGGAATCACCAAATATAGTAATGGTTTTAATTTCTAAGGCTAATATGGTTTGGATACCTATTACCAGGGCTTCATACTCAACCACATTATTGGTATATTCAAAGTCAAGTTTAAAGGAAAGAGGAAGAGGTTCACCATCAAGGGGAATGAGGATAACTCAAACACCCCAGTGCATTAGCATTTAGACCCATCGAAGAACATAGTCATGTAGTAGGTGGGGTTCTCTTATGTAAGAGTTATGATGAACTCATTAGGAAATGCAAGAGGAAGTAGTTGGTTGTCTAGTAGAAGAGATTTGACTAATTGGTCAACAATGACTTGCCTTTTAATTGAATTTTTTTAGAGGAACTCAAGGTCAAACTTAGCTAAGAGTATGAGCTACTTAGCCATACATTGGTTTTAGTATGGTTTAGAGTGCATGTACTTGAGTGGGTTAATGTTAGTAATGACATATGTTTTATGATTAAGAAGGTAATGATGAAATTTGGAAGCCATAAAGACTAAGATGAGGCAAAGTTTCTCATAATGGGTGTATCGAGTCTCATATTCTATAAGCAGTTGACTTATGTAGTAGATAGCTTGCACTTTGTTTTGTTCATCATAGTGAGTGAGTATTTCCCCTAAAGAATGGTTAGTGGTAGATATCTAAAGGTATAAGGGTTGGTCCTCTTTAGGTGCGGTGAGAACAGGTGGAGAAAGAAGGTATTATTTTAGTGAATTAAAGTCTTGTTAATAGTCCTTGGTCTACTTAATAGATGTATTTTTCTTAAAAAGATGGTGAAAAGGTTGAAATCTATCTATTGAGAGATGAAGCAAAGGATAGATTAGATATTCCCTTATAGGATATGGATTTGTTTGAGGTAGGTAGGAGAAGGCATCTCCAAAACTACTCTGACTTTGGTAGGGTCTATTTTGATTACTTGAAGAGAGATGATAAAGCCAAGAAGATTTCCAAAAAGGACCCCAAAAATACATTTCTTAGGGTTGAGTCTAATGTGGAAATGGATTAAGCATTCAAAGATGATGGTGAGAATAGCTAAGTGATCCTAGTGATGTTTACATTTCCCAAGGATATCATCCATATAATCTTGTATGATTGTATGGATTAGATCATGTAAAATGTAGGTCATCACATGATGATAAGTGTTAGGTTGTGGAGATAAAAGCTTTACTAATGCAAGCATGGAGGAGGAGGTTGCTGAGTGTCACAATCACTAGCATTGGTCAGGCTAACCGACGTCGATCAGGGGTAGACAAGAAGGAAACTGACATTGACAGGAGTCGGCCGGCATTGGTCACCTCTAGACTAATAGGGACCAACGTTGATCACCTGTGCAGTTTGGAACTGCGAGTTTCATAGATAGTTTATTAATGAACCAATTGTTTGCATGTTAAAGGCTAATTTTAGTCTTGGAGCTACAGATCTAATTATTGTTTGCATGAGATCTATATAATAGACTCATGGGTTGTATTGTAATTTGTTCTAGTTTAGAGTTGAGCTTGGTTAGCTCCTTCTAAGAGTGAAGAGAGCAAGGGTAGCTCCTCTTAGTTCCATAGGGGTGCTGAGTGTGTATGATCAGGGAGATCTGTAGGTTGTTGCAAGATCAGGTAGAAGATCCACCAGGGTATTGGTTTGGAGAATCATAAGGACTTGGTGAGGCAAGGACAAGGGTTCTTTAGGGTGTAAAGAGATCTACATGGTAAGTAAGATCATTGATTTGCAGGTGTGTGTGTGTGTGAGGTCAAAGGTGATTTGTGGGGCATTAGGATCAAAGGTGATAGCAACACAATAGGTAGCAAGTTCAGGAGAGATCTACTTGGAGTATGTTGTGTACTTGGAATACGTGGAGTACTCAATTTTGGAGTGCATGGAGCACTTGTGTACTGGCAGTAATGATACTAATTGGTGGTACTGGCAGTAGTGATACTAATTAGTTAGAGGTGAACACCAACTCTATGTTTGAGTTGTGTGTTGGGACCATAAGAGAGAGAGTGAGCTCTTAAAGAGATTTACTATTTATGCCCTAGAGGTGTGGGAGCCCTAGAGGTGTGTAAGGAAGAAGACTGTGGCATCTTCTTTGTTGTATTTCCTTCTAGAAGAGTATTAATACAATTGGGTATTGTCTCTCATATTCTGTGTTGTTTCTGAATTCTAGTTACTTGTTACTTCTAGTTTAATTCTGCATGTTTAGTTGATTGGTAATCAAGTGTGCTTTTGGGTCCTAATAGTTGGTATCAGAGTTAAGGTTGTAGGGAGTAGGTTTGTGTTTGATTACAGGTCACTCTCAGGGGTTTCTAATTGAGTGGGAGTATAGCAATGGTAGAAGAAAGTACACTGAGAATGGAGGAATTGAAAAGCATGAATGGTCAATTACGGTGTTATGGAAAGAAAGAGTAGGTAAAGAAAAATTATTGGTTAGTAGAAGATCAGCATGAAGGAACTGAAGAAGTAGATGTTGCAGGTGTTGTTGCACAAGATGCTCTGGGATGTTCTTTGGATAAAGTAGAATCTTGTTTTATAAATTCTATTGCCTCTTTCTATGCAACCCCAAATAGAGGGGTTGGTGAGCCTTGTTAAAGTTTTGGCAAAGGGGAAGTGTGGCTAAAATTGTAGGCAGCCAACACATGGGTGTTGAAGAAGGTCATGCAAGACCCAGTCTTGAAGATGCAGCTAATTTCTTCAGGGAAGTTGGGTGATGAGAGATGCACAGGAACTCTCATAGTGGATGCACTTGAATTAACAGGTGGTAAGAAAGTAGGTACTCTTTATCTACTTGCTTGTATTACTGATTCTTCTTCTATTGCAAGGATGTGGCTTTGTAGGCTTGGTCACATGAGAAAGAAGGAGATGCATGTTCTTAAGAGGAAGTCAAATGTGTTTGATAGACTTAAGAACCAGAAAGCCTTAGTGTTTATGGAGGAGATTATGGATAGAGATTAGTGGATGGGACTGGATATCTCTAAGCAGGGTAGTTTGGATAGGGTTTTGATCTAAAGAGAGCTCACGGGTAAAAAGTCATCACTCACAAGAAAACATAGGTAGTGATGTCAGTCAAGGAAAATCAACATTGAACAGACATAAACCGATGTTGGTCATGTGTAGACAGGCAAAGTCAATGGTGTCAGGTAGGTGGAGACTAACGTTGGTAGGATAACCAGTGTCGATGACCTGGATAGTCACATGGAACTGACATCAGTTGGATGCAGACTATGTGGTGACTGAGGTCGGTCACTGGAATGGATTTTGGGTGGACAACAAGCTGTCAAGGAGTCTCAAACACCCATGTGGAGGACTGAAAGGGTAAGTAAGCCTCAAATTTGTTGTTCCTCTTCTTTATACTCATTGCTCACTATAGAGCAAGAAGGATCCAGGAAACAGTGGGAGCACGGCATGATTTATTTAGAGAAGAACCAAATGGGAGATTTGGTTGAGTTGCCAGCTAAGATAAAAGCACTGAGAGATGAATGGATTCTTTGGTTAAATAATACAGAGAATGGACACATGAGATGGAAGGCTAGGTCATATGGTATTGAGGAAGCTACAGGACAGTGGTACAGGTTTTGACAGGTGGATGACAAAGTAGGGCTTTAGTCAATGTCAGTGTAACCATTGTGTTTGTCTTACCAGGTGGATGATGGTCGTGACATTATCTTGTTACTATATGTGGAGGATGAGATTATTTTAGGTTCAGACATATAGGGTTTTGCTGAGCTAAAGGTAAGGTTAGTTCAGTGGTTTGCCATGAAGGATTTGGGAGCAGCAAAATTCTTTGGCATGAGTAATCCTAGAGATAGGGAAGATCACAAGTTGATGTTGTCACAGGATGATTGTGTGAAGGTAGTGTAGGATGCAAAACTAGGCAGCACACCTATGGATGGATAGTTCATAGAATAGGGTCCCTAATCACATGATGAGGTTGAGTACATGTGTACTCCCTAAGTTTGCCCAAGCAGTGGGTGTTGTCAGAAAGTTTGTAGTCAATCTAGGAAGGAAGCACTGGAAAGTGGTTCAGTGGGTTCTCAGGTATCTAAGAGGGACCAGCAGTAGGGATTCATGCTATGCAGGGTCAAGTACTTTATATTTGGCAAGTTACTTGGATGATAGGTGTTACACCATAGGTTGTGTGGTGGTTGGTCTTCAAGATTGAGCTTGAAGAGGGATACAAGCTAGGAAACAAATTAGATGATGTACAGGTATAGGTATAGTGCAACTATTTATCTCTAAGTGGGAGATTGTTAGGTTGTGGAGCTAAAAGCTTCACTAATGCAAACATGGAGGAGGAGGTTGCTAAGTGTCATAGTCACTGGCGTTGGTTAGGCCAACTGACGTCGGTCAGGGGTAGACAGGAAGGAAATTGACATCGGTAGGAGTTGGCTGGTGTCAATCACCTCTAGACTAACAGGGATTGATGTCAATTGCCTGTGTAATTCAAAATTGTGAGTTTCATAGACAGTTTGTTAATGAACTAGTTATTTGCATGTTAAAGGCTAATTTTAGTCTTAGAGTTATGGATCTAATTATTGTAATTGGATGTCTAATTATTGTTTGCATGAGATCTATATAATAGACTCATGGGTTGTATTATAATTTGTTCTAGTTTAGAGTTGAGCTTGGTTAGCTCCTTCTGAGAGTGAAGAGAGTAAGGGTAGCTCCTCCTAGTTCCATTGGGGTGCTTAGTGTGTATGATCAAGGAGATCTATAGGTTGTTGCAAGATTAGGTAGAAGATCCACCAGGGTACTGGTTTGGAGAATCATAAGGACTTGGTGAGGCAAGGACAAGGGTTCTTTAGGGTGTAGAGAGATCTACATGGTAAGTAAGATCATTGATTTGCAGGTGTGTGTGTGTGTGTGTGTGCAAGGTCAAAGGTGATCTACGAGGTAGTAGTATCAAAGGTGACAGCAACACAATAGGTAGCAAGATCAAGAGAGATCTACTTGGAGTACATTGTGTACTTGGAGTGCATGGAGTACTTGGTTTTAGAGTGTGTGGAGCACTTGTGTATTGGCAGTAGTGATACTGATTAGTAGTATTGGCAGTAGTGATACTGATTGGTTAGAGGTGAACACCAACTCTATGTTTGAGTTGTGTTTTGGGATCGTAAGAGAGAGAGTGAGCTCTTGAAGAGATTTACTGTTTATGCTCTAGAGGTGTGGGAGCCCTAGAGGTGTGTAAGGAAGAAGACTGTGGCATCTTCTTTGTTGTATTTCCTTCTAGAAGAGTATTAATACAATTGGGTATTGTCTCTCATATTCTGTGTTGTTTCTGAATTCTAGTTACTTGTTACTTTTGGTTTAATTCCACATGTTTAGTTGCTTGGTAATCAAGTGTGCTTCTGGGTCCTAATAGTGAGAATAGCTAAGTGATCCTGGTGATGTTTACATTTCCCAAGGACATCATCCATATAGTCTAGTATGATTGTATGGATTAGATCATGGAAGATGTAGGTCATCACATGATGGTAAGTTGTTCCAACATTCTTCAGACCAAATGGCATGACCCTATAGAAAAACATTCCCCATGGGGTGATGAAAGAGGTTTTATGTTAATCCTTAGGGGAAATCAAGATTTGATTATATCCCTAGAAATCATCCATGAGAGATAACATCTTGTGGATAGTTGTAAGATCAAAAAGTTAGTTAATGTTAGGCAAAGGAAAGTCATCCTTTGGGCAAGTGATATTAAGGTCATGAAATTTGATACAAATGTGAAGGCCCCCTATGGGTTTAGTAATGGGAACAATGTTAGAAACCCATTGAGGATAATTAATGGGTTGGATGAAGTTGATAGATAAGAGGCATTAAAGCTCTTCTTTGACTAGAAGGGCGATGTGAGGGTACATCCTACAAATATTTTATTGAAAAATCTTAGCATTAGGATGGGTGACAATGTTTTGAAGAGCTATGGAAGGGTAAATTTTGGGCATATCCTAATAAGACCAAGCAAATGCTATGTTTCAGTCATGAAGGAAAGAGGGGTAATCCTATTACTTCATATAATCTAAGGATTGACCAATCTTGACAATATAAGGATTATCTTGAGTACTAAAGTTGACATCAATGGTTGATTTATTTAACATGGTTTGGTTCTCAAGAGGAAGATATTTGTGGATAGAAGAATCCCCCACACCAAGGTACATGAGAATGGAATCATCATCTTGATGTTGGATGGTGTTGATGGTAGAAGAATCATTTTCTACCATTTTAGGATGGATGAGAGGAAGAATTTTAGTTTGGCCATCCTTTTGATAAGTTAGGGGGCCTAAACTAATGGTATTGATCAAAAAAAATTTAAGTGGGATGATATCAAAATCTTCCAACTTTGAAGGAGATGGGGTTGGTGAGGATGGGATCTCCTCATCGATGGTGGTGATGGGTTTAGGTGAGGTGGGTTCTTCTGGTGGTATGAACCCAAGGCTAAATAAATCATGAGGTTTTTGGGTTTTTATTGTAGGTAACTCATGAGTTCCATGATCATACCAGCCTAGGTCAAATCATTTCTAGGCACACCTATAAAGGTATAGCTTGGAAAATGTTGATTTGTCAAGATAAGAGAAGTCAGAGGTAAATGGTTGGGTGGTAGAGGTATCAGTGGAAGTAATAAGTGGATGATCAAGGCCCCCATATATTAAGTTATTTTGATGGTTGGGAAGCCTAAAAGGGATAATGGTTCTAATGTTTAGGTCATAACTAGGATCATAAGTGAGGTTCCCATACTCTTGAGGAGTATGAAAAGTATCCAAGGATAAAATGTGATGCTCCTCTAGTGAGAGACATTGGAATGTGGATTCCAATGGGTCCTCTACACAGATTTGGGAAGAAGGGATAGATGAGCTAGTTGAAGCTTCATCGATGGTAGGGATGGAGGTGTTATTATTTTTGGTTGATGAGGTAGTGTTGTTTTTATTTAGTGGTGAGGTGGATGAAGAAATATGAAGAACATTTTTGGGTTGATATGTCATGTTTCATGATGGAAAAGCTTTAGGGTTAGCTCTTATGATAATAACTTAACCTTCATGCTTAAATTTGACACATCGATGTAAGGTAGATGGGACATAACTCATGGCATGGATCCAAGGGCATCCTAGTAAGACATTGTATTGGAACTTGTCTTCTACAACATAAAAGAGTTATGGAATTGTGCAAGGTCCTAAGTGGATATGGAGGATGAATATCCCCAAAGTAATGGCTATAGTGTCATTAAAGGAGTAGAGGACCATTACAGTTTTTGACACTATGTTCTTAGGTAATTGAAGTTGTTCATAGGCATGAGAGGAGATAATATTGATAATATCTCTTCTATCAATCATCACACTTTTGATGTGGGTTTGATTGATGTATGTAGTAATGAATAGGGGAGGATTGAGATCTTTAGAATGAATAAAAGTTATTTTTGAATCCTAAAATGTTACAAAGGTAGAAAGTTGAAGGAGTTCAATAAATGAATAAAGACATTGAGGGTATTTTGGTTGAACTTATATCAATTATAGGGCATCTATTAATACTTGGTAGTGATGGGGCAAGGTCTTGATTAGTTTGTAAAGGCTCATCTTCACTGGTGTTTAGTGAAGTTATTTTAGAACCACTCATTGGATGGATTCAAAAGGGTTGGAAGGAGAGGCACCGAAAATGGATATTTTGGGTTTTGGTGAAGGTGAAGTTAAAGATGAGGGTGTTTAGTTTTATTTGGAAGGGTATGTCCATGGTATGGAAACTTTAGTTTTTCCCTTATCCTTTTTTTGGGCCCTAGATTAGGTAACCATATGGATAGTGTCAATTAGGGGAGGTGTTGGGCTAGATGGTTGCTTCAATTCCTCCTCACTTTTAGATGAGAGTTGAGGAGTAGGTAAGTGCTAGGTAAGTGGTTGGGTTGGTAATGGGTTGAAGGGAGTTTCATTTGATAATTTAACATCCTCATCTCATAATTTATGGATAAGTGTTTGGAGATATTTGTAATTCTTCATCTCATGTCGAAGAGTCCTATGGTATAAACAAATCAAATTATCATTAAACCATGAAGGTTTAGGATGTGAAGGGTCAAAAAGTTTGATAGGTGCTTGGCTTAAGGAAATGTTTGCAACAAACTTTATATAATGGTTGAATAAGATTCAAGAAAGGGTGTGGGAGGTGATAGGTTTTTCATTTTAGGATTGGGAGCCTTCATAAAAGTAGGCTTTACCATAGAAGTTATAGTTGGTGAAATGGTTTTGGTCGGTGGTTTTAGTTGGGATTGTTTAGTTGTGGTTAGTTTTGAGGTGGAGTATTTAGAGGTGGATTATGAAGTTTTGGTGATAGGTGGGAAGGTATAGGTAGATAGGTTAGTTAATAATGATGGGGAGTTTGATGATTTGATGGAGGTAGGTATAGGTAGAACAAAAGGAGAAGGTTACTAGATGAGGAATAGGTTATTTTTGGAGGGTTCACATTCTTAGTAGAAGGATGGGGTCTTAAAATAGATGGAAAGAGGGAAGGAGGTGGTATATCTCTAGTTCGAGGTGGGATTTTAGGTGATTCCACCCTCATAGTTAGTTTGATTTGGGTTTTCTTTGGTGGACTAGATGGGGTTAAATCTAAATTCAAATATGGGTGAGCTAGGATAGGTGTAAGAAGTATTCCTATATTATTTATGGGTTTGGTTAGAGAGGCATAAGGTGATTTAAAAAATTTAGATAAAGGTGGGTTAGATGGTTCTCCTATGGTTATGGAGGAATAAGTATTTAAGGATAGGGTCAAGTTCATGATAGGTTTAATGGTGGATGAAATTAAGGTTATGGTTTCAAGTTTTTTTTGGTAGGGAAGACCAAGATGATGCCAAAAATTGGGTCTATCTAGGTTGGCTTGAGAAGTGAACTATAGACTTTGGACTAATCTAGAAAAAGGTTTGTTAATGGTTTTAAATCCTTGGTCACTGGTTTCAAAATTTAAGCCCATAGGTGTAGGTGAGGGATTAGTTCTTAATGGAAGGTGCTAAGATTTGGGAGGATTCTTCCTCCATAGAAGGTGTAGGGAATGTAATCTCTTCCTTTGGAGTGGTTTCTAAGGAGGGAGTGGTTGGTTACATGGTAGGTAAGGAAGGTGTGATGGTGTCAAGTGAAGGGCAGAGATGGTTACTTCTTTTGTTTGGATGTACAAAGGAATGGTAGGTAACTCACCCACTTTCATAGGTGGAGTGGGTGAAAATGTTTTTGAAGCAATGGTTTCCTCCTTTGGTATTTCTATCAAAGGAGATGTAGATAGGTCCATAGTCTCAAGAAGTAAAGAAAGAGGGGTGGTTGACTCCTCCATTTGGATGTCCAAAGGAATAAAGGGTGAGTCCGCTACTTTAATGAGTGTAATGGAGGAAGGGGTAGATGAGGTGATGGTCTCCTCAATTATATTTTCACTAATAATGACATTAAACGTATGGACCTCACGAGCATGAGATGTGATCCGGGCAACAATTTAGGTGATGGGTCCACCCCAATTGATGATGAAACTTCTGGGAGCCATAACTTTTACATTGTAGCTCCAATTGACTCACCGTTTGAACAATTGGAAAGATAAAAATGAGGATAACATGGTGAGATGAAATGGAGATATGATTGATGAATTTTGACCCCCAAAAACCCAATAGAAGTGCCCAAAATTTCAATTTTAGTAGTGCAGTCTAAAACTAGTAATTCCTCAAATTTTGTATTGTTATAAATCATGGAAGTCAAACCACTTAATCTCCCTCAATATTGGTGATCTTAAACATCCTCTTCATACCTTAAAAACATGTATAAATGAATATGTAACCTGAAATGGAAATTAGATATCTCTTCTCAGAGATAGGCATATGTTTGGGTCTACAAATTTGATCAATAAAACATCTCTTATCGGAGATAACATTATTTGAATTATATTGTTCTTATTTCTTGAATTATCTTTCAACCAAAGTTTTGAGTTTTGGATCAGTAGTATTAGAGTAGTTTGTATTTAGAGTGTATGATCCCAGGAATGAGGTCATATTACAAGAAGCTTGGGTGGAAAATAGAACCAGTAGACTCTCCACCTATTCACTCCAAATGACTTCAAATGGAGGACAACACTGAGACATCCAATACTTTCAAGGAAATGGTGAATGAAGCCCTCCAATACTAGCAAGTATAGATTCTATAATAATTCACTCAAATTCTCCAATAGATCTTGATGGGAAATTTTGGATCTTCATCTGCACCCCCACATCCTTTCAGTGCCCCAACACCCTTCAAGGTTCAGGTGAATTTTTATATCCCTACATTTGAAGGTAAAATCAATGTTGATGTAGTAGAAAATTAGTTAGATAAATTGTCATCTTATTTTTCTATAAATAAATTCACTGATAAATAAAAGATCACCTTTACTCTTTTGAAAGCATCATTGCCTATCAAAAATTGGTGGGAAGTGTATAAAAAGAGATTAAGTGCAGATGATATTGGCCTTGACATGGAACCTATTTGGGATGATTTCATAGAAGCTATAAAGGAATAATACTACCCCATTGGATCATATGTTGATCTGTATATAGAGTGGCAACAACTTCACCAAGGTAAGGAATAGTCTGTTCAAGATTACACTGACATTTTTCATTCTCTATCTATGAGATTGGGCATTCAAGAAAGTGAGAAACATAAGGTTCTCAAATATCATGGTAGACTACAATGGTACATATGGGGAGAAATGGAACTCTTCAATTTAGAAACCATTGGTGAGGCATACAAGTTTGTAGTGAAGATTGAGAAGAAGCATGGAAGAATGAATATGAAGATTTAGCCTTCAAAATGGAAAAGTGACAAATAAGGTCAAACACAAGACCAAAATTGGAAGCAAAAGGAAGGAAAGACTGGAAAGTGGTTTGATTATCACAAATATAGAACTCACTCCAAAGAAGAATGTTGAGCCAACAAGTCCCTACTCTCTTAGTCACAATCCTCAACATCTACTACTCTACCTCATATACACCCTATAGTTGAAGAGGTTAAAAAATAAATTGTAGATGCTGAGCCCAAATCCATTGTTGCTTCATCACAGACCCATGAGGAGAGGTTAGAAGACAAGGAAAGGTTGTTTCACTCTAAGTTATGGGTGAAAGGTAAGCCTCTGCATTTCATTCTTAATAGTGGAAGTCAAAAGAATTTGATCTTTGCCAATGTTGTGAAAAGCCTAAATATCTCCATGAAGCCTCACCCAAATCCATATAGTATTGGATGGTTGAGTCCAAGGAGAAACCTCTGTGTCACCCACCAATGTCTTCTCTCATATGCAATAAAACCTTTCCAAGATGAGGTCTTATGTGATGTGGTCAATCTAGATATTTGTGATGTACTCTTTGGTTAGCCATTCATGTATGACCAACATGGAATCTATGAATCAAGAACTTGAAGTATCACTCTCACTCTTGGAACACAACACTATAGGGTACCAAAGGTACCACCTTCTATATCTATCTCTATGATTAGTGCCAAGAAATTTATTCTCATGGTGGTCAAGCCAAAAGAATCCAAAAGCACTAATGTTCTAGCCCTAGCTACACAAATAACATAATAATAGAATAAAGTAGATACCAAGCTGAAGAAGTTCATGGCCTTCCATCCATAGATTGATGGTCAGATAGAAATGGTGAACAATCAAGCCTTGCATAGTTCCATAAATCATAGTCCATTCCAAGTATGCATCAAGAATCAAATTGAAGTACAACTACCACACTTGATGACAAATCTTGATGAAATGGGGAAAATTGTTTCTCAAGGAGGGAGGAATGATTTGGGCAACAATTTAGGTGACAATTTAGGTGACGGGTCGACCCTAATTGATGATGGAACTTCTGGGAACCATAACTTTTGCACCATAGCTCTAATTGACTCACCATTTAAACTATTGGAAATATAATAATGAGGATAACATGGTGAGATGGTATGGATATTTTCTCAATGAATTTTGACCCCAAAAAACCCAATGGAAGTGCCCCAATTTTCAATTTTAGTATTGCAATCTAAAAATAGTAATTTCTTAAATTTTATATTATTGTAAATCATGAAAGTGAAACCAATTAATCTCAGTTGAGATTGGTGATCTTCCACATCCTCCTCATACCTTCAAAACATGTATAAATAAATATGTAACCCAAAATGGAAATCAAACATCTCTTCTCAGAGATAGGCATATGTTTGGGTTTGCAAATTTGATCAATAAAACATCTCTTCTTAGAGATAACATTATTTGAATTGTGTTGTTCTTGTTTCTTGAATTATCTTTCAACCAAATTTTTTGAGTTTTAGATCAAGATGATTCTAGTTTACTATCATCATAGTTGGTGGAAGGGGCATGGTTGGGAAAAGGTTTATTAAAGATGTCAAAGGACTAATTTGGGGGTGCATTGGGATTATCAAATACAAGTTCTCCCTTATTAATCATGTTTTGGACAATAGTTTTAAAGGTATTACACATATTAACATCATGTCTAATGATGTAGTGTGAATCACAAAGATCATTTTCATTATACCAACTAGGTGTAGAGAGAGAGGCATTAAATAATTAGGGAGGTTTTATTGTAGGAAGTTGTATAATGTTTGATTTGAGTAGTTTATCCAAAACTAAAGCATAAGACTCCCCTATTGGAGTATATTATTTTGGGGCAACTCAATTTTGGTTTTATTTTGGTTGTATGGAAGAGTTAGAGGAATTGGTTGGGTTGGGTTGGTTGATAATTTGTGGTGGAGTGGTTTTAAGTATAATCAAGTTGGTGGATGACTTTGATTTGGTATTGGGATTGTTAGGTTGATTAGTGATTTTTGTGGAAGCAAGGTCATTAGATTTAAATTTAGAATTTTTGTTCCATACTTTTAGTTTTCCCTCATCAATGGCTCAGATTTTCAATTTTTGTGCCATGGTAAAAGCCTCATCAAAATCCCTAAAAGTTTGAACTTGAAGAGTAGGGGAAATATGTTTGGCACAACCCTGAGAGAAAATCTCAATCAATTTGGGTTGGGGTAAGGAGAAATAAATTTGTTTGATGATACCTCTCCATCTAGCTACAAAATTGGTAATTGATTCATCATCAAATTGCTTAATGGAGTAGAGGTTGGTAATAGAGACCTTTTTAGATATATTGACTAAAAAGTGATCTAAAAAGACTTGGGCAAGTTGAGAAAAGGAAAAGATGGAATCCTTGGTGAGAGAACTATACCAATCCAAGGCTAGTCTTGATAAAGACATGGGGAAGGTACAAAGGAGAAAAGCATCATCATACGTAATCAAATAACAAAAATGGTAAAATGCTCTCCTCAAGTGTTGTTGGGGGTCCTCCTTGTTTTGGAACATGGAAAACTTAGGTAGTTCCCATTGAAGATGATAGGATCAGATAGGAATAGATGGATGGATAAGTTTATTATAGATTTGATCATAAAATAAAAGGTTATGAGACCTAGAAATAGATGATTCAAGATTGGACGTTTTATCCATCAACATCTTAACCAAATCTATTTGAGGTTGGGAGGCTCCATAATTGTGTCGTAAGTTTGGTTTAGGTTGGGTGGAAGAAATGTAAGGATAAGAGATAAAAGGTTGAGAAGATACCACATATTGGTATGTGGTCATTGAAGGTTGGGATGGTACCACATAAAGGTTGATGCGCACAAAAGGTTGGGTAAAAGGTGTTATGTATCCTTGTGGATTAGAAACATATTGGTAAGATGTCATGGGTATTTGTTTTGGGATGAGGGTGGGTTATTTGGAGGTGTGGATGGGTTGGTAGATGGCTGGGGTTGAGTGGTAACTCTTTTGCTAATAGGTGGAAGGGTAGGAGGTATGGAAAGTACCAAATTTTGAAGAGGGTTATAAATTAATGGATTGATAGTGATAAGGGGAATGGTGGAAATAGGGGTATAATATACCCCCATGGTGGATGAGGTATGGGTAACAAGAGGTGAGGTTACCCCTATTTTGGAAGTATTAGTTGGGGTAGGGGTGTTTGGTTATTGGTTGGGATATTGGATTGGGTTTGGGTGGTGGTAGTGGATGGGATATTGTTGGAATAAGAGGATTGGGTAATCAAAGGTTGGGTAGAGGTAACACCAACCATAAAAGGGGGAGGCATACCATAAGGTAGATACATAGGAGGAACCAAAGCAATAGGGGTATGGTGAGCTAAGAAGTTGAGATAATGTTGGAGGGACATGAGGATGTTATCAAGAAAGGTAGCAAAATCTGCATCACCCTCAACAACTATTTGAGGCATGGTAGGAGGAGTATAAAGATGAGGATAACTCTCAACATCTAAAATATAATCCATAGAAGAAGAGGAAGAGGAATATGGTGGTTCTTGGTTAGTTTGATTCCTCAATTATTGTCTAAAAAAGACCATGAGAGAAATAGAAAATAAATGATGAAAACTCACACCTCAAACAAAAATCAAGCAAAAGGAAGAGAATATCAAGACAATACAAACATACACTAGAAGTGCATTTAAAACTTATGATTCTTTTTATATCACTTTGGCTTATTCCTTGAGAGGTGTGAAGAAGAAATGTGGTTTGTAGATCAGGTAATAAAGAGGAAATCTAAGGTTAGTTTTAGGTGCTCAAAAAGAATAATATGTATTGAATATTATTACGTAGCATGATATTGGGGTCTACCTCCTCACTTCACACACCGTAATGATACGTTTATTGGTTATTATCTAAAATATACTAAGTTTTAGAGTTTATACTCAACCAGAGAGTTGAGTTGGTTCTCCCCTTGGTAATGACCTCCAAGTAAGATTACCAAGAAAGGGTAAGGTTTATTGTTAGGTGATGAAATCCTAGTCGAGCCTTGTCTCACGTTTGTTTTGATGTGTTGATTGATTATGTGGTTTGGTAAAGTGTGTGATAAAAAGAGTGAAACTATGATCAATTAATTTGATTTTAAGTTACTAGGTGAACTAAAATCAAGAAAGAAAATAATGTATGCAAGGTATTTATGTTATGCCCAAAATAAATTTCAAATTTCATTGGATGAGCAAAGAATAAAGAAAGAAAGAAAGAAGGGGAACCTAGATGATTCTAGGGTTCCACTGGGTGTGCCAAAATATTTCTCTTAATTTATGCTCATTTCTTAATTTTGAAAGAAGATAAGAAACTAGTAATAAGGCTGTGGTAAAAATACCTGGTTGGTGATGCATGCATAATCTAGATGAAGATGGAGAACTCCTCTTTGGCTTGGATGGAATAACTTGTAGATAAGAAAGTAATAACAAAGGGGTTGTTAGCAAGATAGTTGGGTAGATTACCTAGTGTGAGCTTGTTAGGAGGCTTTCAATTAACTCTTAATAACAATTAAGTTGAAAGATATAAGTAAGGTACTTACATAAATAAAATGAAATGTAATACAAGAAGAAAGTAGAATGATTGTTAAATAAAATGACTAAATTTAACAAAAAGTGGCTCAATACTCATGCTAAAGTGGTTGAAGTTAGGTTTAGAAAACCAAAAAAAGGTTTGTGAATAGGTAAGAACATAAAAATTTAGGTTTGGTTAGGGTTAAGGGGCTGAAAATAACTTGTTATTTTCTACCATAGTGACCATTGATAGTTGGGTGAACCATAAATGGTTAAGATAGATTTTAGTGGTTGGGTAATCATCAATGATTAGAAGTGACCATCATTGGTTGTAATAACCATTAGTGGTTGCTTGTAGATTCCTAAAGGTTGCTCAAAAAGAAGTTATAAAATAGGTGAATGGTTTGATAATGGTTTTATTAAGGATCTAGAAGCTGGGAAACAAGGTGCAGATAGGTCTAATTAGGTCAATGGGTTATAAATATAATGAAACAAAGAACAAGTAAAATATACCTATAACTTGTTATATGGCTTATGGTTGAAGGCTAGAGCAATTTTTCTAGAGTAACAATACTTTAGCCTCAATAGCAAATTTGGTAGAGGTTCAAGTCTCTTTATTTATTGTTGAGTTACTGAAGGAAGACTAGATGCTAGAAAGCTTGAATACCTATATTCAAGAGTGCTTTTGATAATGGATCCCTTTCACCTCCTACTCCCCTCCTTTTATAGGCAAAGAGAGATGGAGGATAAAAGGATTCCTAGATGGTGAGGCTACTGATTTCGATGCTTAGGAGTTCATTAGCATTGCATGAGGCAAACATATTTAATTATTTCTTGTTATCTTTCACATAGTTGGTGATGTGTTAAGGAGGTGGGTACCTAACCATCAATGGTCAAGATAATTATCGATGGTTAAACTAACCATTGGCGATCAAGTATCCAAAGAAAAAAGGGGTCAAGGTGGGTTGACAAATATGGGTTAATTTTTAAGTTAGTAAGTTAGTGAGTTTAGTTAACTAAGTAGCTAAATATACTTAGGGTCATAATATGTTGGTTAGTGGGTTGAGAAGGTTTAGGTGATCCCTATATCGACACCTAGTACAGTTTTCTAGTGTCTACACTCATGTTCTAACTACCACATATAAACACTTTGCATGAACTTAGAGGATGAGGTGACCCCTTCCCCAAACTTATTTAAATAATTGTAATCCAAATTAGATTATTTGTTATAGAATTTTGAACATAGGAGCAACATTAATGTTGATTTTCAGTGAATGTGATTGTGCATTTTCTTTCCAATTTCTATCTAATTACTTGTTACTTTCTTTGGTTATATGTTTCAATAATCTTTAGTGTGAAATAGCTATAAATGGATTCTTTGTTATACTAATTAATTTATTAGTTTGTAGATGTGCAATAACTATTGAAGGATTGGTAAATATATTAATTAGGATAATCAAGTTCAAATTGATTCATAATTTTGATTGTACATGAGTGATTTCTTAATGTAGTTTTATGTGTGTGTGCATTAGCTACCTCAGATACTTCACTAGCATGATCCATAATCTCCTAATTAAGGGTGTGTAATATCTTCCCTAAAAGGATCAACCTTTGTATAAGGCTTGTGAATTACCTACATTGTTATTTACTTATATTTCTTAGCCATGTCTAATTGTGTGTGTGCAATTTTTGCTAGAAACAGGCATAGGTTCTAAGAACACTTGTCCATTTTTAGAAACCAACTAGGAAAGTGAGTTATAAAAACTAGAGAGCCTTCTTTTTTGCCTCGCCCTTCAATCCTTTTTGAGTTTGTTTTGAGACCTACCCAATTTAGTTTACAAGCGAACCATCCATCTAATTCACATAAATATTCACTACCTTTTAGGAACCACACCTCCATCCAAAAATCTTGTCAACAACTTTCATGCCCTACCCATTATTCCATCAATATGTTTTAATAGACTACATACCTATAACTCATGCCCTAGAGTGGATTTTACCTCTATTGAGATCCTAAAATGTTATAAGATAGCTCTTAACATTATGGTGTGCATAAAACCCACATCAAAAAGTATAAGCTCAACAAATAATCAAGCACACACACAAGATCACTCAAAATCAAATTAAAAGACAAAGGTCCAAGGAGACCACAAACAAGGGGAATATTCAAATTTCACCCAATATAAGGGACATGACTTAGTAAAATGTCCACACAGTAAGGATTGACATATGCAAATGTCAACATATAATAAATGATGACATACTCAAATGTCAAAGAGGAAAATAGAGGCATGGGGGCCACAAATAATAGAAATTTTTAAAATGTTCAAAAAATCAAGATAATAATAATGCAAGACACTCAAGGAAGTTCATAAATGAAAGCATATGTAACTAGCTTAAACATATCATACTAGTTCCTAGATGTATGCGTTAGTGAATGATGTTAAGTACATAGCATATCAAGTACACTGAAAAAGATATAAGCATGGATAAAGGCATGTGTAAGTACATATATGATCTAAAACATGATAATGTAAAGTTAGCATATCATGATATAACCTGAATGTATCATGGTCATAGATGTGGATGGCCTCAATGTCATGGTGACATGAGTAGAGTGAAAACCCAACATTCAAAATTGCATAGATCATGTATTTGTGTATGCATATATCACACTCAAATTATGTGTGAAACACATGTGTATATAGGAAATATTGATATTCCATATAGAAACATGGAACCAATAATATACATGCCAAGGATATAATATGACATGTAAATGTTGAACATAATTTTAGAATTTTGAAGTTTTTTTATTGATTTTTTTGGTATTTTTGGAATATGTGAAAGGAAAAGACTATCCTTTGATAGCATCAAAATGATGGTCATAATTATCTCCCCACTATTAACATAGTGTAATAAATTTGTGGTGTTATCAAGGAGTGTGCATAGGTGTAATATTTGGCATTATGGGATATGTGATGTTGTGTATATGTTTAATATATATCCATGGTCATAAATAAATAGTAGGAGTAAGGTTTCATGGAACCCATCATTGAGTGATATGTGGTTTATTTGGAAAAAAATAATATGTCTAAGTTTTATGGATATATGAATATGGTGTGTAGTAGGTGAGGATTCTATAGACCACATTGTGGATCTTTGATGTAATGGAATCTCAAGTATTGGTTGCCTAGTAAAGGGGATTGCATTTTTCTTATCCTTTTTTAGAATATTAACCTTAGGAGGATTTATAATTAATTAAATGTGTATAAATATATTTTACTCAAGAGGATGTTCATTCATATAGAATTATACAAAACTATAATTACTTGATTAGAATAAATGTATTTAATAAACACATGCACTATAAGAAACTACTTGAAGTGTATGTATCCAAGGTTATTCTAATAACTTATCAAATACACCCATGAAAGATATAAAAGATAAGATAATAACCACATGGGCAAGACTCCCCTATAAAATTAAGTCAATCTCACCAAGAAATTATTACTAGGTCCCATTAAATGCTCTAAATAATTTGGTCAAAGTATGTAAATCATGATTTGTATAATCCAAATGTGTAAGTAATGTCATGGTACAAATTTTATCTCTTGCACAATACAATGGTCTTATGTAAAGGAGCAAGAAAACTTTGCTTGGAAATATCTTGAAGCTCTTTATCTACCATAGGATTGGTCATTTTAGCTAACATTATCTTGTCCCTCAATACATACTCAATAATAGGTTCATTGGTTCCTTGTTTTATCTTTGCAATTTAGGTATAGGAAACCTTTTTGGTAATGTTAATAGATAAGTGTGCCAAAAAATTATCTACAAGGAGTTTGAAGCCATTTATTGATTGATTTGGTAAATCATAGACCACCTTAAAGCATAGTATTTTAAGCTCCTTGTAAATAATTTGATCAAAATTTTATCATTGGAGGCATAATCAAGGCATGTAGTATAAAAATATTGAATATGTTGTTCAAGATCCCCCATACCATCGTAAAATTTGAACTTACACTCAACAAAATTAGTTGGCAAGGGGTGCAAAGATATCTTTGGTGTAAGAGGATTATGCAACACCTCTTGTGAATCAATAGCATAAGGAGATTTCATATAATTTTGTTTAATATTTGTAACATTAGTTTTAAAAAGTTTTATATTTTAGAAAATATCCTGCACCTCTTGGTCTTTTAGGTTGGACATTTGAGAAGTTACCAAAGGATGTGTACCCATAGGATGGGTAGATATAGGCCTTGAAATTGGTATTTGAGTTGAAGTATTTAGGTTTTCCATGTAATATGTGGTAATAGTAATTTTAGGAAACAAAGTTTAGAGTACATATCTCGTGCCCCAGTTTAAAGTATGAAGTCATAATGTGCTTAAGGGGAGGGTTGTTGGTATATGGGGATGACCCATATATCAAATATCATGATCAATATATGGACCTACTTGTTCATTTATGCTTTTTTATTTGTTAGTTTCTAATATGGTTCTTAAGATTTAATCAATATCTTCATGGTTTTGATGAATACTCTCACTAAATAATGTAATTATGTACACTTTCTCATGATTTATTTGCTCATATTCATCAGTTTCATTGGACTCATGGTTTTCATTATCAAAATATTTTTATATGATAACCTCATCATTATGTTTTTCATTCTCAACATTGGTATCATAATGATCCATAGGATTATGTTATTCATTTCTTTTAGACATCCTAAGTGGTAGGAGGAGAATATCAATGTGTTCAATAGGCACACCTCCCAATCTAGGGTTATACCTAGGTTACTTGAAAAATAATACAAGAAATGAAAAAGTGTAGTAATATGAAACCCTAGATAACTAAAAACCCTAAGAATAAAAAAAATGCATTCATATGAATCAAGTTCACCAAATTTTTAAACCTAAAATGTAGATTATATATGCAAAGGGAAATGCAACTGATCTATAAATCAATCCTAGTTTAGAGAAGATAAATCCTAATTACACTTCCAACTATTGGTACATTATAAATTCAAGGTCATGACCAAGATGGATCCACTAGACCTAATCGAGGGATCTCTTACCACAATAATATCACTAGGGAGGGATTCAAAGCCTCCAATCAATCAAAACTATGTAATAACACTAATTAGGTCCTATGTTTTCATATTCATTAAACTAATAACAAGTAAAGTAAATGTCTAATATAGTGCTCACCAAATCTCATGGCACAAAATGGGGTTAGTAAACATAAAATTAAACATTCATACAAGAATCCTATTTAAGTTATATATAGGTAAGACCCTAATGTATGGAGAGAGAAATACAATAAAAAGCCATTACATATGCTACTTTTATCTACTAAAGAGAGGAATAAAGTTAGATATACTTACCTTGAATATTAACCCATAGATATTGAATATCTCCCTTAGCCAAAGGTGCTTCATAAGAAGTTGTTGTGGTTTATAAGGATCACTAAAAAAGGCCAAATCATCCAAGACTTTTCCACAAGATAAGATTATTCTCCAAGTATAAACCCTAAGCTTAGAATCTTCAAGTAGGATGGTGAAAGATCAGATTGTAAATAAGTGCAAATGAATAATTAATTCTTATTTTCTATCTAAGAATGACAAAATGAATGTGTTTATGTAGTTGAATCTAACTCTAGTCCTTTCTAAAAGTTTATCCAATAGATTCAACCCAATCAACATTATATCATTATTGAAAAAAACAAATTAGGTCCTAGTCTAGGTTAGCCAAGGGCTGACCTACACCCGAAATGAGTTTTATCAATTAGAGTACAAGGTTGATGGGGCTGATAGTGTATTGTAAATCATCAAAAAGTATTTTAGGCTAAGGAAGGGTTAATAAAGGCATAAAATGACTAGAAGAGGGTGTAAAAGAGGACTTAAAGCTTAGAGGAATGTTTTTAGGAGATGATTAGATTGGTAAAAAGTGGTATTAAGGTACAAAAATACTATAAAGCACCAATGGCCTGCCCACCCTTTTCCTAGTGCACCCCTTAAGGTGTGCACTCAGAGAGATTGAGACTCGATAGGTTCTTGCAAGATAGAAAGCATTAGTAATTGATAAAGTTTTAAAATATTATGTGTATACATATTCCTCACTCGAATCTCATCACATGTCACTCAAGTGTAATAGGGGATGGTGCTTCGAGAAAAGAATATAGCAACACACAATACTGAGGATAAAAAAGGTTGCAATATTTTAAAGCAAAAATAATTGAAATTAAATGATTGAAAGGTAAATAAATAAAAATAAAAATTAATGTATGCATATATTAACTTACCTTTATCATTGGATTATTTTTTATTATGTTTGTAGTTTTGATCATGGAGGGCTTATAAACTTCTTTGGACAAACCCAAGGATACAAAACTAAAGAGCAAAAATAAATAAACACAAAAAAACCAAGATAATTAATGTTATGTGGATGGGAAATACTTGTAAATTTGACAAGGTGAGGTGATAAATTCTATGTTATACCAAATAACCAAGTCAAAATTTAGATTAAATCAACTAAAAAGCTAAGGATACTAAAGATGAAAAAATCAAAACAAGTAAACCTTAAGTAATAAAGGCAAACTCACCAAGTCAGACCAATGATACAAGTCAAAAATGGTAATCAAACATCATTGTAAAAGTAGTAACAATCCTTCCTTAAACAAATATGGGAAATAAAAATGGTTAAAAAACATTCATGAGTGAATAGTGACATACTTACTCAATCATCAATGGAAAAAGTGCATAAAAAGGAAATCAACATTGGTGAGTGAGAAGTAATAAGCCAAACTCACTCAACAATGGAAAAGGAACGTGAAATTAGAAATAGACTCAGTTGTCCAAAAAAATGGGGTAGTAAAATAAGAAAAAATGGTCAAAAGAAAGTAAAGTGATGTTGGGATATAAAGCAGTGGTATAAAGAAAATAATCCATAGTCACTCAAACATATAATTTGGTTCTAAAGATAGATAAAATAAAAACAAAGTAGTGATAGAATGTTTTTAAGATGTGAAGAAAAAGGGAATAGAGGAGATGGGGAAATAGATTTAGAATCACACTTGCCTATCAATGGGGAAAATTAAATGGGTGGAGTGGGTAATGAAGAAGAATCCAAGATAGAGGAACTCTTTATAGAAGTCAAGACACTCAAATTAAGTTTGTTAAAACAAGAGGACTTTCAATCTCAAGGACTCTAAATAAATTATCCTATCTACACAAGTCTTAGTTCAACAAGTTAATTATGTACATCATCCCATGAAAGATATATGAATAAAAAGTAAAATGGACCTACCTTTCCACATTGTGTTCCCCATTCCTCAGGACTCCTTATAAAACTACTAGTTTACTATGAATATTAGGTACTTGCATGATAAAATAGGTAGCACAATATATTTTGTTGAATTGTTTTATTCTAATCTACTATCCTACCCCACCCCAATGGACCTTTGCTCTATCATGAGGACAACTATGGAGTTTGAGCTTTGATTATAAATAAGATATGTGCTTTAAATCACATCTTTTTGATGTGATTTTGACTTTTGAAATTTGTATGTTTCCTTTTTTATCATTTCCTTTTGTGTTAAATTATTTGGATTTTAACTTTAATGATGGATTTTTTTATTCCTCCTCCATATAGAATTGTAAAACCAAACATGGGTGCTAAAGATGACTATCATTTGAAGACTATGGACTTGTTTGCTAAGAAAGAGAAATTAAAGTGCATGGTATCTAAGAGTCTTGTTAATCCAAGTGAAATAAAAGTGTTATCTTGACTTCAACCTTGGTTTATCTAATGTGGAGTGAAAGGAAATTAAGAGGAATGAAAGTAGAAATAATTTTAATTACTTCAAATCACAAAAAATGTGACAAAGGTGAAAAAGGGATAAAATGATAATGAAGTGTGATTACTTATCATAAGAATGAGGGAAGTGTAGGAAAACATGCTAACACTTTATTATTGTGCAAATTTTATCTACAAAAAAAGCAAAAGTGAAAGCTAAGAATAAGGGATAAAAAACTTGTAACCATTGTTAAACACATTATATAAAAGGAACATTGATTAAAAGATGGTAATTTTATGAGGAAGGCCTGGTCCTATCAATGGTCTTACACTACAACTCATAAAAGAGAAACCCATGAGGGTGGACAAAGCATGTGAAAAGTAAATGAGAAAGATGGTATTTTTGAGGAAGGCCATGTCCTATCCATGGTCTTACACTAAAAATCACAAAAAATAAAAATCCAAGGGGTGAAAAATTATTGGAAAGTAAGAAAATAATGAGAAAAAAGGAGATCATGAGGAGGACCAGGTTCTATCTACAATTTTCTAGTGCAACTCATGAGAAAATGGGAAACCAAAGGACCAAAAAGGAGGAACTAAGGTTTGTATAAATAGATAACTACCACAGAGGGTGAGACCCATGTAACCTAAAAAAAGTGTTAGAAAGAGATCATATAAAAATCATAATATGAAAAGAAGGATTTATTCAAAATATTATTTTAGGAATTGTGCATTGGTAGGCTCTTTGAAAATATGGCCTTAATTAGTTTGAATGCAATATGTTCTTGGACCAAGGATGTCTTTGACTAAAGAAGGCCCCCATTATTTTTGGGCATATTTACCTTCTTTGTCATGAGTTTAATCTAGCTTAAAGACAATATCACCAACATTAAAATTATGAAATCTAACTCTTTTGTTATGTTGTTTGGTAATACGGCTTTATATTGGTGATTGTGTTGTAGGGCAGAAAGATAGTGTTTGTCAAGAAGATAAAGATCATGAAGGCAAGCTTAATGTAATTATTCATCAGGTATGATACCATAAAAAGAGATATAGAGAGATGTAAGCTCAAATTATAATGGGAGGATTGATTCAAAACCATAGACTAATGAAAATGGCATTGCCCTAGTAGCAGTATGTATGCTAATGTGATAGGCCCAAAGAGTGAGATATAGATGAAGATTATAATATGTGTGGGTTTCAGAGATTGTCTTTTAGATAATTTTATTAAGTATTTTGTTAGTGGCCTTGGATTTACCATTGAATTGGTGATGATAAAGCATGGAAAATTTTTGATTTATTTTAAATTTAACACAGAGCTATTTGGCATCTTTATTTTTAAAATTACCACCATTATAAAAAATGAGGGTATGAGGAATTATAAAGTGGAAAATAATCTGATTGAGGGTGAATTTTTAAATGGTGGTACCAGTGACATTAACAAGGGTCATAGCCTCAACCCATTTGATAAAATATTCATTGGTTGTGATAATATAAACATGCCCATTCTAAGATCTAGGTAATTTGCCTATGTGGTCTAATCCCCACATGGAGAATGGTCATAGAGTCTCCATAGTTTTTAGATCAACTTCAGGTGAATGGATTAGATCATCATGAAGTTGTAAAGAGTGCATTTTTTAGTGAATTCAATGGCATCCTTTTCAAGAGTGGGCTAAAATTATCCCATATATAAGCATGTGTAGGCTATAACATGTCTGCTATAATGGCCACTAAAATTTTTCCCATGTGTTTGTTCAAGAAGAGGATGAACTTATTCTTTCATAACACAGTAGAATAGGGTACCTTCAGCATTATGATTATAAATGATGTTATATCAAAATACATATTTGAAAGCCTATTTATAAATGCAAGTTTTTTAATGGGAATCAATATTTTGAGGATGGGTTTGATGTTTAAGAAATTGAATAAGATCTTTATACCATGGGCTTTGTCAAATGGTGATAACCTCAATGCAGTAGATGAGTGAATCTTGTGTTTGAAAGGAAGATGCAGATTTTTGTATTTGGATAAGAAATTTAGAATCAATAATAACTTGGTGTGGATGAAAAAGAGATGCTGAAGAAGCAAGTGAATCAAAAATAGAATTTCAATCTCAAGGGATAAGCTCAATGGTAAAAGAAGTAAAATCTTTGTCAAGGGTAGTATTTATTTGATGATAAGCAATGAGATATTTGTTTTTTCATTCATAATCACCATTTACTTGGTGTAAAATGAGTTGGGAGTCACCCAAAGTGTCCAGATATGTGATATCTAAATTAAGGGTTGCTCTCATGCTTAAAATTAAGGCTTTGTATTTTTCCATGTTGTCAGTGACATTGAATGTAAGGTGAAATGCTAAAGGGATAATTTTACCAAGAGGAATAGTGAGGATACAACCTACCCCAACACCTTGAAGGCATTTGGTGCCATCAAAATTAAGGGTCCAAGTATTTCCATGTAAATTAATATTAATTTTAGGAAGTTCTTCGATAACTACTTTTTGTTTAGTAGTTTTGGGGAAGATAGAGGAGTCTTCAAGATTACTTGCTTTAATGTTAGTAGTGAATTTATGGAAGTAATATTTAAGAGTTATGTCTTGATTAAGACCATCAATATAGAGAATATTAACGTCAAGAAGACTATTAAAGGTGATAAATAGATGGTACATGAGTTGTGGCAATTTGATCAACAATGATTTATCCTTTGACATATTTTTGTGTAATAATTCAAAGATCAAATTATATAAGGAGGACCATCCACCTACCAATTTTATCTCTAGGAAAAAAGTATTTGGAGAAGAAGTGATGGAGTGGATCAAAATGAATTATAACATAAATGGTTTGATAAAACATATAATGTTGGATCTTTTTAGTGGAAAAATATGTAGTGAGGCAATCACATTCTACTTTTGTATAACATTTATCATAGTTTATAAGGTCACAACTGATATAATAGCTGGCATAT
This sequence comes from Torreya grandis, assembly GCA_037957365.1. Lineage (NCBI taxonomy): Eukaryota > Viridiplantae > Streptophyta > Pinopsida > Cupressales > Taxaceae > Torreya > Torreya grandis. The sequence continues at coordinate 685,813 of JARHVA010006161.1, forward strand.
TCCCTACCAGTATCATCTTATTGGGAAAGTATTATCCCAAATGATATGGGTGTGGAAGAGGTATTTAAGATTAATGGGCAATCATTAGAAGGTGGACGAAGAGTGGATGGGTGAATAAAATATTAAATTAATATTTTTAAATGCTTTTTGATAAAGATCCATCCATTCTAGGGCATTACTTTCTTGAGAATAGAATTAACAGAATAGATACAATAAGCCATTTCAGGGGAAAACCATCTAATTAACCCAAGTTTACCAAGGGAAGTGTAAATATCTATAATAGAATGATAGATGGTCATGTTGATAATAACATTGATCTTGGTGGGATCAACATCAATGACATGAATAAAAACTAAGAATCCCAATAGTTTACCAGATATGACACCAAAAAGACACTTCTAGGGATTTAGTCTAACTTTATATTTGATGAGGCTATCAAAAATGATAGCAAGATCATAAAGATTAGTCTTGAAAATTTTAGACTTGGAAATGAGAATATCCATATAGTTTTTGATGATATTATAGATAAGATCATGACAAATGTGGGTCATCACCCATTAATAGGTAACTCCAACATTTTTTAGGCCAAATGGAATTATAATGCAATAATAGGTGTCCCATTCTGTGGTGAAATTTTTCTTATGTTGGTCTTTGGGGGTAATGTGAATTTGATTATAACCCTAGAAAATATCCTTAAGGGACAACATTTCATAACTAGTAGTGGAATCGACGATGGCATATATAGAAGGTAAAGGTAATTTATCCTTAGGATAAGAAAGATTAAGATTATAGAAGTCAATGTAAATGTAAATAGCCATGGTGAATTTCTTCCAAATGGGGAAAATGTTCAAAACCCATTTTGAATAGTCCATAGGCTTGATAAACTTAACATTGAGAATTTTAATAATTTTTTTATGGCATAATGTAGAAAATTTTGGTTGAAATTTTGGTTACTTTTTTTGTAGAGGCTTGACGTAAATATAAGTGATGAATTTATACACCATGATGATAGGTTGAATATCATGCATGTATTTATAATACAAAGAAAAAGTCTCATGATATTAATTAAAGAATAAGCTAAAGTTATTATGCTCAATTGGTGTGAGTTTATGAGAGACTGTAGTTATTCGAGGGCATGATGGGGTACCATATTTGATTTGAGTAGTTTATTCGATAAGCATAGCATTTCCATCTTCAAAATGATATGGTGGATTAGGTAAAGAGGAAATGGGATTTGTTTTAGTATCAATACTAGCTATGAAGTTGTTAAAGCAAGGGGATTTCTTCTTGAAATTCTTGAGTTTGTGATGTTACTGAGTTAGTTGAAGTTCTTAGGCATGAGTCAATTCAAGAATGGCTTCATATCTAGGCAAAGTGGGAAGAGGACCATAATACTCAACATCTACTTTGAGATCAATAATTTTATTACCATGGAAATCATATCCAAAGTGTATTTGATGTAAATCTATAGCCTTTGCATCTAATGTAATCTCTAGAGTAGGTGGAGTAGGAGAAGAAGGTTGATCAAATTTGATTGGTTTATTGTTATCATCATTTATAGGGGAATAATTGGATGTAATGATTGGGTTTGTAGGTGGTATATAAGATACAATAATTTCTAAAGGTTCTTAAGGTAAGATTTGTTTGACCACCCAAGGGGTGTTAAGGAGTGGAGAATTAGCAGAAGGCATGTGAACTTAAGGTTCTAATTCAATGTTAGTGGAAATGGTGTGAACATCATAATTTAAATTATGTATTTGGGATAAATTGTTTTGATAATGCTGAACATCCAAGTCTCATGATTGATCTTGGGTAATGATGTAGTTATCATCATAGGCTAGATAAATTGTACATGTTTGAGTTTCAAGAGGAATTTTAGAAGGGGAAATACCTAGATCACTGAATTTACATGGAGACATGATTAAAGTATCTTATAATAATTTGGTAACTCCATCATAATTTCATGTTAATGCATTTTCTATGTAAGATGCTTTTTGAGCATTTCATGGAGGGGGAAATCAATGATCTCATCAATGAGAGGGATGGTGCAATCATGAGCCAATAAATGAGGAAGCCACTCTGATATGTAAGGAGCTAACTTAGTAGTGTTTCAAGTATTTTTTAGGTCATTAGGTTCATCATCATTTGAATCAATAAGAGTGACATGCAAATCCTGATTTTTGTTGACAAATTTAGGTAAGGGAACACTATTGATTATTAGAATGTTAGGAATGTAATATTGATATTTAGGATTTAGAAATTGAATACTCCAAGGGTTCAGATCATCTTCATGTTTAAATCTTTTACCATTATGAATTAACTTGATTTATTAGTTTAAAAAAGAGGTGATATCCCTCATTTTATGAGTTTATGGTTGTCTTAAGAGTATGTTTTAATATAGGGTTAAATAAAGGACCATAAACTTACTTAGAATAGTCTTATTTCTGATTAAAGAGAGACAAATACAACCAAGTGTTTTTTTATTAGTTTCATCAAATCCACGATAGGTTAGGAAATTTTTATTGATATTATATTTATTATATCCAAGTTATTGGATGAACCATAAATATGTCATGTTAATATCACACCCTTCATCTACTAATACTTTGCAAATGAGGGTGGTATTGATGGCTATTTTAATGAATAGGGGTGGACCATCAACATGAAATAGGATCTCATCATTAATCATGTATACTTTAAGAAATTATATGGAAGGTTTGGAAGAAGGATAAATGGATTAAATGGTATGCACGATGGTTGGTTGAGGTGCATGAGAGGATGGTTCTTCTTATACAAAATATGGGTCTACAATTTATTACAATTGTTGTATCAGGAACTTGTAATGATAAGGGGAGGTACTAACGAAATCCATAAGAGGAATATTGCAAGGCATGGATTTGAGTTCCTCTAATAATTTCTAATGGGTTTTGGAATAAGAATCAATGTGAGGTTTAGAAGGTAAGTAGATTTTAGAGGAATAAAAGTGGTTGGTAGTTCAAAAGAAGGAGATGGTTCTTCATTAACTTCTGAAGCTAGGTGAGTGGTTATAGCATCTTTAAGAAGCTATTCTTATAAATATGACTTCTTAGGTTTAGTTATAGGATCTTTGAGAGCTATTGTTTTATGATAATTGACTTTAGATGCATTGACATATTGAGAATTATTGTAGTATTTATCATAGTTAGTGTCAATGGCACAAACATCCCTGTTAGCTTTTTGAGCATTAGATGTGGAAAAATATTTTTGGTTATTAGAAGAAGAATCTTTGAGATCTTGTCATTTTTAATAATTGGTGTTGTACTCTTGATGATAGAGTCTAATCATGGATTTGTGATTTAATGAATCACCAAGCATATATGCAATAGAAAATTTGGTAAGCCCTATACAAGTTTCATGGTAATGACTGATGTTAGTGTAGAACCAAAAAAATGATTAGGATAATACCATTTTAGAGGATTATTAGGATAAATAGATGGTTTATAGGTTTCTAAAAATTATTTAATTTATTTCACATTTAAAGGTGTGTGAAAAGATGGGGGGTTGTGGCTTTGGAAATTCCTTGCTTGGTTTGAGGAGTATTGTCAGTTATTGAATTGGTAGAAGTTTGAAAAGACCCTTTGAGGAATTTGGTATTAGGTTCAAACTATTTCATTAAAAAATCTTGATGCCTGGGTTGGTCAAGAGTTTTGTTCAGCATTTGAGGGGCAAAAGTTTGAACCTTGTATTGAAGAGGAGTTAAGGCAGTTATAAAGAGTTTAAATAGATTATCATCAATCATGTTATGATCAACCTTGTGGGATAAATATTTCCATATTTTGATAAAATCATGAGTTTATTCAATGTGATATTACTTAGCATTAATGAAATAGCTAAGGTAGTTTTTAGGAAAACCATTGTGTTGAAAATCTTTAACTAGAGGATTGGCTAAATCATCTAGTGTCATATGAAATGTTGGGGAATTTGGTTGTACCATTATAATACATTTCTAGTGAAGGTTTTAACCAAAATTTTAGTTGTGGTGAAGGTATTAGTTTGGATCCACTCTTTTTAAATATTACCAAATACCTTGAGGAAAGATGTGGGGGTCTTTAGTCCCATCATACTTGATAGTTGGAGATATGTTACCAATATCAATGGAAATAATGAAAAGGGCTAAAGTTTTATTTTGGGTGTTTTGAAGCATCTTGTTATTCATGATAGGTTGGGGAATGAAATTTACCATGGCATCTCTAAGATGTGGAGGGATAAAATTTTGATTATTACGAGGGACAAGAATAAGAGGTTGATTATCCATAGTAATCAAATGATGTTGTATTTGCATCATTTGGGAGGTTTTATATGTTAGCATTATGTTCATTTTTTCACTATATATGAAATAAGTTGGGTTATATCAATTGGTGGGTTGGTGTTTATAGGAAGAGTCCCCTAATTGGTATTAGGGAGAGAGTTATTAGGAGGTGGATTATCAATGGGGTTGTTAGATAGACTTGTGTCAATCACCCCCACATTATGATGGGATGCTTGAAGATGGGAATGGTCTTGATAGCTATAAAATAGATCTAATCCACCTACCTCATCATGAGGCATGATTTTAACCATGTTACAATCCAAGGTTGAGGGAGGGTATGAAGTACGTCAAGATTGAAGATTTTATTAGGAAGTGAAGAAAGGAAGAAAAGAACACCCCATATAGTGTCTAAATGAATTCAGGTTGTCCAAAAATATTTTTATAGGGGATTTCATGATGCTATATGAGAGAAATAAAATTTAGGAAATAAGAAAAATAATCAAGGATAAAGTCAGCTAGATAAAGAACTAAGTCAGCCAAATAAAAGAATAGAGACAACCAACAAGGGACAATTTTGGCCAAGAGGTACCACGTCGATTGGGTTGATAGAGTACTACTAAAACATAGGCTCAGAAAAGTATAGAGTTGTATAGATCAACTATGTACTGTTAAATAGAGAATTGAATATGTGAATAATAATACACAGTCATGAAGGTTGATTGTGTACTATTAATAGAAAAGAGAAATATAGTCTATAAGAGGTTGTATCAACCAAGATGACAAAATTCTAAAATAGGGGGAATTTTTTTATAAATATTTTGAATCAAAAATGAAAGCAAACACACAAACAATTAGATTAATGTGATTTATCTAATTGGGGCACATAGCATAAATTTGTGCACCAACACTAGCCAATGTAATTTTTTACAATACAACATGAAATGAACAAAGATCAAGCAATCAATTGAAAAGTGAATGCTAACTAGTTAGTCACCCTAAGTGTTATTAGATTATTATAATGTTTTTATTTTAATGTGATAGGAGAGTTGTCTTAAATAGGGAACTAGAAATTAGTCTAAAGTTGGTTTCAAGGTGTTTGGGATGAAAGTATTGGAAATGGTACTAGATTAGTATTGGGTCCTACCCCCTCACTTCACAATCCCATAGTGATAAGGGTGTTGGGTGATTTTTGAATATATACCATTAACCACATATTTATACTTGGCCAAAATATCAAGTCAGCTTCCCCCTTGGTGATGAAATCTAAGTAGGCATTGGGAAGACAAGTGTTTAATTATGTTTTGAATGTTTAAGTGATTTGGTAGTGTGTGAAAAAGAGTAAAATAGTGTAACTAAAATGGTCATTTGAAAAACCACCTATTTAGACTATGTGATTTACTTTAATACTAAAAAGAAAATATGAAATAATTACCAACAAATACCTATTAATTCCTTGATTAAGAATAGTATAAAGTCAGTTCAAATGACACTATATGCACATAGTATATAATAGAGTTTAATGGGTCATTGTTATTCTTTATAAGTAATGTCTTTTCAAAAAATATTCAAATAGGTTGACTATGTCTCTTATATAAAAGATAAACTACAAAACTAATTTGACTAGGTCAACCTAATTAGTTTTAGGGTTGCAGTTTTGAAGACTACCAACTTGTGAAAAATATAATTGAAAAAGATATTAAAATTATAGAGAGAGGAAATAAAGGGACCTTTGTTGGCTTAAAGATGATTTATATTTCAAATTTTATGTTGTAATTCTTTAGTTTTTGCTTTCAAATTCTAAAAACTAGTTTGATGGAGTTCTACAAAACCCTATTTGTTAAAGAAGAATAAGGAACAAGCTTGAGCTATTTAATAGTGTTCATTAACCTATATGTTGTCATAACAAATTAGAAAATAGAGTCAATCTATTTGACATTGTATGCTAATATAGAATGAAATAAGAGTACTGTGTCAAACTATTCGATCCAGTAACTTGTAGTTGATGAATACCTACACAAATAGAATAGAGTCATTTTAAAGTGAATGTGTGTTAGACTTGTGCACAAAAGGTTATAAATATACTGATTGGTTTTATATAATACTATAAATATTAAAAAATATAATAAAATGATAAAAATTATGGCATGAAAAAAAATTGCAAGGGTTAGATTCAAATTGGGTTCACCAAAATGTATGCAAAGGGAAATACAACTGATCTATAAATTAATCCTAGCTCAGAGAAGATAAATCCTACTTACACTTTCAATTTTTGATACATTAGATATTTACGATCATGACCAATATATATCTACTAGACCTAGCTAAGGGATATCTTACCATAATAATATCACTAGGAAGGGTTTCAAAGCCTCTAGTCAAGCAAAATTATGCAATAACCCTAACTAGGTATTATGTTTTCATATTCACTAAACTAATAAAAATGAAAGTAAAATTATAATCTTGTGCTCACAAAATCTCATGGCATAAAATGGGGTTAGTAAGCATAAAATGGGGTTAGTAAACATAAAATTAAATATGCATAAGATAATTTTATTTAATCTATGTATAGGTAAGACCTTAATTCATGGAGAAAGCAATACATTTAAAAGCCATTACTTATTCTACTTTTGTCTACTAAATAGAGGAGCAAAGTTATAGATACTTACTTTAAAGATGAGCCCATCGAGACTCAATATCTCCCTTATCCAAATTTGTTTCTTAATATTTTTTGTGGTTTGTAAGGATCAATAAGAAAGGCCAAAGCATTCAAGACTTTTCCAAAAGAAAATATTCTTCTCCAAGTAGAAACCCTAAGCTAAAACTCCTCAAGTATAATGGTGGAAGATCATATTGCAAAGAAGTTTCAATGAATAATTAACTCTTATTGTCTCTCTAAGAATGGAAAAATTAATGTGTTTATATAGTTGAATCTAACCCTAGTCCTTTCTAAAAGTTTAGTCGATAGAGTCTACCCAATCAACATTGTATTAGTATTAACAAAAAAAATTAGGTCTTAGTATAGGTCAACCCTTCAAATGAGTTTATCAATTTATGTACAAGGTTGATGGGGCTAATAGTGTATTGTAAATCATCAAAAATTATTTTAGGCTAGGGAAGGGCTAATGAAGGTAGAAAATGAGTAGAGGAGGGTGTAAAAGAGGAGGCAAAGCTTAGGACTTTTTAGGATATGGTTGGATTGGTAACAATTGGTAGTAATGGACAACAATCCTATGAAGAAATAATTGTCTACCCATCCTTTTCTTGATGCACCCCTTAAGGCATGCACTCAGAGATATTAAGACTTGACAGGTTCCTAGAAGATAGAAAGCATCAATAATTAATAAAGTTTTAAAAATTATATATATATATATATATATATATATATATATGTATATATATATATATATGTATATATATATATATATCTGTATATATATATATATATATGTATATATATGTATATATATATATATATATATATATATATATATATATATTATGGATAATATAGGGTTATATGGTTAGATATAGCTTAGGACACAAGGATGGTAGACTATCTCTAAATTAGGCCAATTATTTATGAAACTTAAATAGAATAATTCTAAACTTATTATGTTGAGATGTTAAAGATAGAAAGTATAGTTATTTTGGATATCTTAATGATAATAAAAATAAGATACTTGGTTCTAATGCTAATACAAAGCTAGATTTAGAATAGGCAAAAATTAAACTAGATTTGGATTCTAGATTAGTCACATGATTTTGGAAATTGTACTTCTATAGCTATAGACACTTACATCGACCTAGGATGGTTTCATCATTGTTACTATTTGACTCAGAAGTAGGTGTCTAGTATGTAATATCTACTAAAACTATATGCAACCACCTAGATGCTTCTGGGTTCTATATCACCTTCACTTTGGTGCATTCAAATTTAGTTCATGGACTATCACTCCTTATAAAATAGTAAAACCCTAGTTTTTCATCCTCATGGTGGTTATGGGAAAAATGGGTTAGTTGGCACATGATGTCAATGCATGTTTTCTACATAGGTAATATTTTGAAGAGGACCTTACAATTATGTATTTCTCCCCTACGTGTTGTCTTATGTGTTAATAATACATTATGTGATAAGTAAGTACAATAGTGACCTAGCTTGTAACTTAGAAAATATAGATTTTGGGTTATTCCTTTAGTACGTCAGACCTGTAGATATGTTGTCTCTATGACTGCTATAAAAATAGGAGAGAGTAAGGAATATTTTTCTCATTTGAGTTCTTGATAGAATGCTTTTGGTAAGTTTCCTTGTGAGTTTCTAGGTGTTTTTAGGTTCTTTCTAGGTGAGGAATGAATGAAGGATGATCTTATATTTATACCATTCTTTTGGATAATATCTCACATTAAATTACTTAGGCTAACCTTTTAGATACATTTCATTTGAAAATTATATGACTTTAGGGCATTGGACACTTAAGTTAGGATAGGACACTTTTATTGAAATATGCATTTAATTAGGATGTAAGTGTCGTGGCGGTTAGAATATAGGTGCAGGTCCAGAACTTGTAGAGATGGAAGATAAGTAGGTTTATAACAATTTGGGAAAGATAGAAGGTCTAAATCATCAAAATAACATTGGTTTAACTAAGAAATAAATAATTAGGAATAAAGAGATAGTTTATGAGAGCATTTTGTAGTGGGAAAGTTTTATAAGTTGAAGGTACTTCCATGATATGAATTTGTTAAGTGTACAAGATTGAGGTGTTATATAATTTAGAAATAGTGTCTACACCATTGACTCATGCAATGGTATAAGCAAACCTTGCTTGAAAATGTATTGTAACCCATTTTTTTATTAGGATTTATCATCTTAGCTAGCATGGTCTTTCACCAAAGTATATAATCACTAATTATCTCATTTTACCCTTACTTGAGTTTGGAAATTTTTGCATAAGATATTTTTTCATTAATGTTGATGGAAAAGTGTATAAGAAATTGATCCTTCAAAGGGTTGAATGCTCTAAATAATTAGAGAGGGAGGTTGTATAATCACTAAAAATTATAGTCTTTGAGAATTATTTGGAATAACTTAGTCAATAATATATCATTGGATACATAATCTAATCATGATGCATGGAATGATCGAAGGTGTTGTTTAGGATCACCTTTACAATCATAAAGTGGAGGATTTAGAGATACAAAACCTATAGGTATGGGATAATATTTTTTATTTTGGTCTAAAAAATTATGGATAAAGGTATAAAAATCCATTAAATGACTAAATATATATGTAATTTTCATTAAATGTAGCATTTATGATGTCAACATACCCCTATTTCTAAAAAATAGGGACCCTTGTGATTACTTTGAACATTAACACTGAAAGTTTGATATTTTGCACATTATTAGAATTTAAAGATCATCTACACCTAATTAAATTATCCCATTTATTTAGGGTTTTGATTTAACCTTGGCTAATGTTGATAAAATTTGGCCCTCATGTCTTAATTTGCAAGTTTCATGGAGTTCTTATCAATGGATCATGTTGGGGATGGTCATGGTCTTACCCTCATTCAAGATTTTACTGGCCTTTGGTCTATAAAATCTTATAGATGGATTCATGTGCTAAAAACCTTCTTCAAAAAACCTTAACATAGACCTTTGGTTTAAATTCAAATTTGGTAGGAGTAGATTTGTTAGGAATATTTTAAAAATTCACTTTAGACTTGAGCCTAATTTTATATTAAGGCTTGGTCATAATTATTAACATGATCAAACCTTAACCTAAAAATAATGCTTGGTCCCTTGATGTTTCCCCTTTTTGTTCCCTTTATTTTAACAAAGTCTAATGTATATGTTTGCAAGGTCTTTTATTTCCCTAGCCTAGTCCCCTTTGTTATGCACTTAATATGAAATCATAATCCTATGGCCCTATTCATGTTTATTAACACAAACAAGACCTTATTCTTAAGACTTTAGCCTAAGTTCCTATATTAAATCATTTCCTAACTTAAGTAGCTCACTTATTTGTAGATCCAATGGCTCTCACTTCATCATAGAGAAAGATCTGACAGAGAATAGTTGCACTGATGAACTTAAAGCCTTTGATCCATTAGAATAATATTATGTGAGCCCTCGGATAATGATCAATAATCCACACTTCAATTGGACTAAAGATTGGATGATGCATGTTCATCATTAAAGTTAAAGGGCCCCCTTTTACCTAATATAGACTTAGCCTAAGTTTTAGCTTAAGGTCTCATTATATTTTTAATACAATGAAACCTTAGGATAAAACTTATGTTATGGCTTCAATCTTCAAAAAGAGCCAATCAAGTGCAAATATCCTGATCAAGATCAATGGTTCACGATTACTCAAATAGAGTAGATCCAATGGAGTGAATGTGACACTAAAAATTTAAATGCTAAGAAGCCCTGCAGAGCTACCATGTGGCACTCCTAAATTCAAGCTTGATAACAAAGGGTCCCATGCATTAAAAATATTACTTAACCTAAGTTTTTATCCTAAGGTTCATTATATTTTTAATATAATGGAACCTTAGGCTAAAACCTTAGGTTATGACTATAATATTCAAAGGGACTTATTTTATTATGTTTTTAGACTTAAGCTTTTGTCTTAGTCTAAATTTTATGGCATGGTCCCAAGTTGACTTAATCTCCTTTATGATTGTAAGAACCAATGGCATGCATCTTCCTAGATCATGATCAATGGTACACAATTAATAAAAGAAAGATGATCAGATAAAGCATATTGAATCCAAGATCTATGGACTAAAGAGACTTCATGAGCTTAAAATTAAAATTATAATTACCATCATTTGACATCCATGAGGTTGTCATTAATGTCTACGAGACCATCAACTTTAATCCCATCAAACCCAATGATTCATGAACTTAAATTTGATGTTATCACAACCATAATTTTATGTGCATGAGGCCATCATTGACATCTATGAGGCCATCAAATTTAATCTCATCAAATATATTAATTAGGCATATGAATATGCTTTGCAAACATGGCTAAAGTTTTCTGCTCATATTGCAAATCAAGGGACCCCTCAAAAAATATTCAAACACTTAAGACCTTTGGACTTTGAATAATAAAATAATCTTGTGGTCTAAATATTTGTAGACATAACATTAATCTAATTATATTTCCTAAGGTTCTAATTTCATTTATTTAAATGTAATAAACTTTAGGCTAGAGACTTATATTAGGAGGGCCCTATGACATAAAATTAAGTTTAAAATGATTTTAATATAAGGTTGTTTCATGTTTATTAATATAATAAAACCCTAGCTTAAAACTTAGCATTTGGTCCTTTTATTATTCAAGTCCCTTTATGTGTTCTCTAAAAACTTAGCTTAAAATATTTTAGGCTAAAGTCTATGTCATGTTTATTAATACAAAATAGACTTTGGCCCAAAATATTTAGCCTAAGTCTCTTCTTATGTCTCGATGCTAATTAAATTTCATGCATCTTGTAGTGATCTGATGGCATGAAAAAGATATAAGAGATATAAAACCTTTGATCTATCAAACCAATGGCATTCATCCACCTAGATCTACACTTCAGTGAGACTGATTGATCAAATAGAGCGCAATCAACAAAAACTATTCAATGAGACCCTAAGTGCCCATAGGATTGATACATGGTAAGCACACATTAATTATATGGAATACAGAGCTTAGAAAGCCCATGAAGGTGCCAAGTGGTACAATTGTGAGGCCTAACATAAATAAACCAATAACCCTTAAGCCCCAAGACCATGATCAATGATTTGCATTGATCCTTGAGTAATGATTCGATAGTGTGAAGGAAAAGAAGATTTTCAAAAGAAAATGGTTAGCCCCTTAAGGCATTTATGAAAAATGTCATGAAATTTTCCAAATAGAAACCATATAGGTGCCACACAAGAACAAAATGATAAAATTAAAGATTTTATGTGCTCAAAAAAGTAAATGTATAAAGGTGTGGGTCTCAATCAAATCCAAGACATGAATGAGTCTAAGTATGAATTTCCATTACCATTAAAGCTTTATAAAATCCCTAACCTCCATAATAAGCCCTAATTTAAACTTATATTAATCACAGTCGAGCCAAAAGGAGTTCAATTCCAATATGAGAAGAACATATTGATCTAGAGGCTACTTAAGAACCATTATTAAATAATTACAAGTTTCATAATCATGACAACTCAAAGGAAATCACAAAGGGATGAGATAGATTTATACCTAACTTCAGATAATGAGGGAAGAGTCTTTAAAGATATGAACCTAGATACCATAGCATTAAACACTAGGAATAGGAACTGGTATAAGCTCCTCTAGACCATAGAGGAGATGCAAGCCATAATGAGGGAGGAATATAAGAATTCAACCATCCTATAGAGATATAACGACCTAGTATCTATCTAGATGACTATCATCCACTATGCCACCTCAAAGCATGAGGTATTACATTGCATCAATGTCCTTATTCCTCTTTTCAAGGATTATAAAATTGAATAATATCGGATAGTTCATGAGCATAGTTTTAATAAAATACCATACATTTTTCCCCTTACTTTTGAAAGATACTATAAACTATGTAAGACCCAGATACACTTGTCAACTATTAGAGAGTGGACTAGAAATCATAACTTAGATGCAATTCTTGCCCCATGGCTACTTATCATGAACCAAATAATCTAGGACCCTAAAGAGAAGATCCCAATTGTCCAATTTAGGGAGGGGATTAGGATAATTATGACCTTGCTAAATAAGTTATCTAGATCCCCCTCCACCACACATATTGATAAAGTCTGTGTGCCCTATGTTAACTTCATGGTAGAGAAGGGACTCATCCCCACATTAGGTGAAATGATCAATATCCATTTTAAGTCACAATTCACATCCATCAAGAGGAAAACCAACAACTACTTCTACATGATGTCTTATCTTATAGATCCCCTCTTGGCCCCCACCAAGATCCTAGACATTAAGAATTGATCACCTAATGGGAGATAGACTATCTCCCATCATTATTCCAAGCTTCGCATATTCAAACACAAACACAACATGTATTTCATTTATGATTGTGTTTATCCAACTCTAGTGGAAGCCATCACAGGGATCCCCATGAGTAGGGTTAGCCCTATGGTTAAGAAATATGTGGAGTTAATAGGGGATATTTGGTTCTACCCAGATTGCATAGTAATAAGGATAGAATGAACTTTGACACAGCCCTATAGGTTACCCATTTATGTGCCCACCAAACTAGAAAAACAAGAAGTTTCATACCAAATTATTCATGGCATAAATGGATTTTGCAAGGAAAAAAGGAAGGGCCTCTTTCATCCTTTTCCTTTGACAATTAGTAGGACTATTTTACAAAATTAGGATCACGTGAATGTTATTTATAGACATAAGGACTCATTCAACCTATAGCAAGATGAATTGAGTTAATGGGACCCTAGTGATAGGGTCACCAAACATATAAATTCTAAAACCATAAATAAAACCTATGAACACCAGCCTGATGCCCATGATGAACTATACATTAAGGCCTCTAGTATCCTAGAGGTATTATCCAGGTTGAAGAAGCATAACATTAAGATGGAGCCTAGGTTAGCCAGGGGAGATGACAAGGCACTGGGTGAGATACGAAAAATGGGGTCCCTATAATATCAATAGTTTCTTGGACCATCCTCTAGGCCCCTTCTAGAACAACCACAAGCACAAGTTACACAAGGAACTAGGAAAGAGAAATTAGAAGAGACACCTAGTGAAGGGGGACCATCTTTGACCCCACCTAAAAGTCTAGAGTCTCTAATATAATTCTAAGATATGGTTACATTAGGACTTAGTGAGACATTAGAATATGCCCTCAAGGTGCTTGTTGATGCATATGGGTCAGATGATGAGGAGGAATAAGCTCAGGAACCCCAAACCTAGGTTGAGGAAGTGGAGTAAGATAGGGGAAATGAGGTTGCTTTAGACTTGGTTTCAATTACACCCCTCAAAAGGAAGGATGAATTATCATTGGTTCTAATTGGGAATAAGAATCCCAAACTAACTCTCACTCACCTATGATTGAATTCAACTTGTTTAGTGATGAATACCCAATTCATGGGCCAATCATCCTTGAATGGTTCATTTATAGGAAAATATAGAAGATCCTAGCATTGCAACATTCATGGGCCTTGACCCAGATAATCCACATTAATGTTCATGATGAGGTTAAGCCATGGATATTAGCCTTGATGAAAGAAGAGGAAGAGAGAAGAATAATTACCATAGAAGGGTCAAGTAGTGCTCAAGTAGCACATGGATGGAGGTCTTAGAACCCCCAAAGATATCAAAGTCAATAGTTAGTGTGTAGTTCAATCCTGAAGTAGCATGATTGGAAAGGGTCATCACCAAGAAGACCATGGTTGGAGGTGAGGAATTCACATTTTATAAGGTTGAACCATTTATTGGTTTAACTCCCATTGGAGATAAAAAGTTTTGTGAGCACATAATCTATGAAGAGGACATAGAAGGACTAGCTAATGCTCATTTAGTTTAGCTTGAAGTAGGTATTTAAGGCATGAAGTAGAGGATAGAGAACCTAGAGAAAGAAAAAGAGAATTTAGAGACATAAATCATCTTTTCAGTCCTAGAGTCAATGATAAAGATGTTTGAAGCATCTTTCTATGACATGTTTGACTCCTTAAAGTCTATGAAGCTAAGGCAGAGTGCATTGACCTAATAAGGTGAAATAACCAAGGGTTTATTAACCCAATGGTAGAGCTCAGAGGATAAAATAAGGGAGATTATCAACATACTAATTAAGGCCAAGATTATGAGCTTCAAAACCATTAGCCTAGCCCACTTTAATGCATTATTGGGGATAGTTTTTTGATAAAATCCAAAGTTTGAGTACTTGGTCAAAGAACTTAGAGAGACTCCTAAGAAATGATGAGGAGTTGATAAATAGAATCAAACAACTCCTTGTTACCATGATGGCCAACCCCACAAAGTCTAAATATCTAGGCGTCATTGATGATGATGAGTTCAAGCACAGAGCCACTCTGGTAATTCAAGAAGTAAGAAGTAAAAGTTAAGGCTAATCTAGAGGTGACAATAGTTGAGTCATGTGCATGATCTTCACTATTGAAGAGAAGATTGGTGAAGTTAGGAGTATCAAGGAGGCCATGGCAAGAAATGATAGGGATATAAATGACTTGGATGACTGAGAAGATATTGTCTCTTAAATCTAGCTATCAATTTGGAGCTAGTTAGTGAGCAACATCAAAGGGACATAGAGATTCTTCAAGAGTAGCAAGGGAGCCCTTCAACCTAGGGCCCACTAGATAATTGATGATATTCCACTCTATGTAAAGCATTGTAATATTGTAACATGGAATATTCTTTTGTAAAGGCATATGCTAGTTTGTTACCATATTTACATAGAGGTCAGTACATTTTGGCAAGAGCAATGTATTTTAGAACTATGAAGGACAACTATCCTTATCTTTATATATTACTAATCTTATGACTGACTTATATATTGCATTGTTTTCTTATCACTAGTAGAATTTGGCAAATAAATGACTGTGACTAAAAATTTTAGTCATGATAACTAAAAATGACTAAATTTTATTAATTTTTTGCAACATGGCTATAAATGACTAATTTGATTGCTAGGTAAAAAACACAACTAAATAATTAGTCAAAAAAATAAAAATGACTAAATTATTAGTCACACAAATAAAAATTAGATAATATGATATTAAATTGGGTAATTAAAAACAAATGAATTAGGAAATTATTGGTGGAAATGGGTTGTATTACACACAAGGTTAATAGTGAATTGGGAAATTATTGGTGGGAGTGAGGAGTACAATAGAGTGAAAATTTTGATAGGGGTAATTCGATGGGGGAGCGGGGAGTAAAATTGGCATTATTTGTGCAATGCACCTCTACAAACAAAAGGAGGGTTTGTTAATTATTAATGGAGCCAGAGTTGACCAGAGAGGGTTTTTGTGCCAATTTGATGCAATGAAGCATTTTGGGTTTTATCATATAAGTATAGAATCTACTTGCATGGGTGATAAAGCTTGTTTGGAGAGGACCTAGAGGCTTCTAAAAAGGTAGGCACCAAATTCAGATTTTGTTACAACAAATTTGAAGTCAATGAGGCCCTTAAAGTAAAATTTGGGGACACCCTTTATAACAAAGTCAAATTTGGGGATACCCTCTGCATCAAATTTAGAGGTAATTCAAAACCCTCATTACACTAAACATAAAATATATAGCTTTCTAGTAGACAACTGTATCTAGATAGGAGAACAAAATCAATGTATTATAAGAGATGAGTTACATAAATAGGAGGGTACTTGTCAAAGACATTGACTACCATGTAACAATTTGGATTTCTTGAGATTATGAAAGAATTGGATAATTTTATTCATTTTATAATCAATACAATGTAGTGACCATATCTTGAATTTGTCTATTTGTGTTGCATGTTATCATGCATGGGTAAGGTATTGATTTCTATTTTTGTAACCAATTCACCAACCTAATCCCTGAGGCTCATTTTTAATAAGTCTTCATGGCATGGGTAGTACATGTACATCATAATTATTTTGTTATTGGTTGGTGTAACTTATAGTAGTTACATAGGCAACTGAGTACCAGAACCATACAGGCAATTCTATTTTTAGAAAACTATTTTTTCATTACTTTTCTATACACATTTTGGAACATATGGGAATTGAACTTGTAACATGCATCCAAATTTCAATTAATTTGATCACTTTTCCATTAAACCATGGGATTATGTCCCTATCCTAGACCTCAATGCTTGTGAAACATTGTGTGTAAGCCTAATCTATTAATTACATGGTATCCTAGAAGATGGTCTCATATGGCATAGTTGAAAGTTATGCTAGTTTATCAAATCAATGTGGTCACCAAGATATTTTAATTGATAATATATGTCCACACATGGAGTATATCAATTTTTAGAACAATTCATCTTGTCTCAACATGTTAATAATTTATGCTAGTAAGTAATGCTCAAAGTTATAACAAATAATTCATTAGCCTGATTGTTAGTGTTTATGTATTCTTTAACATTGACAATATTTACATATGTTTAAATGCTTGTGGTTCATCAATAGAACAAGCATAAATTTTGTGTTCCATTGCTAAAGCACTTCTTTAATTATCATCTAGACAAGGAAGGCCCTTAATAAAACATGGATAAAAATAACATTTGTTTATTTCCAGTCATCATGGTCTTATTTTATGCACATTGTAGATGACATGTAAACTAAACATAAGTCTACATGATCAATAAGATTTTTTATAATTACAATATGCTACTATAAATGCAAACAAATATTATACAAACACCCCAATGTTTCCTTATCTTTGTGTATTAAAATTTGACCATTATTTTTTTTTTAACTATAACATGTATTTTTTATATTAGAAATATAAGTGACAAGGTGCCACTAATAGATAGTTTATAGCATATCATTTTAATCTATACCTCTTGCACATGGGAAAAAATGAGGGTAGATTAGTTTCTATGTTTCTTGATAATTATCCATTGATAGCTAAGAATCATACAAGTAAAAAATGCACAAAACTAACCATAAAGATTTATGCATTGCCTAGTTGTTTTATTGAATTTGAATTGCTTCAAAGTGCTATGTATTCTTTAGAGTGCTCTATATCCTAATTATTTGAAGTTCTCTAAATTCTAGGTAAGTGCTAAAGAGAATGAGTTTGCATGTAATAGATCTTGAGTAAGTTGAGTTTATTAGATTTTTATTTTTTTCTTGAAATTGGAAACTAAATTAATACTGAAATGTAGAACATTGTAGATGGATTAATGTTGAAGGTTGACTATATATCAATACCATGCATATGATGAGAGAGTAGCTAATGAGAGGGACATGGACAAATATCCATGTCCATGTAATGACTATCTTGGTGGAAATGTGAAAAAAAGAAATGTGATTTATCAACATATGATAAGATATGGACATAGTGGTATAAGCCCTTGGGATTATAATTATTATGAATATATGATAGAATTATGGAGTGTGAGAGTGAAGAGGCAACAAACATAAATGAAGTGGCAATAAACATAGATGAAGAGGTAACAATGTTAGATGAAGGGTTTAAAGTTGATATAATGTTGAATGAGGTTCTAAATGATGATTGGGCCAAGTCGATGGAGGATGCTTTAAATCCTATGTATGTTAATTTCAAGTTAAGGCATTTGATAACAATCCTTAAAATTCTTAACTTGGTAGTGGTGCTTGGTTGGACAAATGAGAGTGTAGATTAGTTATTAGCATTATTAAATTCGTTATTACCACCTAAATCCACATTACGAACAAAACAAAGTCAATGTAAAAAGCAAATCACTAGGCTAGGCTTAGGGTATGAAAACATCCACACATGTGTGAATGGTTGTGTATTATTTCACAATAATATTGCAAGTGAGAGTGAATGTCTGAAATGTCATGAAGTGAGGTATAGACAAGGGTTGAAATTATCTTTAGTTATTAGAAAGGTTATTCACCACTTTTTGATAATCCCATGATTACTCCAAATGTATAGGTGTAGAGACATTGCTAAACTTATGCACTAGCATGCCCAAAATAAGATCACCGATGGAAAACAATGACATGTGCATGATTTTAAGATGTGGATGGAATTTGATAATAGATGGCCTAATTTTTCTCAAGATCCTCATAATATAAGATTGGGTTTGGCTCTAGATGGGGTGAACCCATTCTCAGATCAAAGTACTAAATGGTCAATTTGGCTAGTGTTTTTAATAAATTATAACTTGCCTCCATGGTGAGCAACTAAACCATTTTTCTTAATGTTATCATTGATTATACTAGGAAAGAAAAGTTTGACTTCAAATATAATCGATGCTTATCTAGAGCCATTATATGATGAACTAATGGAATTGTGGAAAGGAATTGAAGTAATTCAATCTTTAAGGGATGGTCATTCAATCAAATTCACTTTAAGAGCTTCCTTATTGTTTATGATTCATGATCTTCATGCATATGGTATATTATCTAGTCTCACTATTCATAGATACCAAAAATCTCCTACTTGTAACTTTAAAGATTTTTTGAGGCACTCAAGAAGTTTGCGTAAGTGTATCTATTGTGGACATCATGCTTACCTTAAAATAGATCATCCATATCATCGACAAAAATCAAATTTCAATTGTCAAGAAGAGAATCGTGAAGCACCATTGCTAATAACAAGTGATTACATTGTTGAGAATGGACAAAAAAGAATGTCATTTATAATTAAAAATTATGATATTACTAGTAGTAGATATGATCCATGTAATGAAAGTGGTGTAAAATGGTTGTGCATATTCTATAAGTTACCATACTTTAAGGATATATCCATCAGGGATACTATTGATTTTATGCATACTGAGAAAAATATAGCCTATGATATTATAAAAAATCTTTTTGGTGCTTTTGATACTATTTCATCATGTGAAGACTTTTGACAACTAAATATCTATCAAAATCTTTGGGTTGAAAAATATGATGATGAAAAATATAGAAAACCTAGTGCTCCTTATGTCTGGACAAAGGAACAATGTGCACAATTATTATAGTTGATGTTTTACACTCATTTTCCCAGTGGATATGTAACTAGTATTATTAGAGCCAAACTCGCATTAATAGCTTAAGAGGCCTCAAGACCAATGACTATCATGTCATAATCAAGAATATTTTACCTATTATGGTAAATACATCAAGATTGGCAAAGGGGCCAAGATTGGAAATTATAAGGTTGGGCCTAATATCAAAGAGAATGAGTTTACATGTATTAGATCCTTCAAAATTTGATAGTTTGAGGGAGGAGGTTGTTAAAGTCCTTTGTCTATTAGAATGAGAATTTCCACCAACAATCTTTAACATTTATATGCATCTTTTGATGTATCTAGAATATGAACTAGAGCATTGTGGCCCAATAATAATGAGACGGATGTATCCTATAGAATGGTATATGAAGGTTTTGATAAAAATTGTTTGTACTAGGGAAAAACCAAAAGGCAACATTTCTGAGGGATATTTAATGTAAGAGGCCATGGGATTTTGCATAGAATATATGAAGGATTTTTAAAATGTCAATCAACATGTATGGGATGATGATGAAGATGAGAGAGTTGTAGGTGAAGTATTAGAAGGCAATGGATGTCACTTAAAGCTATCACATCAATAAATAAGTGTGATACATGCTTATATTCTTCAAAACACATCTTCATTTGATAACTGGGATAGGTAAAAAAAATTCACAATAATTTATTTAATCAATTACATTTACACATTTATATTATTAATCATACTATTTTTACATTAGTATTCTATGTAGAAAATAAGAATAATAGAATCAAACTTGGATGCAACATCAACCTCAAAAGCGTAGATGTCATGATTTGATTAGAGGTGATTCTTTTCCAAAACTTGAAGAATGGACTGCTAATACAATTAGTGATGCAAAATAAGGTCAAGATATAACAACAAAGGAAAGAGAAATTTCACAATCACCACATTTATTGGCTATGTATTTTAGTGGAATGTGGGCCTATGGTAGTCATTTAAGAGTGGAAGAAAAAGACAAATTGTGATTGTGTTTTTAGTGTTGAGTTTCTTCACAAAATTGAGAAGAAAATTTATGTTGGATTCATCCAAGAAATTATTCAAGTGTATTTTTGTGAAAATAGTCATATGTTATTAAAATGTAAGTGGATCTAGCCATTTGCAATATAATTTGATGAGTATGCATTTATACGTGCAAATAAATGATAATTTTTATCAGAGATGGATGAGTCATATGTTTCCCCTATTAAAATTAACCATTAATTTCTAATTGAGGATGTAGGAATACTAGGATGGTTGTATGTCACTCAAACAAAGTCTCATTCAAAATGAAAATTCATGGAAATTATTGATATAATGCCTGATGCACAATATGTTAATTTCCAAGAAACATTTGAAGAAGTGGATGAAGAGGATGATGGAATGTTTGAAGAATAGATTTTGATTACCAATGAAGATATTGGGAGAGAGAATATATTGCATGTCATAGATGAGGATGAGGAAGAAAATCAAGTAGATGTAGACATGAGTGATCAAAATTTTGATCTTCTTGGTAATATAGATGACTATGATGATGTTTTGTCACCTTAACTAGCCTATCACCTTAACTTTTTAGCTTTTCACCTAAGCTTTAGTTATATGTATGGTGTAATTTATTATTGAATTTAATAAATATGAGTATAGGTGTGCTTATTCACTATTATTTTACTGATACATTTTTTAATGTAATCATTATTATTCTGCTGGTATATTATATACAAAACTTATGTTCACTACTAATTTGGAGTGCATTTAAAGTTAGGTTCAATCATTCTTCTTAGTTTCCTTTGGTTGAAATTAATTTTGTTTAGTTAGAATATAATTTCTTGTATGTCTTATATGTTTTCTAGATACTAGACTTTTCTAACTTCTCTACAACTGCTAGATATGAAAAGAAGCAAGCAAGGTCTAAAGGTATCAAATAATGCAACAAGATACCTATTAAAGTAAATAACTCTTTAAAATCCTAGCAATAAATTATAGTCATTTCTCTGATATTTGGATAGATTTAGTTTGTAATACAGCTTCTATCCTCCACATGCATTAAATATACTTGTGTGAAGGAAACAATAATTAACATCTATGATTTAATAATACATATAGATATCTTAACATTAGGTGAAAAAAAATTTAACCTATACTATTAAATAATTTATGTGAAAAGACAAGTAGATTTCCCTATCATGTTCCCCTTACTATTATGCTCCCCCTAACTTTAGTATTTGCATGTTGTTCTGGATCATGCTATGTTCTACTACTTTGATTCTCCCCCTTTGACATCAATTACAAAAAATTTGGTCAATTAACTCCCTACCTTAAATCTCCTCATCAACTTGTAGTGCAATAACTTTAAAAGACTAAAACTAGAACAAGAGGTCAACAATGAACTATAATACCAAAATCCTCATGGTACAAGGGTTCCATACTTAGGAAATTTTTTGAAGAATGGCAACCCCGATATTAGAATCTCCAAAATTTGCCTAGTTTCATTATCATAACTAGCCTTGATCCCAATGACTAAAGCCTTGATTCCTATGCAAAAAGTTTCTCTACCTAACTAAGCCTCCTCATTACAAACAAATAAATGATCTCTTGGGTCTAACTAACATTGAAAACTAAAACTAAGAGACTAGAAAATTAGATAATTATTCAATATTTTCAATAAAATGATATCTAAAATATCACATTCATAGTATACCCCTATATTCCCACCTAAAATACATAAAAACTCCAATACCGCACTATCGTAGTAGTCAATAAAGGTATGCACAAGATGACAGGACATATATGTTAATGTACAAATGATTACCATAATACCATGGAAATCAAATATGAATAGCATGAGGTGGCAGTGAGAACATGATAACAACTAAAGTAAACCATAACCTCATAAGGGGTAAACAGTGACACTGTAGTATGGTGGTGAACAATCACTCAACCACTAGAATTAACCTGCCATATGGTAGTGAATAATCAGTCAATATGGTGGATTCATTAGAACCTCTAGATTTAATAATTTATATAGCTTGACATTTATTATATAATTTATCATTTTAAATATAATAAATATTTTTTTGAAAGTAACAAAATTTATGGGTTTTACATTTATTACATAATTTATTATTTTAAATATTATTAATATTTTTTAAAAATAATATGATTTATTTAATTAAATAAGATTTATGTTTTTTAGTCTTTTTAAAATGTAGAATTAATATTTTTTCTATTTATTTATTTTAAATTTAGATTTCTCTTTTATATTCTTCAAAGTGTGTCAATATATTCACATATTTTATTTATAATATAAGTTTTATATATTAATATATAAATTAAATTAATTATAATATACATGGTAAAATTATTAATAGAATTATTATATGTTAATTAATTTTAATTTTTTCTTGATTGAAATCTTGTTTTTACACGGATTAATTATACCAAATTCACTCGAAGCATGATCCCAGACGAGATTTGTACCTTGGTGAATGGCTAGGCAACATCTTTTACACCATCATCTTCACTGTTGGACTATAACCCGCTTAATCTAATTTTTATTTTGGTAAGTTCATATAAATACATAAATATGATAAATATTTTTTTTTACATAATAATATGTTCAATTATATTTTATACTAGATTTTTTTATTTAAATTTAAATGTTAAAGTTTTATTGATGAAGAATGTTGATTTATAAGAGTTTATGCTATTTTAATTATGTTGATAGACGTAACCTACAATAAAAATTAGGATAATTAGTGTTAATGGAATGTAATAGGGTGAAATTTCAATACAAATAACTTCCCTTAAATTTTATGTATATTTGATTATCATAAAGTAATTTTACTTCTTATTTGGAGAATGCAATTGAAAAATTGTAACATCTTAAACATATGATAGAGTTGTGAACCTATTTTTTTTAATAATTTTTATTTCAAGATCAATAATAATGATACAACTTGATTAAAACAATAGATGAAATTATATAATAAATCTAAAAAAAATACCTCAAAATTAATACATCTCAATATTATTAAAAAATATATATTCAATATATATACTAATATTTAAATTATTATCAAAATATATATAATTTATAATGATAATGGGTGATGATGATAGGGTGTAATAGTTTAAGGTAGTAAAAGTGGAAGGGCCCCAACAAAGGTAATATATCCTCACCCACCTGATCCAATGCCATGTCATTGTAACCACATTATCTGAGGTCATTCCTCCACCCCACGGGAGTCCAAAGGGGTGTGCACAGGGTGGTGATATGAGATTGTCTGACCCACTATCCTAAAAAAAGAAAAGTGATGGTGTGTTGTATAGTGGGGAGAGTAAAATTCTAACTCTACCATACTTCTACCCCATAATGGTCTTGATATGATAGAGTGGTAATGCAGTGAACCATTCAATTTCCCAAGATCAAAGGCATGTATTTGAACTTGAAATATTTTGCATGAATTGACATTAATAGTGAGGTGGCTGAGCTTAGTAGCAAATGGATTCGATGCCATTTTTATAATCATTCAAATAAATCGATGTACCAGAGGCAAGGGAGTTCATGGAGGAAGACAATGCATCTATTATTTCACTGGGTAAGTTCATAGAAACCCTCTATAGCAAGGGTAGAAGAACTTAATTTGATCAATTATATAAGTAGACACTTAAAGAAATCAACTAGGAGTAAATTCTTCATCATGCCAACCAAAAGAAGTGAATTTGTGAGTAAGAAGGAAGAAACCACAGCCTCTACAATGAAAAAGATAAATTTATAATAGTCTATACTTGATGTGTTACCCAATTCAATATAAAAGGGATTCAAAAAGGTGTTTAGAGATGTAGCTCATGGATGTAGAGACCCAATTATTCCTATCTTAGGGTGGGATTTGTTTTGGTACTTCTATGATAAGAGGGATGGTAAGATTATAGTTTCAAATCCTTGGGCCTTAGACTTGGCCAAACTAATAGTCCCAAATGTATTCATAGATGTTGAGTTTATCAAAGTATTGACACAACATTACCACTCAGCTACTAAGACTATAAAAATGTTAGACAACTCACCATTAGTGGTATTAACTAAAGAAGTAATTGTAGAGTGTTTCATGTTGAATAAGCAAGCCATCAACAAGATTGACCTAGATAAAAGTGAGGAAGACTATATGAGATTGAGAAAAAACTATAGTAGTGATGAACTTCCTATGCACATGAAAAGAGGTGTAAACAATAAAAAGATACCTATTTCCCCTTCCAATAATGAGTCATTTGCCATGGAATACTTTCAAGTCTATTTTAAAATAACTTATTTTGTTTTATGTCAAGTGCTTGGGATTGATGCTCAAGAGAAGATGTCAATCAGTCTCATGATGATGGCAATGAGGATTCAAAACTCTGAAGAGAAAATTGAGTATGACTTTGTTGCTCTAATTGAGAAAGGGCTACATGAGGGATTCTTACAAGTGACAAAAAACCTGACCCCTATAACTTTCAAAAATTATTCCTTGTGTCATTTAATATTATATCAGAGCACAAATAAATGGATTAAGAGGATGTGTTTAGGGATGACTTACCAACAAGGAAATAGGTTATCTATGCAACATTAGTGTTACATCTAAGATAATAGATGTAGGAATAATTATTATGTGACATTTCATGATTTTGTAATAAGGGTCATGGACACTCTTGATCACATTTCACCAAGATTTCCCATTGAAATCAAATAATTATTAAGACCCTTAGCATTTAAGCCAGAATAGGAACATACACATAAATTTGGTGACTGGTTTTTTCTAGTAGACTAAATAGTGATAAGAGTTTATGGGTTTCTCAAGCCCCACATATTCTACTTAAGTTTGTTTCCCTTCAAATTGCATTTTTGAAATTTATGTGGTAAATGCTATAGATGGAGCAAGATGTTATGAAGAGGTAGAAAAGGGGACATTCCTACCTGACTTAATTTTATGTGGGGAATTGTCCATTGGGCCTGATACTCTAGAAGAGCTACAAAGCTATTTTAAGGTAAGGTATTATTTGAAGTCATGAGGGTAAAGTGTATTTGACCTCGAAGGACATATAAACTTTTTAAGGCAAACACTACTCACTAGAGCTAGGATTACCCATGAGGTTGATTATGAAGAAGATGTAATAAGAAATTTCCTTACCCTCATGAAGTTTTATAGAGGAAAAGGAAATGGGAAATCATAAAAATATTTGAGTAAGAGAAGAAGAAGAAGAAGAAGAGAGACACTAAATTCCTAGGTTTTTATGTGGAAGAAGGGGATCCTCTTAAGAGGATAAATTTGATAATTGACAATTTTGAAAGGTTGTATGTTCAGCCAAAAAAAGAACCTAAGGGGCAGTCTCCAAAACCCACCAAGTTTCCCATCAAGAGGCCAAGTGGTGTTTTGATTTCAGAACCCCTTCCAAACACTAATACAGTACAATCAAACTCACCTCTAGAGAAACTAGAGTCTAAAAAGGAAAAAGCATAGGAAGTACCCCTTAGTATCATATGAAGTAAGTGAAGAGGTGGGGGATACAGAGGAGGTATGAAATGTGTTAATAAATTTAAAATATGATGATGAAGTGGATCAACCACTCCCTGAACTTGAAACTAAGGCTCACAGACCATAAGAAAGAGTGGATGTGCATGCACATAATGATTAGAAGATACATGATGATGAAAGAGTGGTCACTGTTCTTAGGTTTATTGAAGATGATGAATTTATCTAGACCCCTAAGTTTAAAGATTTTTAGATCAAGGTGAAAAGGAGAGAATTTGAGGAGAGACTCCAGATTAATAAGATGGGTACTAAAGAGTCCTAATATGATCAGATTATTGTTTAGACCTTTAAGGAGCTCATGATCAATGAAATGAATATTAGCCCACAGGAGGCTAGAAAATTGGTATTGGAGAGAAACATACTAATCATTCCTAGGATGGAGCTTAAAAATATATTCTTACTAGATCAAGTAAGAAGCCAAGAAGATCCCATGTTGATTTATGAATTCAATTTAGATGAGGGAATGAGTGGCATAGGTTAGAATCCAAGAATTGAAACCATATCCTTTTAGACAAATCAAAAAAGAATAGAAAAAACAAGATTGATTAATGTTGTACAAGAAATGAGAGGGGATGAAATGGTAAAGACACTTCAAGACACATCAACATTGGATGCAACTACTATGACAATGCACTCAATAATGTTTACTAGGGCTAAAATTAAAGGTATGGAGCTTATATTGGAAGAATATGAGAAATCATAGACTGATCTAAATGATGAAGTGAATATTTATTCGTATAAAATGTGAAATTAAAAGAGTATTTGAAGGGAGCATGTCCTTCCTAAAGCATAGAATTAATAGTATACCATCCCCCTGCCATCTAGACTAATATAGGTGCAATCATTATTGAACAAGTAAATGTGATAAAATAAGAAATTGAGAAGTTGAAAAAGACTAATGAAGAAACAAAGGAAGGAATAAAAATATAAACCCTTAGGATATTGGAAAATATCTTAGAGCATATGATTAAACTAATTATGGAAAATTTAGAAAATGTGTATGAATGTTATGTCTCCTTGTCACAAGAAGTTGATCAGATGAAGGCCCCTATACCTATATTGGACCCTTTATTCAAGAAATGGAAACCTATACATCACACCTTAATAAATTTGTATGGAACTTTACAAAGGAGTGTTGAGGCCCCCATAGCTTTAAATCCTATTGAGCAAATGGTTTGAATGGTCATAGATGATTTTTAATACATATCTAGAGAAGAACAAAAGATCAAGGCAAGAATGGATTCATTTCAAAAACTAAAGTAGTGGTTCATGCCTAAGATACTAAGGGATGATGATCAATTTAAAGGCTCTAAGGATTAGATAGATGAGTTTAGCCAAATTGTTCCCAACTACCTCACTCATTTACAGAAGGATGGTGAGATAAATCTTCACAGCTTCAATTTAACCTTAGATGGAATAATTGCACTAGATGCTAGATACTCAAAATTCATCAAGTATGCTATAGGGTTTCTAGATATTAGATGGAAGAGTCACATGGACAACACACCAAAAATACAAGAGTACAAATGGCCTCATGATTACATAGTGTACCAATGGGAGCAGATATATCTAGCTCCCCTAGAAGGATAGGTCTTGTAGTGAAGTACCAAGCCTTAGAGATACTATCATGGAGAGAGGACCTTGTCAGATCTAAATGATCATGGGTACCTTATGATGACTAACATACTTTGGTATCTTGAGATTGCTCTGGACTTCAACACCTGATCATTTATTTTCATTTATCATCTTTCATTGCTTTTATGTAATCCTATGCCAATAACAATAATTAATACTTTTTTATTTATGTTAAAAGTGGGTAACTGAAAAGACACTTTTTGACATGTAATGGTATGAAGCTTATCACTTCACTTACTCATCTATAAAAGGGAAACCAAGACCGAATGATAGTCATCATTAGGGGTCAGTCAGGACAAAATTTTGATACATATTTTAAAATCTTTTTGAAGATAAATAAAATGAAGTTATAATTGGTGGCCGAATTCTGGTTTCAATTATTTGTTGAATTGAATTAATGAATTTTATCTTTCTATCTCCAATTTGATCTCTCCTTGTTATTTAAATCAATATATCAAGGGTATATTTGGCTTATCAAAACATATTTTTTGTCTTTGTGTGGTTAATTTACTAGTTCCTTCAAGGAAGGATCAAATTCCTTTAATTAAATCATAGTAACCTAGGGAGAAGCATTGGGATCAATAAGAAGATTCTGGTAACTACAATCTTGCATGTTTATACAAGGTATAAACATCCCAAGTACTAAACAATTAGCATTTTTGCCAGAAGGAGGACACATATAATTTTGCATTCTTGACTCCATTTCATAATAAGTAAAGGCACAGATCATATTTATAATAAAAATAATATTTCAAAAAAATCTCATTTATACATTTTGAATTTATGTAGTAGTAGTAGGAATAGGAGTTAGTTTTTATCTATTTCAAACCCTCATGCCAGTGAGAAATAGATTATGATCAGATGAATAAGTTAAAGAGACAGTAATTAAATAAACCCTCTAAATTTATGTGAGGATATAATCTACTTAATTATCATGATTTAGTTTTGGAAGAATTTATATTTATTTTTGATCAAGGTACACCTACCTAGGCCTAGCAGAGCTTGAAGAGCAAGGAATTAAAACCATCTTGGTTGATTTTTTCATTGGCCAAAACATTGTTAAACCTAATCATAGAACTTGGAATACTCTTAAGGTTTGAAATCTACAATTTTGGGATCCAACACCCTAGGACAAAGACAAAAAAGCATAACTCTCCTTCCAAAGACCAAAAAACTAATAAATCCCAATAGTGTTACCAAATCGATCATGTCTTCTGATCAATCTAGGGTTTTATGTTTTATTTCCCCATCAACCATTTCTCAAATTTTGAATGAAGATGTTTCTAATCCCATAGAACTAGTCACTTTTAATGAGTTTGTTCTAAAATCAAAATCCCATTCGATGTCCAAAATTTGAGATTTAAACTCATATTCCACTATTGTTGTACTAATTCAAGTTATTAATTTATACATTATTATTTATTTGGAATTCAATAAATGAGTAAAAATACTTTAAGGCACAAATTAGATGATAGTGATCATAATTCTAAAATTTTAGTGATAGATTATGAGCACTTTCATAGAGAAAATGTGGCCAAGATTAATGGATATTTATTACATCTAGATTTGATAAACAAACAAGTTATAAATCCATTAAATAGTATATTATTTGTTTAATAGTGTTTAATGAAATTTTATAGGCAAGATATTTATGTATATAAGACATAATATGATTTTTTTTTGTTTTATAGGCAAGAAAAAGAGTGAAAAGAAAATGTGGAGAAAAAACAAAAGGAAAGAAAATATATAGTGCCACCAACTCATAGAAGCCAACACATTTGTGATTCAACAAATGCAGTTGGTGAAAATAATAGTTGTGATGATGTGTAGCATGATATAACACATGGTGATGTGTAACTTGATATAACACATGGTGATGTGAAATGTCATGATGATCTCTTAGCTCAAAGTCTAATAGAGATTATTGAAAAACATGAGAGCAAAGAAACAATAAGTCTGCAGATGATTTGTTCAAGATTAAAGGATATGTTTGAAGTGAAATATGTGGAAATTGGTACTAATCTACCTACTCATTCCACACTTTATGTGTCTAAGGAGCATGAATTTATAGTTAATGAAATTCATGAAGAGACACCGCTTGCATCTGGTGTGCCTCAAAGTGCACCTGTTGCATCTATAACTTTTGATAGAACTAATGGATCAACCAAAAATATTGGTAGTGGTTTAATAGAAGATGTGTCTAATTTTTTAAAAAGACAAATATTGAGTTAATATTTATATAGATCTACAAATAGGAATGCAAAATAAATAAAATTAGAAGGCAAGAATCCATTCTTGGTTGAGGTATCGAGAGATGGTGCGCCTATTGGACCAAATGCTGTAAGGTGGACCTTTAAGTTAGGTGTAAGATGTAAGGCCCATTTAGATATTTGAAAATAAAAATTTTTAGAAAAAGATCCATGAAGTGTGTAAAATGTTATATAAAAAATGGAAGATGCTTTTGAGAATACCAGTAGACAAATCTCTAGAAAATATTACAAGCAAAAGATGAGACTTTTGATGAACAATTTTAGATACAATTACAGAAAAATAATCATGGAGGGAAAAGATAGGTTAGATTCCACTCTATCTCCCAAATAGTGGGAGGCATTAAAAGAAAGTATGAGTTTTGAATAATATTTGACAAAGAGTAATAGAGGTAAGAGAGCAAGAGATAATGTGAGCGACAGATATACATTTGGTCAAAATAGGTTGTAGGCCAAAATGGAAAAAATTGGAGTAAGTGTATGGATTTTTGGTTCAATTTACATTGTGTTATTTTTATTTTTTATTTAAATAACTATATATTTAAATTGACATTGTATTTTAGGTGGAATACAATAATAGAGAAGTAGGTGCAGAAGATATTATCAATTATATGGTAGCACAAGATCTTAGTAAATCTAAGAGTAGGATGAAGTGGAAATCTAGTTCATCAACATAGATTTCATAGCCATCTATTAGATGTCCGGTAAGAGCCTCTCTAGATCATGTCAACTCAAATGTAGTGTACCAACATGTAATGAGTTACATATATGGTTTCACTGAGAAAGTTTTGTAGTTGATTGCCTTCATTAATCCTATAGTTTCTACATGGAATGAGTATAATTCCATGGATTCAGATGAGTAAGAGGCTCTATTGATCTAATTTATTCTTATTTGTTAATTTTGTATACAAATGCCTCTTGATATGTAGATTGAAATTTGAGCATAGGAGAATCCAACTCAGTTTATTTATTTTTGGAGTGATCCAAAAAATGTTCTTTTGGACGAATTTATAGCTTGCATTCTTTACTTG
Source organism: Torreya grandis (assembly GCA_037957365.1). NCBI lineage: Eukaryota > Viridiplantae > Streptophyta > Pinopsida > Cupressales > Taxaceae > Torreya > Torreya grandis. The sequence goes on from JARHVA010006161.1 coordinate 717,287, forward strand.
ACTATTGAGTGCTTTGTATATTTTGTTTCATGATGGTTAAACCACATGCAATTTTTTTTTATCAAAGTAAAATGAAAAAAAAAATTCCTTGATGTCAATAGAGTTGTCGATATTGATAACAATCATGATGAACTAGACAAGAATGTGCAACACAGTCATAGTTATGTTATAGTTGAGGTAATATAATAGTTGTCATCAGTTATCTCTCCCAATGTTTTATCATTATTCATGCTTAAAATGTTCTTTTGGACAAAAATTTATATATTTTTCATTATTTAAGTTGTAAGTTAATCTATCCCAATGTTTTGTCATTCTTATTTTGGACAAAAAATTATAGCTTTTGCATTATTTAAGTTTTAAGTTTATTTGATCCAATGTTTTGTCATTCTTCATGCTTAAAATGTTCTTTTGGATAAAAATGTATAGATTTTGCATTATTACCTTGACTTATATTAATTTTTTCATGATGATTAAACCACATGCATAGCAATTATATGAAATTAGAATGAAAAGAAAAAGTCCCTATCAATAGAGCTCTTTGTAAAGCTGTATAACTTCATGTCAATGATGATAGTGATTATGTTAAACTCAGTGAGTATGTGCATGATATTCTTAGTAGTGGTGGTGCTGAACTCGAGGTGAGAGATATGAAACCACATGAAATTAAGTACTATTCAAGTAATTAATGGTTGTTTTATTATGTAAATAAGGGTAATCATTACCTATGTGATAGAAGTTGGTTAGAGTAGTAGTGAAGTGTAATTAGCTAGTATACATAGATTATGGAAATAAAGAAGAACTTATAATTTACATATGGAAGCTTAGATCTTAATTGTAATAAAGTGCATACATAGATTTTGATAATGCATTAGTGCATTATGTTGGGGGATGTCAAGTTCCTTTGTTGGGGGGACTTCATTGCCAACCCATGTCTCTTTCTGGAGTACTCATACATTCTAGCACTATTTTAGTCTTGCCCTCCATTTGTTTGTACCTCACAATGGGTTAGCTTTTTTGATAACATATAGACACCTTTTGTATCTAACATCCATTTTGTATCAAATAATAAGAAGTTAATTTTTGTTTAATATATCAGGTGCATAGTTTAAGGTTTCTTATCATCATTTTCTAGTTCCTTATAAATATTTATCGAATGTTTATCTATGTGTTATCAAATGTTTTATATCTCAATATAATGTGTATTTTTTTTTTAGAAATGTCTTGATAAACTCCAAGAAGGGGATAAAGTTAGGGTGTTAGATCCATTTGATGGTGTTGTTTTGGGCATTGGGTGGATTCACTTGCTATCTATTGTACATGGAGTCAAATTGAAAGGAATAAGATATGAAAATGTAAATACTTTAAAGGTCACAAGTAACATACCCCTTGCTTATGAAGAGAAAATAGATGGATCTATCCATCTGAAAGAGAAAGAAGGAACCTTCACATGGTGGCCACTAAAATATTTGTAAAAAAATGACATAGTTGATGTTTATCATGCACTATCTATTAGACATCTAAGCCCACTAATTTATGTATTAGTTTGAATGTGTTGTTCAGGGATCTTTATCATGGTGTACTTGCAAGAGTTTGAGACTCTTATACTTTGACATTTTTTATTATATAGATATATATATGAACATCTTACATTATATTTTTTTATTAAAAATTACCTTTTTTATCATGATGTTGAATCAATATTTTAAATTCTAGAATGTTGTATCTTGTTCATATGTGTAATATTTTTATTTATTTTTATGTTTTAATTCAAGTTTAATAATATGTTTATTTCTAGCCTATACTGGTGGGTTGGGAGAAAACTCCAATAATGGAGAAAAATCTTAGGCCCTCTTTTGGGGTATCAAGTTAGCCATCTCCATTAGAATCAAAACATTTTTAATAGAGGGAGACTGCAAACTTGGCATTGATGTAGTTAGAGATAAAGCTAGAATAGGATGGAAGTTGGAAGACCTCATTCAAGATATAAAACACCTCCTTTTGGGTTTTCAAGAGTTTGAAGTCAAACATATCTATAGAGAGGGAAATCATGTGGTAGATGCAATGACCAACTTTGGAATAAATATTTTCCCTCTAAGGTGTTGGAGGAACACAAACAGTTTGCCCACTAACGTTAGAGAACTCCTTCTTTTGGAGGCCCAACTTTCTCAACATAATGTCTCATATCAACTATTATAGATTAAATTACTTATTTATTTATTTTATTGGTAGCTCTATGTTGTACATTGGTCACATTAAGGGTAGGAAAGGTGTTGTCATCAAAGTTTGGAAAGTGACATATGAGCTCATGTTAAAATATGAGTATTTCCACTTTAATGAAAATTAATATCACATGAGGTAGATTCATTTCTTGATGGTGCTTTCTCACATGATAAATCCTTGTAAGCTTCCCTATTTATTAAATAATTACTTGATTATCTTGTATAATCTAAAAAAATGGGGTTGGGATTCGAGTGATTTTAAAGGATGGTTACCTAATGATAACCATTCCTTTGCTATTAGACTATTCAAATTAATTCTATTTAATCCTTGGTGACTGATTCTATATTTAACTGAGTCTACCAAAAAATCTAATAAGCTTTCAATCATGGGAGGTGACAAGGTTAGAATGGAGCCTTTATCCTGTGATGAGACCAAAGCAGATGACATGATTTAGAGTATCTATTATGAAGGAGGTATTACTTCTTTCTTGGAACGCCTCAATGGCTATGATGAGAATATCTCATCTTAGTTTGCCTTGAGCTAAAATAGGGATCACAAAGTTTAGGTTGGTGGTATTCAATTTAAAATTAACAAATAATCAATTATGAAGGCCACAGGTTTGAGTTGCAAAGCTAGAAGATTAAAGAGACTTACCAAAGTCCAAGACCCAGAGGGGATGAAAATATTCTTCATAGAATGTGAGTCTTTGGTGAAACTACAAAGAGGTTTTGATAGGGATAGTCTGGTTAAGCTGTGGGATAAGGTATGTTTCACTATCATGAAGTATTTCACCCTTGAAGGGCATTTTGAGTGTTTTTATCATTACCATTTTTCTCTTATAAATCACTTTAGATACAAAGTGCTTGTCAATTTTTTTTCTTCCTTCTATCATTCTTGGAGACTTCTATCAAATCTATTTAAAATGCTATTGATTTCAATCTAGCTTCTTCCACCATTCCACTCCACCAAGGTCTTATTTTTAGGCTTTATCACGTTCACCTTGTGTTGTGTTCATATAAACCTTTAAAGGCTTTTGTGATTGATGAATCTTGTGAAAGTGACTTGAAAGACCATATCCCCCTAAGTGTCATATTTGGCTATATAAGAACCCATGGTTCCCTTCTTAATTCCAAGGACTTTGTCACCCCTTCTTTGAAATCCCCCCATAAGAAAGATTGCTTTTCCCCTCTCTTATTAGGTTTAGTTTGTCCATCTCCTAAATTTGAAAAATCTAGACCTCTCGATCCTTCTCAATCTATGGCTATGGAAGGGTTGTGTGAGTTAAAGACCAGTCCTACTATTTCTATAAATAAGAAGAGGAAAGTTCTCCTTAGGGTTATTTCATCAAATAAAAATTTGGGCAAGAAAAAGAATAAAAAAGTGGTGGGTGAAGAACACTCAAAATAGGCTATAGACAAATAACACTTAGAGACCTAGGAATAGGGGAATTTGGATGTGGATGAAGAGTCTAGAATTAAATCTCAGAGTTTCATAGCTAGAAACCTAGTAGACTTTTAGGGGGTAAAACCCCTTTGGTGAATATCATTAACTATCCCTATACTTTAGATCTAGAGAAAGAAGTAGGTATATTAAAAGTAAAACATAGTTTAGCCCAACAAATTGATAAGGAAGGAACTAATCACTTTGAAGAGATGAATAACTCCTTATATGACTCGATTAAGGAAGATTCTGAGGACACCTATGATGATGGTATCCAGATCAAAAGGGAACTAGAGGAAGTAAAAAATGGTTTACACTCACTCTAGAATAAAATGAAAGTGTTGATAACCATCTTCTTAAAGGTTGTTCACCGAGATTATTTCTTACTGATGATTATGCAAGAGGATTTGGATGAAGATAAGGATATTGAAGGTAAAATTTCCAACAAGGAGGAGCTTCTCAGTTTCATAAAAGATGATGGAAAGACTTGATTAACAAATAGTATTTTTGCCATGGTTACATTTTAATCTATTTTTGGTTTATTATTTCATTGTCATCTATTTGTTATTTGTTTGTTGTCAGTGGCTTTTGGCTTGTCCTACTTCCACTTGGGATTTTTTTACTTGGGCTCTACACCCTTTTTACAGACTTATAATATAGAAAAATGTTTATTTATGTATTTTTATTTGCTTTTATGTTTTAATTCAAGTTTAATAATATGTTTATTTCTGCACTATACACTTTATGGTATTTAATAAATAATTCATATCATATAAATGAAAATTTACTATTAAAATAGTAGTAAATATAATGATTATGTAATTAATAAATACTAGTTGATAGAAATCAGTGAATTAAAACATTTAAATAAACTACCAAATGATGGTAATTAAAAATTAAATGACTAAATTTACTACCAATTAATAGAAATCAGTCAATTAAAATGACTAAATATACTACCAATTGACAAAAATCAATGAATAAATATATGACCAATTGACAGCAAAATAATGATTAAAATAATTAAATATACTCCCAATGGATGGAAATCAGTGAATATAAATGACTAAATATACTACCAATAGACGGAAATTAGTGAATAAAAATGACTAAATATACTACCAACTGACGATAATTAATGATTACAATGACTAGATAAATGACTACCATGACTAAATAAATGACAAGTTAACAACAATCAATGACTAAATTAATGATAAAATATACTACCAAATTGATCAATCAAAACAACCAATAAATAACTAAAAATGGTTTAATCATAAATTTGGTCACGTTATAAATGACTGGCAATAAACTACTAATGGTCATGTGACCAATCTTAGTCATTTATATGCAATTTTTAGTAGTTTTTTTAGTTATTTATTATTGTTTTTCTACTAGTGTATAAAAGGTAGTATTACCATTGTGTAATGGGGGAGAGTTTTGAGCTAAATTTTGTATACTTTTGAGAAATTTATAGAAGACAGGAATATGGAAAGTTTTTTCAAATTTGTTTGTATCAATTTTTACATGGTTTCTCTCTTAATTACTTGTTCTAAGCCTTGAATTTGAATGATTTTCTATGAATTTTGAATGTGCATATTTGATATAGGGTTGTTAATTTGTGTTGATGATATTTTAGTAAAATGTTATTAAACTTTGTTTCATTTTATTTTCTTTGCATTAGGATGTGAAAATGTTATTTGAATGCAACAGTAAACCTTTAAGGCAAGTTAGTTCATACTTATATTCTTTTATGTTTTCCTTAGATATTTGCTTGGTATATGGTGGGATTTAAACATATTCTACTTCACATTATATATTGGTTAAATGCATGTTTAGTTGAAATTAAAACCTTGTCATGATGTTTGAGGTAAATATCAGTAATCACATACTTTCTTTCTTCCCTACCCTTCCTTTTTCTTCTTTTTTGACCAAATCACTCTAAAGCTTCATTGTAAATATTCATTTAGATTAATCTTTAGTTTAGAGTTTGATCATAAATTCATTGAGAATAGCACAAGATCTCTTGAATTTCACTTACATTAAGGACCACGATGGCTCCCAACCACCAATAAATATAAAGTTGTGGAACAATTTAATTTCCTCCACCTATATTTCACTATAGGTAACTAGATTACTCATGCTCTAAATTTCCATAATTCTAAAATGAGAAGTGTTATTTAAACACTAAGATCACCTATGATACATATAGAGGCATCAATAGGATGAGATCCAATAGCACTAGAAGGAGGGCCCTTTGTGAATTCATTTTATCTTTGCTAATTTTGGTGTACTTTGATCCAAGATTGGTGTTATCTTTACACATTTGCATAGTTCTTCACTCAAAAGTGTAAAGATCACCAATCTTAGTGGTCTATGACTCATATATGTGCTTTTTATTGTCAATGTTATTGTTACCCTTTGAGGATATGCCTAATCTCTTTTCATCCAAGTGGCACAATGGAAACACTTCTAGACTTATGGGTATTCTAATGATGAGGTGAATCTCTAGATAGGGCTAGCTCCCTTGAAGTACCACTTTGGATTACAGTTACACCTAAACTTTGTGGGGGGGGGGGGGGGGAGTGAGAAAAATAACTAAAAGTAAACTATTATAAGGGAGGTGATACACCAAATAATATGATGAATTCTAACCAATAGCATGTTACACATGAGAACAAAGGACTAACTATACATACACTCCTTCAATCTGTATCTTCTCACATCAATGTTGTATTATGAGGCTATGAATGAATGTGAAAATCTAAGAGGACTATACAAGAGGAATTTAATGGCACTAGTGAATGGAATAACTCACTCAATCCTTGACATTTCCTAAAACACTTCACATGCCCTGCAAGAAGAAGCTTTCCAACTACAAATAAGATGAAAGAATGAGACAACATGCTAAGGAATCCATAGTCTTCACTAAGTAAGATCCAAAATTCAAGTAGATCACACTATAAATAATAATTAAGAGGTAAAAATAATTAGTCTTATTGATCAAAAGGTATACAAATGAGTATGGCTTCACCATACTCATGTGGAGCATAAGTTACAATGGCTAAAATAGTTAGTTCTTATAAAACTTGAGAGATAGAGAAGAAGAGATAAGTCCAAGGGTCATAAGGACACTTTTTAAGATAATATAGTAAATTATCTTTTCATGATAAGAGTATATATGATGAACCATGTAAGTCTAGGAAGCACAAGTGTATATTCAAGTTATAAAACTCATGAAAAGTGCCATGAAACTCTTCATAACTAGCTCATAAAAATTCCATCATAATTATCCCTATTTGAATGTCCCAAAACTGATTATGGATAATTTTGATGATTATAATTAATGGAAAGGGTTGTGTACATGCCCCTCCATGCATTGGTTGTAGGCCTAGTCATTTGGAATCATCTAGAAAGGAGTTATCACTACATGCACTCTAAGAAACTCCTCATTCATGTACCCTACACACTTGGCCTCAAAATTTGATTCAATTTTCCATGAAAATATATTGGAGGATGACAAGTTTAAAGACCCTCTATGAGATTATAGGATTCAGAAACACCTTAACATTAGTCTACTTGAAGTTTTCCACCCTTCTCACCACCATGTTCACTATCCCAGTTTTGACTGGCTAAGATGATATCTCTTTTTGAGGAACTTAGGAGTTTTTATAAGGCATGAAATTAAAACTTTAGTTATCAAAAGTATTTATATTTCCCCTAACGTTTGTTTCATCTCTTGGAACTTCCTAGAACCTGTACAATACATAATATAGTAAAAAAATCCTATTTTACACCTCATCCATACAAGTACATACATCTAAAAATAATGGGGAGTATATTTATGGAGTAATATATAATTTCCATCAAATTTCATGAGAAAAATATGTCATTATAATAGTTATCCAACTTCATTTCTCCAATCAGGTCTTAACTGAGGGTTTACAAGGGTTTTAGGCCTATTTTGACTCTTAATATTTTTTCATAAATATATGATGTCCAAATTGAAAAAAATTCAAAAGGATGATTTTTAATGACCCTTATAACACTTCCAAACTCATTTTTCATCCATGCACATCCTCTAAGAAGATATGAGTACTCTAAGTTAGCCTATCGAGCTTGTCTCTCTATTTCTTACATGTTTAAGTTGGTTCTGAGCCAAAATTGACCTTTTCATAGTTTATTTTTAATATTAAAATATTTAACACATTGTATTTGACCCAATAAACATGTTTAAATTGGTTATAAATCTCATCTCATGCTATAAGTGTGGATGACCTCCCATTTGGACATTAGGCCTAATGTTGGTCTTGTAGCTTGTCTACAATTTTTGGAGGTTTAGACATCCAATATGGGATTATTCATTATATTAAAGGTTATTAATAATTTATTATGTGTGTTTTAACTTCCTACACCTCTCTACAATGCTCAATCAATCCCTTAGCCCACCATTTGGCCTATAGGCCCTATAATGCCTAGCAAGCTTGACTGCAACTATAAGAGTTTAAATCATCATACCAAGTTACATACTAATATGAGGTGTTATCCAAATTTTAATAAGTTATATCCAACTCAACATAACTTTTTTATAGGTTCAAACATCACCTGGTTCATCATTCATCATTTTTTTCCCAAACCTGGCAGTTTATGCATGAGAGGAAGTACCCCTTATCAAAGACAAACTAGGGAGTACTTCCCATATTATCTTAGGAAATATGAGTATTGTAATGCATTATTAAAATTTTTATGACCTCCCACACAAAAAATCATCCCTTTTTCATATCATTTGACCCCTTAAAACTTGTAAAACCAAAATAGGTTCCTAGGGAAAGGACTGTATACAGGGTTTCTACTACATGGACTATGTTTTGCATTTGAAAGGCCTTCTCTCTAGTTGTATATCATCATTAATATATTATAGATACATTAATGGTCATTATTATTTTTTAATATGTCCCTTTAACAATTAAAATCCCTCCATACTTCTTCTATTACCTTAACCAGTCAAGACTATGTGAAAGTGTTTGATTGTGTTATACCTTGGAAAGGCACATGTAGGTGCATGATTGTGTGTTTTAGACTGAAATAAATGCTTAAAAAACATTATTTAAGATTTAATAATCTTAGAAAATTTATTTTTAATCATTAATTTCCTTCATTTCATGCAATACAAACACTTGCGTGTCATGTTTCATTCCACTGTCCTGAACTGCAGACTGTCCTTTTTATATTGGAGGGTGCCTATAGGTGCTTATGAGATTGAATTTGGATTTGGATAGATGTATCAAACATATTAAAAACTTATTAGATAATTTATTAGGTTTTTTTATATTTCGCTCATGTTATAATAATACCAATCACTAAGGAACCTCTCTAGCTCATTATCTTATACAGTCATACATAATCAGTTGTGTTTGACTAAGGCAAACCTTATGTATGAAAAAATTTATTGGGAGATGTTTCATTTAATTTTTGGTTATATGTACCATTTATAACCTATTTATATATCCCAAATTAATACTCCCATTATTAAAGCCTTCTTTCTTTCCTTGTGACCTATAAGACTGTGGTTTCTACCTTAAGCCTAGCTATAAGTTGTCATTAGATGTTTATGAGACCTAGAAGGTGCTTTGGATTTAAATTATAAATACTTTAACTTATCCATTATTATTACACAAATACATTCTAATATAAGAGGACAAATCACCATCTATCAACCAATTCAAGTATATTTTCACTTTTAGGCCTAGTTTGTTGTAGGTGAGTACTTATATGGAGTTATGCATAGTTATAGCTAGTTATTAGAATTTGAAACCTATCTCACCAGATACTCATGATGGTTTTTATGAAATGAATGATATATTATGTTATTTATAACTATCCCATATTATTTCATGATTTATCCTTGTATCATTAGGTGTAATGGATCTTTAGGACTCAAGCTTGCAGACTTCACTACCTAGAAACAGTCATAAATTGATAACTTTGGAGTTCCCAAAAACCAATCTCCACTACTCATCTTGCCTTTAAACTCTAAAAAGTCCTTTTTTTATGTGGGATATACAATACTATACCATTTTTATTCCTCAAAATTCCTCATATCCTTGTCATATGATATTCACAAAACCTTCTTGGACCTCTATTTTGTACTTTTAAGGAAAAGAGTCCCTAAATCTCAATCTTCATCCTTGGAAGTGGTTTTCAACTTGGTTTATCCATATATCACTTAAAACATGTATGTTAAACTCCCTTAAACATTTAAGGACTTTAAAATGGGATCTCATCACTTGTTTCAACACCACACAAAGACTCCTTAGCTCTCCACTCAGATCACCTGTAGGTGACTATTTGTAAATATAGGTAGTGGGTTTAAACTTTGGATAGTGAGTAGAAAGCATGTTGGTGATCAAATCAAAACCTTTACCAAATATTTAAATGGACACATAAATATGTTTTAAGGATTAAAAAAAGGACTCACACTTCCCTTCCAATGTTGAATCCTTTGTTCATAGCACTTGTAGGTGTGTGTTCATGGCTACCTAACTATGTTTTCTTACATATGACTATAATTCCATGAAGAGATTCCTTGGGAAAGGAGATGAAGAGGTTAATATGATAAATATAACATGTAATCATGTAATAATGTAAAGAAAAACATATTCACCCTCCAATACCACCATTAAAATAAGAAAATCCATTCAAATGGTGAAAAGACTTCCTATTGCATAAAAAAGTGCTCCCTCCTACAACTTAAGATGATTAGCATATCAAAACTATTTTAATTGATAAAAAAACATGGACATAATTATAAAATTAGGTAAAAATAATATAAAATCAACTTTAGCAATTGGTTCATGTGGAATTTTTAAAACCAAGGCAAAACCTATAGGGTACATAAATTAGTAGGCAGAAAAACATAGTCAACTTCATGAGGATGGTTCATGAAGTACATGCCATAATTATTAAAAAAATATTATAATTTAAATGAATGTATCTAATTTTAATTTCACCTCCCCAAGGCATTTGATTTGAAACCTCCTCTGCTGATCATACCAAGTATAAACCTGAAGACTACTTTTACTTGCCAAGAAGGGTGAAAAAGGAGTAGAATGGTTTTGTGCCAAAAACAACACTTCCAAAGAATGTAAATAACTAATATGGATCTAAGTAAGCTGAATAGTCATTCCATTACCTTTTACCATGTGGAACACTTCCCATGGGCCGTATAAGTGCCAAACTCACATTTTTCCTTAAGAAAGTTGTTCCTTCTACTAAATAACCTACCACTTTCAGTTACTAACAATTGATTAAGACCTCTTAGGACTCATGTCACATTAAATAACCTTTTATAACCTTCACACCTCTAAAAAAATTGTACAAGTCATTAAATGCCTAGTTTTTTACTGAAAAATGACTCAAAGGACTAAAATGACTAAGGACCAAGACTAGTATAACATTAAATGACATTAATTGACCTATAAAACACCTTGTGACATGTATTAGACCCATAAAACACCTAAAATATTATTTTTTGCCTATAGGGGTCCCAATTTGACCTAAAAGTCAAATTTGGTCAACAAATTAGTGATTCATAGGGGTAGTATGCTTGTTATACTAACCAAACTAGTAGCATTATCATTCCATTGGGATTAGGGATTCATATGAATTATAAGAAAAACAATATGACTTTTACCATAGGTTTTGATCAAGACAAGACCACTTGATTACCTCAACTACACAAAACAAGGACACACATAAAATAAGATAATAAACTAACAAGACACACATACACACATGTGCTCAAGGCACTTAGGGGAATCAAAAAAATATATTATGAACAAATATAAACTAAGAATACCTCATTTTTAGGATCAAAAGGAAAAATTCTTGAATCATCTTCATGGTGAGATGAAACATAGTGCTAAGCATATTTCTCCTTAGATTGCATGCTTTGTGGATCAGACTTATTCCTTGGCACTTCACTTGATCTAATCTCAAGTAGATCATCCTTAAATAGGTCTATAATTTAGATATATTCCTCTTCAAATTTTTTTCATACCTCATACTTTTTCCCTCTTCATCTCATGGTCAACTTGCATCTTCTTTGTAGGCATGGCTTCAAGAGGATTGATTTCTTATTCCTTAGAATATTAAGGCCAATAGGAGCTTGTTCCATCCTTCAAGAGTTAATTTGTTTCTCAAAACTAATTGAGAGAATGATATCCCATATTTATTAATTTAGACATGTCATCATGAAATGTATATGCTTCTTGAAAGGATACCTTTTAAAGGTTATTTTTCCTTTGAATACTTACTTGAGTGTCAAAGTTGTATCATCCATATTTAACCATATCATAGCCTCCTTAAATATGATTATATCATAATCCAATTATTTCAAAAAATTCATCCAAATTATGATTAATAACTTATCATTACCCATTCATGACATCTTTCAAAGTGATGCAAGAACCAATGAAGGTTTCCTCTTCTTTGGCAAAAGGAAAACATTCTTCTTCATCAACCCAATCAAACATCTCCACACAAGAAGTCACATATTATTCATAATTTATGATCCATTGAGGGATATCAATTTTCCTCTCAACTACCATATCATGAATTTTATTCTCAAGGGTTGAAAAATCGTCCATTTCATTCTCCTTCTTGGTGATACCGAGACTAGGCATCATGTAATCATGTGACTTAGTCCAATGAGGCTGCCAAGAAGTTAAGCTTTCTTCAAGCAAGAGTTCTAATTTTTTGTCAAAAAAATAATCCTCTTTATGTTACTATACCATATGTACATTAATTAAAATATTTATGGGGTGAGGACAAGATGAATTAGTTGGTTGAGGTGGCACATAGAACTCAAAATTAGATTGGGAGTGAAATGTAGGGGATTTTTTTGGAAGCTCTTGGGGAAGGGGAGGTAGACCTTGGGGTAAAAAAAATTATTTTCTTCCTTAAAATTTACATTCACTTCATTAAAATATAATTTATCTTGATGACTCTCTTTATGAAGGGTATATGGGGTGTGTTTAGGCATATGATCTTCTTTTGAGTCTAAACCTTCCATCACACCTTGACTTAGCAATTTCAACTTTGCCTCTAACTCTTCAATTTTCTTGGCTATATTATCTTGGAAAAGTCTCTCTTGAATTTCATAGGCATAATCATGAGGAGGAGGAATAAAATAGGGATAACATAGAGAATAATAGGTCTCTTGAAGAAGGGTGGGAAGGACTTGCATAGGATCAAGTTTTTTTTCAACTTCACACTCTTTATCTAGGGTTTTCTCCTCCTTTCCCCATGATTCCACTATCTTACTCTAGCTTATGATTATGAAATTATAGGTATTTTCTTGAGGTGGTTATGTAACTTTAGGAGTGGATGAATTATTCAAGAAACTTGGAATCTCTTTAGGCTTGGAATCTCCACCTTGTCTCTAATTTGGAATGGCATATCTAGAGGTCTCTTATTGAGGTGGGGATGTAATGGGAAAGGAAAATGAGGGATTTAATTCCACTTCATTTACTTTTAACATGGAATATTTCATCTACATATTGGCCAAATTAATTTGCCTATCAAGGTTTGCTTTAAACACAAGGCTAGTCTTTTCAACTCTCTCTTCCACTTGATTTGTAAAAGGATGACTTTGGTAATTTTAATTGGGCTCATGAGTAGGGATAAAATATGGTTAATATAAAACTTGGGGAAATGAATGTCAAAGTTGACATACTTGGTGAGACTTCTCTTCATGAACTCTTAGTTTATCTTCTAAGGATGCAATCAAGCCACTCACATCTAGCATCTCACTTATGAGCCTTTACCAATTGGCTCTCTCAATAGGTATCCACTCTCTTTTGAATAGATATAATGCATCTCTTTCCTTGTAAATTAAATGTTTATTAACATCTTGACCATGCCTCCTTAGTGTATCAAGCTCTAACATGTACTTCTCATATCACAAGAGTGTCTTTTTGAAAGTGGAAATGGATTGAGTTGAGAAGTGTCTAGTTTAACTAGGGGGAGAAAGACATTGAGGAGGTTGGTTATAGGACTAGAATTAATCATGATAAGGCTGATAATGGCCATGTGGTAATTGATATGGATCATAAAAATACTGGTAAGGATCACACTAAGGCTAATAGGGAGTGCCATAAAATGGATATGTCTCACCAACTTGTATAAAATAGTATTCAACACCAAAATTAGCCATGGAACTTCATTGAAAGAAAAAACACAAATAAAAATGTTACCAAAAATATTTAAAGGAAAACCTAAGCTACTTGACTAGTTTATATAACTTTGGAGTCACCATTGATGCTTGGATAGATGCCTCTAAAGGTTGATTGTTGAGAGATAACACTAAAAATCTCCCAACTTCTTGGACCAAGAGTCCCACTGAGCATGCCAAAAAATATTGTCACTTGGATTTTCACCCTTTGAGGATATGCCTAATCTCTCCTCATCCAAGTGGAACAATGGAAACACCTCTAGACTTTTGGGTAGCCTAATGATGAGGTGAATCTCTAGATAGGGCTAGCTCCCTTGATGTACCACTTTGGATTAAAACTACTCCTAAACTTTGGGGGGGGGGGGAGCGATAGAGATAACTAAAATAAAACTATTCTAAGGGAGGTGATACACCAAATTAGATGATGACTTCTAACTAGCAACATGTTACATATGAGAATAAAGGATAAAGTAAGCATACACTCCTTCAATTTACATTTTCTCACATCAATGTTACATTATGAGTTTATGGATGAATATGCAAATCTAGAAGGACTAGAAAAGAGACCTTGAATGGAAATAGTGAATGGAATAACTCACTCAATCCTTTACATTTCCTAAAACATTTCACATGCTCTACAAGAATAAGTTTTCCAACTTCAAATAGGATGAAAGAATGAGGCAACATACTAAATAATACATAGTCTTCACTAAGCAAGATCTAACATTCAAGTATAACCCATTATAAATATTCATGAAGAGGTAAAAATAATTATTATTATTGATCAAATGATATGCAAATGAGTAGGTCTTCACCATACTCAGGTGAGCATAAGTTATAATAGCCAAAATGGCTATTTCTTATAAAACTTAAGAGAGAGAAGAGATAAGTACAAGGGTCACAAGGAAACTTGTAAATCTGATAAAATTAGTTAATTTTTCATGATAAGAGGATATGGGATGAACCATGAAAGGTCAATAAGCACAAGGGTCTATTCAAGTCATAACACTCATGAAAAGTGGCATGAAACTCCTTGTAACTAGCTTAGAAAAACTACCTTCATGATTATCCCTATTTGAATGTCTCAAAACTAATTAGGGATATGTTTGATGATTGGAATTAATTTTAATGGTTTTATACATGCCTCTCAATGCATTGGTTGTAAGACTAGTCATTTGAAATCATCTGGAAAGGAGTTATCACTGCCTGCACTCTAAGAAACTCCTCCTTCATGCACCTTACACACTTGGCCACAAAATTATATTTATTTTTCCATTATAATATATGGTATGGAGTGTATTAAAATTTTAAATAAGATCCATAGGATTAGAGGCATCAAGAACACCTTAAAATCAATCTACTTGAAGTTTTCCACCCTTCTCACCACCGTGTCCACTATGCTAGTTTTGATTGGATGAGATGAGGACTCCTATTGAGCCAATTAGGAGTTGTTATAAGTCATGAAATTAACATGTGGAGTTATCACAAGTATTAATATTTCCCCCTAAGTTGGTTTCATCTCTTATAACCTCCTAGAACCTACCTAGTGCATAAAATAGTCATAAAAACATTATTTTGCACCTCATCCATACAAGTTTGTGCTGCTCAAAATCATGGGGAGTAGAATGAGGGATTAATATAAAATTTAAAAAAATTAATGATCATATGTCAGTAAAATAACTATCCAAATTCATTTCTCCAATCAAGTCCCAACTGAGGGTTTATAAGGGTTTTAGGCTTATTTTGACTCTTAATCTTTGTTCATCAATCTCTAACATATAACTTGCAAACAAATTCCAAAATGTTTATGTAGGGACCCTAATAACACCTTTAAACTCCTTTGTCATCCATGCATAGCCTCCAAGAAGATATGAGTACTCTAAGTTAGCCTATTGAGTTTGTCTCTCTATTTCCTACATGCTTAAGTTGGTTTTTGAGCCAAAAGTGACATTTTCATAGTTTATTTTATATTTTAACAGCTTTAACACATGTTATTTGACCACATAAACATGTTTTAATAGGTTATAAATCTCATCTCATGCTATAAGCGTGGATGACCCCCCATTTGGACACTAGGCCTAATGTTGGTATTGTAGCCTATCTACAACTTTGGTAGGTTTAGAATTACAATATGGGGTTATTATTTATATGAAATGTTATTAATAATTTTTCATGTGTGTTTCAAATTCTTACACATATCTTCAATGCTCAAGTAGTCCCTTAGCCCACCATTTGGCCTCTAGGCCCTAAAATACCTAGCAGGCTTGACTACAACTATAAGGGTTTATATCATCCTGACAAGTTCCATAATCCTATGGAGTGTTATCCACATTATCCTAGGTGATATAAAAATCCAAAAAACTCTTTTATAGGTTCAAAAATCACCTGGTCCATCATTCATCATGTTCTTCCCAAACTTGCCAGTTTATGCATGAGATGAAGTACTCCCTATCTGAGACAAAATAGGGTTAATTCCCCTATTATCTTAGGAAAGATGAGTATTTTAAGTCTTTACTAAAATTTTTAAGACCTTCCACACAAAAATTCATCCCTTTTTCATATCATTTTACCCCTCAAAACTTGTAAAACCAAAACAAGTTCCTAGGGAAAGGACTATATACAGGGTTTCTAATACGTGAACTATGTTTTGAATTTGAAAGGCATTATCTATAGTTTTATATCATAATTAATAAATTATAGAGACATTAATGGTCATTATTATTTTTTTATAGGTTCATTTAATAATAATACTCCCTCCATACTTATTTTAATACCTTAACCAATCAAGACTGTGTGAAAGTGTTTGACACTATTCTACCTTGGAAAGGCACCTGTAGGTGCATGATTGTGTGTTTTAAACTGAAATAAATTATTAAAAACCCTTATTTAATATTTAATAATCATCAAAATTTTATTTTTAATCATTCATTTTCTCAAGTTCATGTAATACAAACACTTGGGTGTCATGTTTCATTCCACTATCCTAAACTGTAGACTATACTTTTTATTTTAGAGGGTGCTTATAGGTGCTTATGAGATTGAATTTGGATTTGGATACATGTTTCAAAAATATTAAAAAATTATTATATCATTGGTTATTTTTTTTACCTTTGACTCATTTTTAGAGAATACCAATCACCAAGGAACCCCTCTCTCTAGCTCACTGTCCTATACAGTCATACACAATCAACTATATTTGACTGAGGTAGACCTTATGTATGAATACTATTTTGTTAGATATTTCATGTCAATTTTGGATTTATGGACCATTTAAAACCTCTTACATCATCCCAACTTAATGCTCCCATACTTAAACCCTTCTTTTTTTCTGTGTGACCTATAAGAATGTGTTTTCTACCTTAAGCCTAGCTATAGGTTATATCATTAGATGTTTATGGGACCTAGAAGATGCTTTAGATTAAAATGATAAATAATTTACCTTATCCATTCTTTTTACACAATTAAATTATCATCTAATATTAAAACTCACCATCTAGCAACCAATTCAAGTATCTTTGCACTTTTAGGCCTAGTTAGTTGTAGGTGAGTACTTCCATGGAGTTATGTATAGTTGTAGATAGGTACTAGAATTTAAAACCAATCTCACTAGCTCCTCATGATGTTTTTTATGACATTAATTCTATATTAAGTAATTTTTAACTATCCCATATGCTATCATGATCTATCCTTGCATCATTAGGTGTAAGGTCTCTTTAGGGCTCAGGGCTATAGACTTTACTGCCTAGAAATAATCATAAATTGGCAAATTTGGAGTTCCTAAGAAATAATATCCATTGATCATCTACCCCTGAAACTCTAAAAATTACTTTTTATATGTGGGAGATACAATAATATACCATTTTTATGCCTCAAAATTCCTCATATCCTTGTCATATGATATTCATAAAACCCTCTTAGACCTCAATTTTGCACTTTAAGGGAAAAGAGTCCTTAAATCTCAGTCTTCATCCTTGGAGGTGGTTTTCAACTTGGTTTAGCCATCTATCACTTCAAACTTTTATTTTAAGCTCCCTTAAACATGTAAGGTCTTTAAAAAGGTATCTCGTCAATTGTTTTAACACCACACAAAGACTCCTTATCTCTCTGCTCAAATCACCTATAGATGACTATTTACAAATATAGGTAGTGGGTTTAAACTTTGGACAGTAAAAAAAAAACATGTTGGTGATCACATCAAAACATTTAATAAATCTTCAAATGGACACATCAAGATGTTTTAAGGCTCAAAATAGGGTCTCACACTTCCCTTCCAATGTTGAATCCTTTGTTCATAACACCTATAGGTGTGTGTTTGCTACCTAACTGTGTTTTCTTATATATGATTATAATTCCATGAAGATATACCTTGGAATAGGATACTTATAGGTTAAAATTATCAAGAGAACATAGAATCATGTTAACTAAAACATATTCACCCTTCAAGACCACCATTAAAATAATAAAATCCATTCAAATAGAGAAAAAATTATATGTTACATAGAAAATTGTTTCCTCCTACAAATTAAGATCATTATAATATAAAAACACTTTAAACTGATAAACCAAACATGTAGAGCATTATATAAGGAAGGAATCATCATCTAGAATCAACTTCATCAATTGGTTTGTATGAAATTGCTCAAACTAAGGCAAAACCTATAGGGTACATAGATTAGCAAGAAAAAAACATAGTTAACTTCATGAGGATGGTCATGAAACATAGGCCATCATTATTAAAAATATTATAACAAAAATTAATGTCTCTAATTTTAATTTCACCTCCTCAAAGTGTTTGATCTGAAATCTCCTCTGTTGGTCATACCAAGTGTAAACCTGAAGACTGATTTTGCTTTCCAAGAAGGGTGAAAAAGGAGTAGAATGGTTTTGAGCAAAAAATGGCACTTCAAAAGTGTGTAAATCACTTATATAGATCTAATGAAGTTGAAAAGTTATTTTATGACCTTTTCCCATGTAGCACACTTCCCATGGGCCATATAAGTGCCAAACTCACCTTTCTCCCCAAGAAAATTGATCTTTCTTCTAAATCACTTACCACTTTTAGTTACAAATAGTTGATTAATACCTCTTAGGACACATGTCACATGAAATCACATTTTGGAACCTTTACACTTCCCAAAAAATACATATAAGTCATTAAATGCATCTTTTTTTACCTTAAAATAACTAAAAGTACTAAAATCACTAAGGACCAAGACTATTATAACATTAATTGACCTATAAAACACCTTGTGACATATGTATTAGACCCCAAAAACACTTAAAAGTCAATTTTTTGGCTATAGGGGTCCTAATTTGACCTAAAAGTCAAATTTGGTCAACAAATTAGTGACTCATAAGGGTAGTATGCATGTTATACTAACCAAACCAATAGCCTTATTAGTCCATTGGGATTAGGGATTCATATGAATTCTAAGAAAAACAAAAGTACTTTGACCATAGTCTTTAATCAAGACACGACCACTTGATTACCTCAAACACAAAAAGCATGGACACACACAAAACAAGACAATAAACTAAGAAGACACACACACACACACACATGTGCTCAAGGTACTTAGGGGAATAAAAAAATAAAATATTATGCACAACTAGAAACTAAGGATACCTCATCTATAGGATCAAAATGAAAACTTCTTGAATCATCTTCATGGTGAGATGAAACATAGTGCCAAGCATATTTCTCCTTGGATTGAATGTTTTATCGATTAAACCTATTCCTTGGCACTTCACTTGATCTAATCTCAATTATATAATCCTTAAATAGGTCTATAATGTAGATATATTCTTATTAAAATTGTTCACATACCTCATACTATTTCCCACTCTTCATCTCATGGTCAACTTGCATTTTCTTTGTAGGCGTGGCTTCAAGAGGATTGGTTTCTTGTTCCTTAGAAGATTGAAGCCAATAGGAGCTTATTACATCCTTAAAGATATGATGTGTTTCTCAAAATTTATTAAGAGGATGATATCCCATCTTGATGAATTCAAATATGTCATCATGAAATGTATATGCTTCTTGAAATGATAGATTTGAAATGTTTCTTTTCCTTTGCATACTTACTTGAGTGTCAAAGCTACCTTCTCCTTCTTTGACTAGATCATAACCTCCTTAAAGAGGATTATATATTTTTATAATGATTTAAAATAATCCATCCAAATTATTATTAATAACTTATCCTTTCCCATCCATGATATCTTGCAAAGTTATGGAATAACCAATGAAGGTTTCCTCTTCTTTGGCAAAAGGAAAACATTCTTCCTTGTCAACCCAATCATAAATATCCATACAATAAGTCACCTCTTCTTCATCATTTAGGATCCCTTTAGATATATAAATTTTCATCTCAAATTCCATATCATGATTTTGATTTTTAAGGGCTGCAATATCCTTCATTTCTTTCTCCTTTTTGGTGATGCCAAGAATAGGCATCATGTAATCATGTGACTTAGTCCAATGAGGTTGCCAAGGAGTTAGGCTTTATTAAAGTAAGAGTTATGAGTTTTTGTTAAAAAAATACTCCTATTTATGTTACCATGCCATAGGTACATCAAGGTAAAGGGTGATGGGATGAGGACAAGATGGACTAGTTGGTGGAGGTGGCACATAGAACTCAAAATTAGATTGGGAGTGATAATGTAGGGGATTATTTTGGAAGATCTTGAGGAATAGGAAGTAAACCTGGGGATAAAAAAATTATTTTATTTCTTCCACTTGAAAATCAATTATTTTCACATCTGATTTATCTTAAGGAATCTCTTGAGGAAGGGTATATGGGGTGTGTTTAGGCATATGATCTTCTTTTGAGTCTAAACCTTCCATCACACCTTGACTTGGCAATTTCATCTTTGAATCTAACTCTTCAATTTTCTTGGATATATTCTCTTAGAAAAGTCTCTCTTTAATTCATAGGAATCATAATTAGGAGGAGTATAATAAGGCTAACATGGAGAACAAGAGGTCTCTTGTGAAAGGGTGGATGGACTATCATAAGATCAAGTATTTCTTCAACTTCACACTCTTTATCTAGGATTTTTTCCTCCTTATTTCCCCATGATTCCACTATCTTAATATAGATTAGGATGTTGGAATTAAGGGTCTTTCATTGAGGTGGTGAGGTAACTTGAGGAGTGGATTAATTATTCAAGAAACTTGGAATTTCCTTAGGCTTGGAATCTCCACCTTGTCTCCAACTTGGAATGGCATATCTAGAGGTATCTTCTTGAGGTGGGGATGTAATGGGAAAGGAAAATGAGGGATTTAATTCCAATTCATTTACTTTTAACATGGACTATTTCATCTACATATTGGCCAACTCAATTTTCCTACCAAGGTTTGCTTCAAACACAAGGTTAGTCTTTTCAACTCTCTCTTCCACTTGATTTGTAAAAGGATGACTTTGGAAATTTTGATTAGGATAATGAGTTAGGATCAAATATGGATGATAGAAAAATTGGGGAAGTCAATATGAGGGTTGATAGACTTGGTGAGACTTCTCCTCATGAATTATTATTTTATATTCCAAGGAAGAAATCAAGCCACTCACATCTAGCATCTCACTTGTGAGCCTTTACCAATTATCTCTCTCAATATGTATCTACTCTCTTTTGACCAGCTCTAATGCATCTTTTGCCTTATGAATGAAATGTATAGGAACATATTGACCATATACCCTTAGTGTATCAAGCTCCAACATGTACTTCTCATATCCCAAGAGTGTCTTCTTGAAGGTGGAAATAGATTGAGATGAGAAGTGTCTAGGTTGACTAGGAGGATAAAGACATTAAGGAGGCTGGTTATAAGACTAGAAAGAATCATGAGAAGGTTGATAATGGGCATGTGGGAGTTATTATGGATCATAACAAGACTAGTAAGGACCACACCAAGGCTGATAAGGAGTGTCACAAAATGGATATGTCTCACCAACTTGTGTAAAATAGTATTGAACACCAAAATTAGCCATGAAACTTCATAAAAAGTAAGAACACAAAGAAAAATATTATCAACAATATTCAAAGGAAAACTTGGGTTGATTGAATAGCTGATATAACTTTGGAGTCACCATTGATGCTTAGATATATGCCTCCAAAGGTTGATTGTTGAGAGACAACACCAAAAATCTCTCAACTTCTTGGACCAAGAGTCCCACCAAGCATGCCAAAAACTATTGTCACTCGAAATTTCACCCTTTGAGGAGATGCCTAATCTATCCTCATCAAATTGGAACAATAGAAACACATCTATACTTTTGGGTAGCCTAATGATGAGGTGAATCTCTAGATATGGCTAGCTCTCTTAATGTACCACTTTAGATTGTAACTACACCTAAACTTTTGGGGGAAGAGAGAGAGAGAGAGAGAGAGAGAGAGAGAATTGAAAGCAAACTATTCTAAGGGAGGTGATACACCAAATAAGATTATGACTTCCAACTAATATCATGTTATATATGAGAATAAAGGACTAACCAAACATACACTCCTTTAATTTGCATCTTATCACATCAATGTTACATTATAAGCTTATAGATGAGTGTGAAAATCTAGGAAGACTAGACAAGATGCTTTGAATGGAACTAGTGAATGGACTAACTCAATCAATCCTTTAAATTTATTTAAAAACTTCACATGCCCTAAAAGAATAACCTTTCCAACTACAAATAGGATGGAAGTATGAGCCAACATGCTAAGGAATCTATAGTCTTCACTAAGAAAGATCCAACATTCAAGTCGAAAACACTATAAAAATTCATGAAGAGGTAAAAATCAGTAGTATTATTGATCAAATGGTATGAAAATGAGTATGGATTCACCATACTCAAGTGGAACATAATTTATAATGTCTAAAATGGCTAGTTCTTATAGAACTTAAGAGAGAGAGAAGAAGATAAAAGTCCAAGGGTCACAAAGACACTTTTAAAGCTAATAAAATAAGTTATTTTTTCATGATAAGAGGATATCGGATGATCCATTAAAGTTTAGGAGGCACAAGTGTCTATTCAAGTCATAAAACTCATGAAAAGTGGCATGAAACTACTCATAACTGGCTAAAAAAATTGCCTTCTTGATTAGCCCTATTTTAACATCCCAAAACTGATTAGGGAAAGTTTTGATGATTGGAATTAAGGTCAAGGTTTTCATACATTCCTCTTCATGCATTATTTTTAGGCTTATTCATTTAGAATCATTTGGAAAGGAGTTATCACTACATGCACTCTTAGAAACTCCTATTTCATGTACCCTGCACACTTAACCTCAAAATTGGCTTTATTTTTTCATGAAAATATATGGGAGGGAGTGTATGAAAATTTTAAATACCTTTCATGAGATTAAAGGCATAAAAAACACCTTAAAATGAGTCTACTTGAAGTTTTTGACCCTTCTAACCACCATGTCCATTATGCTAGTTTTGACTAGCTGAGATGAAAGCTCTTATTGAGGTACTTAGGAGTTTTTTTAAGGCATGAAATGAATATAGGGAGTTATAAAAAGTCTTAATATTTCTTCAAAAGTTTTTTTCCATCTCTTATAACCTCCTATAACTTGTATAATACATAAAACAATCATAAAAACCCTATTTTACACCTCATCCATACAAGTCCGTATAGCTCAAAAGTATGGGGAGTATATTGAGGGAGTATTCTACATGTTCCAAAAAATTTCATGAGAAAAATATTTCATTATAATAGATATACAACTTCATTTCTACAATCAAATCTTGACTGAGTGTTTGCAAGGGTTTTAGGCCTATTTTGACTCTTAAGCTTTGTTCATAAAGCTCTGATGTCCAAATTGCAAAAAAATACACAAGGATGATGTTCAAGGATATTTATAACACCTGTAAACTCATTTTTAATCCATTCATATCCTCCAATAAGATATGAGTACTCCAAGTTAGCCCACTGAGCTTGTCTCTCTATTTCTTGCATGCTTAAGTTGGTTTTTGAGCCAAAAGTGACCTTTTCATAGTTTCTTTTGTATCTTACCAACTTAAAAACATTTTATTTGACCCCATAAACATGTTTAAATATATTATAAATATAATATGATGCTCTAAGTGTGGATGACCCCCCCATTTAGACACTAGGCCTAATGTTGGTTTCCATTATGTAAACTAGGAATTTGACTCAAGAGAGGTGTTAGTATCTTGTTAGTGACAAAATGAAATAAAATTGAAAAACTAACACACTAGATAACATACATCTCTAGGCCTAGTTACTAAGTTGAGATAAGTTAACACTACTATAATGGAAACACAACTAAAACATGAAAGAGAACAAATCTTTCACCTCCTTTGGATGCTCCAAATTAGCTTGTAGTAGTGGCTTACTTGGCTTGTGCTCATGAAGTCTTCATCTAAGGAGGTTTAGTTATCTCCTCTTCTCATTGGTACCTTGTGGATTTGGCTTAGCTTGGATCAATATTTGGAAATTATAACACTAATTGCAATGGCTTTTGGAATTATTTATGCATTATAACTTTGCATTATCCAAGCTTTTTTATTCATGTGGCAAGGTCTCTTATTTATAGATTTTTGTAAATGGGTAGAATCAACCTAAAACATCCATCTTAGGATTGAGATGTGTGGCTAAGGATTAATCTAATTATATAATTAAAAATCCATAAATAGACTCATCAATATTTGTGATAGAGGAGCAATTAAGAGGCATGGAGGGCATTGATGGGGCATAAAGGGCATGAATCTTGATATTTGTAGCATTTATGGCCTAGGGATGTGTCTCCAAGAAATGATGTCACCTAATGATGTAAATATTCATTATTAATTTATAAAAATAAGTATTCAACAAGTTTCCATGTAATTCTTAATTAGACTCTGATTTGGTTTAATTAGCTCTTAAGCATGATTAAGCACTTTGTGCACAAATTACTCAAATTGATCAAAATGCCTTATTATTGGCCAAAAATTTAACTGGATTAGAATTGGAATTTGATCTTAGATGCATTAGATATATTATCCCATTTAGGATGTTTCCAACAACAAATAAAAATGGCACATGTTTTGTGTAAGAGATTTGATAGATTAGAGCAATCCAGAGCACCCAATTGCAAAATTGGTATTTTGACTCAAAATGATCTGATCAAAGTTAGCTAGCCCATAAATTACATTGCCCCATTTAGGGATACCCTAGCCAAAATTGGCACTTGACTATATCAGACTCAAATATTTTAATGTGCGTTAGTGTTTTTATGCCAAATTGTGCATTTTAGTTGGAAATTGGTCAAAATCCTAGTTGGAGGTTATCAGTGGCCAGATTTAGGTGTATACAGGTCTTGTAGCCTATGTGTAACTTTTATAGGTTTAGACCTCCAATATGGGGTTATTCCTTATATGAAATTTTATTCATATTGTATCAGGTGTGTTTCACCTTCTTAATCCTCTCTTCAATGCTCAATTGGTCCCTTGGCCCACCATTTGGCCTCTAGGCCCTAAAATGCCTAGCAGGCTTGACTAAAAATATAAGGGTTTAGATCATCCTACCAAGTTCCATACTCTTGTGAGGTGTTATCCACATTGTCATAGGTGATATCCAACTCCACATAAAAATTTTAGAGGTTTAGACATCACCTGGTCCATCATTCATCACTTTCTTCCCAAACTTACCAGTTTATGCATGAGAAGAAGTACCCCTTGTATGAGAAAAAATAGGGGGTACTGCCCATATTATCTCAAAAAATATGAGTATTTGAAGGAATTATTAAAGTTTTTATGACCTTCCAAACCAAAATTCATCCCTTGGTCATATCATTTAACCCCTCAAAACTTGAAAAACCAAAATAGGTTCCTAGGGAAAGGATTGTATGCAAGGTTTCTACTACATGGACTATGTTTTGCAATTGAAAGGCCTTATATCTACTTGTATCTCATCATTAATATATTATATATACATTTATGTTAATTATTATTTTTTTATGTGTCTATTTAACACTTAAACTCCCTCCATACTTCTCTTAATACCCTAAACAGTCAAGACTATGTGGAAGTGTTTGATTGTGTTCTACTTTGGAAGGGCACTTGTAGGTGCATGATTGTGTATTTTAGATTAAAATAAATGATTAAAAAACATTATTTAATATTTCATAATCATAAAACATTAATTTTTAATCATTCATTTCCTTAATTTCATGCAATACAAATACTTGGGTGTCATATTTCATTCCTCTATCTTGAACTATAGACTATAGTTTTTTGTTTTGGAGGGTGCCTGTAGGTACTTATGAGATTGAATTTAGATTTTTATACATTTATAAAACCTATTAAAACCTTATTATATCATTTTTTATGTGTTTTTACCTTTCACTCATGTTTGGAGAATACCAATCACCAAGTAACCTCTCTCTCTAGCTCACTATCCTATACAGTCATACATAGTCAACTATGTTTGACTGAGGTAGACCTTGTTTATGAAGATTCTTAGTGGGATATATTTCATGTGAATTTTGGTTATATAGACCATTTATAACCTCTTCCATTATACCAACTTAATACTCCCATTCTTAAACCCTTCTTTCTTTCCTTGTGACCTACAAGACTATGTTTTCTACCTTAAGCCTAGTTGTAAGTTGTCATTAGATGTTTATGAGACCTAGAAGTTGCTTTGGATTAAAATGATAAATCCTTTACCTTATCCATTCATGTTACATAATTTAATTATCATCTAATAGTATAACTCAACATATATCAACCAATTCAAGTATCTTTTCACTTTTAGGCATAGTTGGTTGTAGGTGAGTAGTTCTATGGAGTTATGTACAGCTATAGGTGGTTACTAGACTTTGAAACCTATCTCACCAAATCCTCATGATGTTTTTATGACATTAATGTTATATTAGGTCATTTATAACTATCCCATCTACTATCATGATCTATCATTGCATCATTTGATGTAAGGGCTCTTTAGGACTTAGGCCTGTAGACTTCATTACCTAGAAATAGTCATAAATTAGCAATTTTGGAGTTCCCAAAAACCAGTATCCACTACTCATCTACCCCTTAAACTCTACAATGTCCTTGTTATATGTGTTAGATAAAATAATATATCATTTGGATTCCTCAAAAGTCCTCATAGCCTTATCATATGATATTCAAAAAATCCTCTTGGATGTCTATTTTGCACTTTTAGGGAAAAGAATCCTTAAATCTCAGTCTTCATATTTGGAAGTGGTTTTCAACTTGGTTTAGCCATCTATCACTTCAAACATGTATTTTAATATCCCTTAAACATGTAAGGACTTTAAAACTATATCTCATCACTATTTTAACACCACATAAAGACTCATTAGCTCTCTGCTCAGATCCCCTATAGGTGATTATTTACAAATATAGGCAGTGGGTTTAAACTTTGGACAATGAGAAAAAAACGTGTTGGTGATCACATCAAAACATTTACCAAATGTTCAAATGGACACATAAATATGTTTAAAGTCTCAAAATAAGGTCTCACACTTCCCTTTCAATGTTGAATCCTTTGTTCATAGCACTTGTAGGTGTGTGTTCATCGCTACCTAACTGTGTTTTCTTGCATATGATTGTAATTTCATGAAGAGATACCTTGGGAAAGGAGATTGAGAGTTGAATATGATAAATATAATATGGAATCATGTAAAACAAAACATATTCACCCTCCAATACCACCATTAAAATAAGAAAATCCATTCAGATGGTGAAAATATTGACTATTACATAGAAAAGTGCTCCCTCCTAAAATTTAAGATTATTAGCATATCAAAACACATTTAACTAATAAAAAAACATGGATATAATTATATAAGGAAGGAAACATCATATATAATAAACTTTATCAATTGTTTTATACAAAATTTCTCAAACCAAGACAAAACCCATAGGGTACATAGATTAGCAGGCAAAAAAACACACTCAACTTCATGAGGATGTTCAATGAAGCATAGACCATCATTCTTAAAAATCTTGTACTTTAAATGAAGATATATGAGTTTAATTTCACCTAACCAATGTGTTTGATCTTAAACCTCCTCTATTAGTCATACCAAGTTTAATCCTAAAGACTGATTTTGATTATCAAGAAGGGTGAAAAAGGAGTAGAATGGTTTTGGGATAAATATGGCACTTAAAAAGCATATAAATCACTGATATAGATCTAATGAAGCTAAAGAGTCATTCCATGACCTTTTCCCATGTGGCACACTTCCCCATGGATTGTACAAGTGTCAAACTCACCTTTTTCCCCTAAGAAAATTACTCTTTCTTCTGAAGCACCTACCACTTTCAGTTACCAACAATTGATTAAGACCTCTTAGGACATGTGTCAAGTTAAATAACATTTTTTAACCTTCACACTTCCCAACAAATATGTACAAGTCATAAAATGCCCCTTTTTTACCTTAAAATGACTCAAAATGACTAAAATAACTAAGGACCAAGACTAGTATAAAATTAAATTACATTAATTAACCTATAAAACACCTTGTGACATATGTATTAGACCCATAAAATAGATAAAATTCAATTTTTTTCCTATAGGGGTCTCAATTTGATCTAAAAGTCAAATTTGGTCAACACTTCCTTTAGACAAAGATCAAAAGTCTTTGA
The DNA here is from genome assembly GCA_037957365.1 of Torreya grandis. Classification (NCBI taxonomy): domain Eukaryota; kingdom Viridiplantae; phylum Streptophyta; class Pinopsida; order Cupressales; family Taxaceae; genus Torreya; species Torreya grandis. The sequence goes on from JARHVA010006161.1 coordinate 745,792, forward strand.
AACTAGATGTGTGATTCTGATAAAGATAACTTAAAATTTAAAGATCCATAATATTTGATGTTAGAATATCTTATTTTTATCAAATATTGGTAGATATTTTATAGATCTAAATTCCTTTGAGCTTAGGACTGTAAATATTGATCATAGATATGTAATTGGACAAATTTTTAAGCTAGATTAGTAAAAAGTTGACATCCTTTATTGTCCTTTACATAAATCTTTAAGAAATTTGCTTAATGTGCAAGTTTGATCCCTATTATTTACAAAGATTGATTTGATACATCATGTTTTAAATAGGATCTAGGTTCTCAAGCTGAAATTGCCAAGAATCTAAATAAGATCACATTCAAAGACAAGAGAACCTCTGCTAGAAATAGACACCCACATGAAAGCTAGGTAGGACAAAGGTAGACGTAGGCATTCAAAGTCTTTACTAACTTCACTATTCCAAGGTACTCTTTCATTCAACATTCATCAAGGTATGGCTTGGTTAGGAATCTCTCTTATCGATGTTCAAGGTGTGGTTCATGACCTTCATTGCAATCCTAAAAAATATTTTCCAATTTTTAGTCCTACTGGTATTATAATAGTAGAAGAACATGTTAAATCATTTAAGTCTACATTGAGATTGATAAATTTCAATCATGAGGATGTAGCATGTATTTTTTTCCATTTTTACATTTAAATATGTTACATATGAGTGGTTCCTTAATCTACTTGATGATTGCATTACCACCTGAGATGAATTCAATAACATTTTCATTGACTAGTTTGGTAAAATCATCAACTCGTGTGTCTTATACCAATAATTTACCACCCTCAAAAGGGATGTCAATGAACCTATAAGATCTTTTAATTCTAGGTTATATAAGATGTACAATAGGACCACTGACCCTTATAAACTTGATTAGGCATTAGCCTTAGAAATCTACAAAGATGCTCTTGATCCCATGACTTCAATATTCATCAAGAGGGTTGTAGGTCTTATGAACACACTAAATTTAGCCTATGTTAAGGTTGTGATCATTAATGACCAAATGCAACTGTAAGGTCAAATGGCCTACTTTATCCCCAATGTAAATCCATATATGCCTACCTTGAATGTCTTTCCTAATAATAACCAAAATGTATATGCTCTCAACCAGATCCCAAATTTGAACTAATTGCCTTTGAGGCATGTTACTCCTAACCAAAATTTTGGGTTCTTGAATCACCCTACTAAAAATTGATTTAATGAAAATAATTAGAGGACCTTGATAACATCCAATGGTACCAATAGAAATCAGGTTCATAATGTAGAAACCCCTAATAATGAGAATGAGTCCATTCTAAAAATGGTCTAAAAACTAAGCACTGACTTCCTTTAGCTACAAAAACAAGTTGGTAATACTGGAGAAAATTTTGGTAGGAACTTCTCTTTTCAAAGATTCAATATGCCCAATAATAGGTTTAATAATGATAGTTTCCACAATAATAAAAATATTGAACCATCTTCTGAAAAGAAAACTATGGATATTAATCTTATTGATATTACTTTGCCTAATTATTTTAGGGTCCATTATACTACTAAGCATGGTGAGATTGATTGAATTGAGTTTTTTAAAGCTTTTTAAGCATTTCAAAAAGAGTTGGAAACTTTTGAGGTGGTACCTAAAAAATACAATAGTGCACATACTTCAGGATCCAAACCTACTAACCAAACCTTCATGGTGGAAATGTTTGATTTCCCCTTCCAAGAAGGTAATGAACTTGATGATGTTCCTTAATAAGTTCATGATTTCTATAAGTTCTTAAATAAGACATATCCTCTAAGGAATAGAGAATAGAGGCAACCTTTGACTACTGCTACCCCTCTAAACAATTTTGGTACTCCTTTAGATACCACTTCAAATAATAATTTAGAACCTCCAAAGAGAAGTACTTCTAAACCTTGCACTGATACTTCTAAGAGGATGGGTTATAATATTGTATAGGACATGAATAATATTAAAGCTAATATTACCTTGCATGAATTGACACAAACCATAGAGCAAAGAGATCTATTTTTGGAATCCTTGTTTGAGAAATATAGAAAGATGTCTAAGACTAATAATACACTATGTATAAAGCTAAAAAAAAGTCCCCATCTTTCTTACTTATAGTTAGAATGTTTGGTAAGAACTTGCATAATTGTTTGTTAGATTCTGGTGCTTCTACAAATATCACACCTATAGGTGTTTTTAAGCATCTTGGTTTGACCCCCATTAAATTTGATATGTTTATCACCTAATTAGATAAGTCTAGGTTCAAGGTGGTTAGACAATTGTTAAATGTCCACATGCAACTAGCTTCTGAGCTAAGCATCCAATAATTTATAGACATCCAAGTAGTAGATATCCCTGATGCTTATGGACTGATTTTGAGCAAAGAATGGATGAAGGCTTTAAATGGGTATATGTCCATAGATTTTTCACACCTATGGCTGCCTTGGAAGTGAGCCCAAAACTAGATTAGAGTTGAAAGGGAGCCAAGAATGAAACATATGATTATTGAGTATAATGTTGTCAATGAAAGGGTCAACATAATTGATTTTGATAAACTACCAAAGTACATGATCGTAAAGCTTCTAATGTTGTACCTCGGTTAGGGAAATTGTATTTTTATGAGGCTAAGTGTAAATTTGGATCTAGGGTAGGAATTATTCTAATCCTATTGGTAAGAAATATCATGCTTCTTATAGATTCTAGTTTCTTTGCACCAATAACCTTGCAGAATATGAGGCTCTAATCTTGGGTCTACAATTTTCCATAAAAAAAATAGTCAAGGAACTATTAGTTTATGGTAATTTAGAACTAATAGTAAATCAAGCAAGAATCAAATACCAATGCAAACTATCATACCTCAAAGGGTACAAATTTAGAGTCTAGGATCTAGTGGAATATTTTGATGCCTTAAATATTATTTCTATCTTTAAGGAGGAAAATAAAGTTACTAATGAGATTGCCTCTATTATAGCTAATCTCATGACTAACCAAGATTCACCAAACTTTAACATTGAGCTAGTACCTTGCCCTTCTATCCTAGACAATGTGAACCATCTATAGGTATTTAGTAATGACCAACAAATATTGAACTTCATGACTAGTTTAGGAGCATTTGAGGCTTAGATCATTGATGAGGCTGATGAAAATGCATTTAGAGAAGGCAAATTTGATGGTAAAGTCATTCATCTGAATGAAAACAATATCCCCAAAGGGATGATTGCCTTGGAAAGGTTGTTTAATTAGGACCAGCTAGCTGAAGCTTCTAAGGTTCTCAAAGTAAATGGAAAAGATTAAAATTCAATAAATATTAGACCTCAAGATCAACCTTGGCTGGTTAACATTGGAGAGGCTTATACCAATGCTAAAAATAAGAGAGCCAAAGAGATGTTGACAAAATTCAAAGATGTGATAGCTTGGTCATATGATGACTTGAATATTTTTGATTTAAGAGTCATCACCCATACTATACCTATTAAAGAGAGTTTTAAACCCTTCAGGAAGAAATAAAACCCTATGAATCTTGTTATATAACCCATGATTTTCAAAGAAGTCAAGAGGTTGTTATATGCTAGAATTATGTTTCCCATTAGGCACTCTACCTGGGTGGCCAAATTGGTGCCAGTTAAAAATAAGAATTGTGAAATAAGACTATATGTTGAATTTAGAGATCTAAATAAAGCATATAAAAAGGATAATTACCCTCTTTCCTCTCTTGATCAAGTAATATAAATTGTTTTAGATTTAGCCATGATGTCCTTTCTTGATGTTTTTTAGGATACAACTAGGTGCTGGTAGACAAAGATGACAAAATGAAGACAACATTCATAACTACTTATAGCATCTTTGTATACAATATAATGCCTTTTGGACTGATAAATGGAATAGCCACTTTTCAAAGGGACATGGAACATGCCTTCTAAGGCCTAATTGGTAAGTGTATCATTATTTACATGGATGATCTAATTATTTTCTCTAATAATAAGGAAGACCATTTTTTGTGTCACTAAAGGTAAACTATTAGGCCATGTTATCAATAAATATGGAATTTACATTGATCCTAAAAGAGTGGAAGCTATATCTAATATAGAGCCTCTCAATAGTAGAAAGGAATTGAAATCATTTTTTGGTAAAATAAACTTTATGAGGAAATTCATTTCTAGCTTTGAAAAAATTGTCAAGCCATTAAATGGCATGATGAACAAAGATTCCAAAGTTTTATATAATGAGGAATCCAAGAGGGCCTTTGAGGACATCAAAAGTGCAATCAATTAGGCTCCAGTCTTGACAAGTCCTAACTTTTAAAAGGATTTTCAACTCTACTCTTTTTCCTCTAACCATACTATTACCATAGTTTTAACTCATAAAATAGAATTATTTGACCATCCAATTGCTTTTAGGAGCACTAATTTGAAAAATGTTGAGTTAAATTATCCTTTGATTGATAAACAAGCTTTTGCATTAGTTAAAGCTATCGACAAATTTAGGCACTACATTCTTAGGAACTAAGTGCATGTCATTCTACCAGATCTAGCCACTAAGTGTTGAGCCAATGTGAACTTAGAGAGTGAAGAGGTAAATGGATGTGTGTTATTCAAGAATATGACATAGAGATGAAAACTACAAAACTAGTAAGGTGTTAAGGTCTGATTCAAATTATTGCTAATACCAACCCTAATCTGAGTATTATGCATGTTGATCATCACAATTTTCAAGATAACGAATGGTATGACTCCATAATTCATTTACTAATAAATGGAACTTATCATATAGGGATAACTAGGGGGTAAAGGAGATCTCTAAGGCTCAAGTTAGCTCATTATCTAATCAGAAAGGGAGTTTCATACTGAAAGAACTTTGAAGGCATGTACCTGAGATGTGTTTTAAAGGAAGAAGTTGTTGAGGTAATAAGCACTTTTCATGAGAAGTAGGGAAGCGAGCATCCATCTGAGAGAACAATAGCTCACAAGATCCTTAGGGCTAGCTACTATTGTCCCATCATCTTCAAATATTCCCATAAACATGTGAGAGAATGTCACTCATGTCAAATCTTTAGCACTAAAGAGCTTAAGGAAACAATGCCTTTACAACCTATCATGATTGAGAAACCTTTTGCCTAGTAAGGATTAGACTTTTTGGGGGAATCAAATGCAATTCATCAGAAGGTCACAAGTATGTTCTAATAGCTACTGATTATTACACTAACTAGACTAAGGTAGTAACCGTAAAATAATGCAAAATAGCAAAAGTGATCAAGTTTTTAGAAGAAATCATATACACCAAATATGGGACTCCAGTCTCTTTTGTATGTGATAATGGGTCATCATTCACATCCATATAAATGATAAAATGGGCAATGATAACAACATTATTCTCAATTTTTCATCTAACCATTATCCTCAAGGTAATAGAGTATCTGAGTCAACAGATAAAAACTTGATGAAAGCCATTAAGAAATCTATCATAGACAAACCTAGAACTTTGCATAAGCTTCTCAAGTATGCCCTTTAGGTAGATAAAACAAGATTCAAATAGGATATTAAATCATCTCCCTTCTTACTAGTATATGGCCAGGAACCTATATTTCCCATCACACTCAAGCTACCAAAGTACAAGATCATGCAAGAGTATATGGAGGATTATCAAGAATTTGAAAACTCAAGGCTATTGGACATTATTCAGATGGAAGATAGATGATAAAAAGGCTTTTGATAACTTTAGTAGGCACCAAACTATAGTAAAGAGGTGGTTTAATAAGAGATCAAAGATCAAGGTGTTTAGACAAGGATATTGGTCCTTCTTTGGGACAAAGCATCCAAGCCTAAGGCAAACATGGCAAGTTCACACCCATGTGGATTGGTTCCTACTAGATTATAGAAACACCTAGAGATAACACCTTCAAGTTGAAGGACTTATAAGGAATGAAATTAACATTGCCCACCAATTGATAATATCTTAATCATTACTTCTCTACTACTCATAGGGTCTTCATGGAGTAAATATGTAAGATGGTTAGAGTTAATGTAGGTAAGCTACTTAGTTTCCTTTAGCTCTTTTCTTCCTATCCCTTATTTCTACATAAGTTTATATTTTTTTCTTCCCTTTTGATTCTTGATTTATTATTTTCTATTGTGTATTTGCTTATGTTGTTATGTTACTTGCTTATAATAAGTCCTTTTGGACATCCCTTGACTCGAAAGTACTTATTTTTCTTAAAACTCCAAAAAAATTAAAAAGTTGGTATGAACCTCATACATATGTGGACCATGGATTTGAGATGTAAGATTTATGTTATGATTTGAATGAAATAGTAAGGACCCATGAATAGGTTAACCATTCCATAAGACCTTAAATATTGTCTTGACCTAAAATTAGTTTTAAAAATAATTTCACATGTAGAATGAAAGTTTAATATATTAAGAAATAAAAATGCTTACACTTAATAAACATCCTTACCTGGGATAAAGGTTGAAACCATAAGTGATTATCTAAGGCTCAAACACTTGACCAAATCCTTAAACCTAGCTACCCTAGTTCTTAACCTTTGTTGAAAGCCTAAAAGAACCAAAATACAAAAAATAAGAACTTGTTTCAAGATCAAAATCTTTTAAGCAAAGGTGATTATGGTAATCTCCACCAGGGCTATGGACTCTTGGATGATAGTGAAGCAAGGTCATGAGTGGAGCCAAAGGTATTTTGTTGAGGCTATGGATGCCTAACTAGAAGCAAAGTAATTCCCAAGCCTTCCCTAAACTAAAAACATGGTTCTTAATGAATATCTAAACATGTTACAATTTAATGTCAATGATTAAAGGCATGAAACCTAGAAGTTGTCCCCTGAATCCCATGTCAAATAGTAAGTGAAATCAAAGCACACACACAACATGGCTATGTCTTAATGTTTGATTTTAATTCTAAATGTTCAAGGTTTGTTTCAATCATAAACTAATCTTGATAATGGCATTGATCAAGTAGAATAAATGACCTAGTTATTTGTCTAAACCAAAATCTCTAAGTTCAAACATATTGCTATTCTTCCCCTAGAAGTCACCATTTTTTGAGGTCAACATACCCCCATTTTTGAAAAATAAGGACCCTTGTGATTAGTTTGAACCTTAACACTAAAATTTTGATATTTTTCACTTTATTAAAATTTGAAGATCATCTATGCCTAATGAAATTAGCCCATTTGTTTAGGATTTAATTTAGCCTTGCCTAATATTGATAAAAATTGGCCCTCATTTCTTAAGTTTTAGGTTTCATCAAGCTCTTATCAATGGATCATGTTGGGGATGTTCACGGTCTTATCCTTATTCAACATTTTATTATCCTTTGGTCTATAAAACCTTGTATATGGATTCATGTGCTAAAACCCTACTTCAAAAAACCCTAGCTTAGACCTTTGGTTTAAATTTAGATTTGGCAGGAGTAGATTTGGTGGGAGCAGATTTGGTAGGAATATTTTAAAATTTTACTTTAGGCTTGAGCCTAATTTTATATTAAGACTTGGTCATGTTTCTTAACATGATCAAAACTTAACCTAAAAATCATGCTTGGTCCCTTTATGTTTCCCCCTTTTTGTTCCCTTTATTTTAGAAAATATAATGTATATATTTGTAGGGTCTTTTATTTTCTTAGCCTAGTCCCCTTTGTTATGCACTTAATCTAAATTCCTAATCCTAAGTCCCCATTTATGTTTATTAACACAAATAAGACCTTAGTCTTAAAAATGTAGCCTAAGTTCTTATATTAACTCATGTCCTAACTTAAGAACCTCACTTATTTGTAGATCCAATAGCTCTCACTTCATCATGGAGAAAGATCTGATGGATCATAGTTGGCCTGATGAACTTAAAGACTTTGATCCATCAAACCAATCCCACGTGATACCCCAGATCATGACCAACAATCCACACTTTAGTGAGACCAAAGATCAGATAGAGCATGATCATCATTAAAGTTAAAGGGTACCCTTTTACCAAACATAGACTTAGCCAAAGTTTTACCCTAAGGTCTCATTGTATTTTTAATACAATGAAACCTTAGGATAAAACTTATGATATGGATTCAATATTCAAAAACAGCCAGTTAAGTGAAAGTATCTTGATCAAGATCAATAGTCCATGGTTACTCACACAAAGTAGATCTAATAGAGCAAACATGGAAATAAAAAGTTAGATGTTAAGAATCCCCATGGAGCCACCACATGGTACTCTTGCATTCAAGCTTGATAACAAAGGGTCCCATGCATTGAAAATGACACTTAATTTTTTGTCTTAAGGTTCACTGTATTTTTAATATAATGGAACCTTAGGCTAAAACCTTAAGTTACAACTATAATATTCAAAGGGACTTATTTTATTATGATTTTAGACTTAGGATTTTGTCTTAGTCTAAATTTTATTTCATGGTCCTGAGTTAACTTGATCTATGTTATGATTTTAGGAACCAATGGCATGCATCTACCTAAATCTCGATTAATGATCCATAGTTAATCAAAGAAAGATGATCAAATGAAGCATATTGAATCCAAGATCTATAAACCAAATGCACTTCATGAGCTTAAAATTAATGTTCTCATGATCATCATTTGACCTCCACGAGGCCATCATTGACATCTGTAAGACTATCAACTTTAATCCCATCAAACCCAATGATTCACAAACTTAAATTTGAAATTCTTAGAGCCACCATTTGATTCCCATGAGACTATCATTAATATCTATGAGGCCATCAAATTTAATCTCATCGGATATATTACTTAGGCATATGAATGTGATTTGAAAACATGGCTAAAGTCTGTTGCTCATATTACAAATTAAGGGATCCCTCAAAAAATATTCAAACGCTTATGACCTTTGGACTTTAAATAATAAAATAGTCTTTTGGTCTAAATATTTGTAGACATACCCTTAATCTAAGTCTATATCCTAAGCTTCCAATTTCATTTATTTAAATGCAATAAACCTTAGGCTAGAGACTTATATTAGGAGGCCCCTGTGACATAAAACTAAGTTTTAAATGATTTTAAGCTAAGTTTTATCATGTTTATTAATAAAATAAAACCCTAGATTAAAACCTAGAATTTAGTCCTTTAATTATTCAAGTACCTTTATTTGTTCTCTAAAAACTTATATTAATATATTTTATCCTAAAGTCTATGTCATGTTTATTAATACGAAATAGACTTTAGCCCAAAATATTTAGCCTAAGTCCCTTCCTATGTCTCGATGTTAATTAAATTTTATGCATCTTATAGTGATCTAATGGCATGAAAAAGATTCAATAGATCTAAAACCTTTGATCCATCTGACTAATGGCATTCATCCACCTAGATAGTGATCAATGGTAAATGCTTCAGCAGGACCGATTGATCGAATGGAATGCAATCAATGAAGACTATTAAATGAGACTTCAAGTGCCTACAAGATCAACACATGGTAAGCACATATTCACTTCATGGAATGTAAAGCTTAGAAAGATGACAAAGGTGCCAAGTGGCACAACCATGGGGCCTAACATAAAGCAACCAATAACTCTCAAGCCCAAGGATCATGATCAATGGTCCATGTTGATCCTTGAGAAATGATTTGATAGAACAAAGGAAAAGATGATTTTCAAAATAAAATGGCTATTACATTAAGGTTTTTATGAAAAATTCCATGAAAGTTGCCATATAGACACCATGTAGGTGCCACATAAGCATAAAATGACAAAATTAAAGATTTTGTATCCTAAAAAAGGCAAAGGTATAAAAGTGTGGGTCTTAATCAAATTTGAGACACAAATGAGTCTAAGTCTAAATTTTAATTTCCATTAAATCTTTATAAATTCCCTAACCTCCATAATAATCCCTAATTTGAACTTGGATTAATCACAATCAAGCCAAAAGGAGTTCAATTACAATTTGAGCAAGAACATATTGATCTAGAGGCTACTTGAGAACCATTAGTAGTCAATTTCAAGTTTCATAACCATGGAAACTCAAAAGCAATCACAAAGGGATGAGATAGAGTTAGACCTAACTTCAAATAATGAGGGAAGATTCTTTAAAGATATAAACTTGGATACCATGACATTAAACACTAGGAATAGGAACTAGTCTAAGCTCTTCTAGACTATAGAGGAGATGACATCCATAATGAGGGAGGAATATAAGAATGCAACCATATTATAGAGATACAATGACCTAGTCTCAATTTAGATGACTAGCCTCTACTATGTTAACATAAAGCTTGATGTATTACACTACATTGATGTCATTGTTCCTCTTTTCAAGGAATGTAAGATTGAACAAGATTGAATATTTTATGAGCATAGTTTTAAGAAAATATCATACATCTCCCCCCTTGATTTTGAAAGCTAATATAAACTATGTATGCACCAAATATACTTACCTACCATTAGAGAGTGGAATAAAAATCATGACTTAGACATAATCCTTGCCCCATGGCTGCTTACTAAGAAACAAGTAATCTAAGACCCCACAGGGAAGATCCAAATTGTCTAATTTAGGGAGGAGATTAGGATAATTATGACCTTCATGAATAGTTTATCTATATCCCCCTCCACCACACATGTTGATAAAGTATGGGTGCCCTATGTTTACTTCATAGTAGAGAAGAGACTCACCCCCCCATTGGATGAGATGATCAATATCTGTTTGAAGTCATAATTCACAACCATCAAGAGGAAAACCAATAACTACTTCTACATGATGTCCTATCTTCTAGATGCCCTCTTAGCCCCCATCAAGATCCCAAAAATTAATAATTGGTCACCTAATGAGAGATAGACTATCTCCCATCATTATTCCAAGCTTCACATATTCAAATATAGATGCAACATGCAGTTCATTTGTAATTGTTTATCTAGCTTTAGTGGAAGCCATCATAAGGAGCCCCATGAGTAGGGTCAGCCCCATAGTTAAGAAATATGTGGAGTTAATAGGGGATATATAGTTCTACCTAGATTACACAGTAATAAGGATAAAAGGGACTTTAACACAGCCCTACAAGTTACCCATATATGTGCCCACCAAACTATCATAATAAGAATTTGAGTACCAACTTCTAAGTAGTATAGATGGATTTTGCAAGGAGAAAAGGAAGGGCCTCCTCCATCCCTCTCCTTTGAAAATCAGTAAAACTATGTTGTAAAATTAGGAACACATGAATGTTATTACCAACCACAGAGACTCATTAAACCTAAAACTAGATGAATTGAGGCAATGGTACCCTAGTGATAGGGCCACCAAACATCTAAAGTATAAAAACATAAGTAAAACCTATAAACACCAGCCTGATGTCCATGATGCACTATACATCAAGGCCTCTTATTTCCTAGAGGTATTAGCTAGTTTAAATAGGCATAACATTAATCTGGAGCCCAGGCTAGCCAGGGGAGATGACAAGTCACCAAGTGAGATATGGAAAATGGGGCCCCTACAATATCACTTATTTCATTAACCATTCTCCATACCCCTTATAGAATATATAGAAGCATAAGTTACACATGGAACTAGGAAGGAGAAATTAAAAGAGAGACCTAGTGAATAGGGATCATCTTTGGCCCCACCTGAAAGGCTAGAGTATCTAATATAGTTCTTGTATATGGTTACATTAGGACCTAGTGAGACAGTAGAGGATGCCCTCATGGTGTTTGTTGAGGCATATGAGTTAGATGATGAGGAGGAACAAGCTGAGGAACCCCAATCAAAGGTTGAGAAAATAGAGAAAGATAGAGAAAAGGAGGTTGTGTTGGACTTGGTTCCAATTACATCCCTAAAAAATAAGGTTGAATTGGCATTGGCTCTAGATGGGAGTAAGAAACCTAAACTAACTCTCACTCACCCTATGAATGAATTTAACTTATTCAGTGATGAATACCTAATTCATGGGCTAGTCATCCCATAATGGTTCATTTATGGTAAAATCCATAAGATTCAAGCATTGCAACATTCATGGGCCTTAATCTAGATGGTCCACATTGATGTTAATGATGAGGTCAAGCCATGGATATTGGCCTTGATGAAATAAGAGGAAGAGAGAATAATAATTTCCATATAAGTGTCAAGTAGTGCTCAAGTAGAAACTCCTAGAGATTCAAACAACACATGGATGGAGTTCCCAAAATCCTCAAAGATATCATAGTCAATAGTTAGTGTGAAGTCCAATCGTAAAGTAGCATGATTAGAAAGGGTCACCACCAAGAAGGCCATGGTTGGAGGTGATGAATTCACATTTTAAAAGGTTGAAACATTTATTGATTTAACTCCCATTCAAGGTAAAAATCTTGGTGAGTACCCAATTCATGAAGAGGACATAGAATGACTAGATGATGTTCATTCAGATCAGCTCAAATTAGGTATTAAGTCATGAAGTAGAGGATAGATAACTTGGAGAAAGAAAAAGAGGATTTAGAGATAGGCTATCTTGTCGATCTCATAAGAAATGATAAAGATGTTTGAAGCATATTTCTATGACATGTTCAACTCCTTAAAGAATATGAATCTAAGGCAGAGTGTATTAACCCAACAAGGTGAAATAGCCAAGTATTTATTAACCCAATGGTATATCTCATAGGATAAAATAAGGGAGTTTATCAACATACTAATTAATGGCAAGATTCCTAGTTTCAAAACCATTAGCCTAGCCTACTTGAATGCAATATTAGGGATAGTTGTTAAAATCAAAATTTTGAGTACTTAGTGAAAATTCTTAGAGAGACTCTTGGGAGATGATGAGGAGATAATAACTAGAATCAAATATCTCCATGGCACCATGCTAACCAACCCCACAAAGTCTATCTCCCTAGGCATCATTGATGATGATGAGTTCAAGCCCAGAGCCACTCTAGTAATGCAAGAAGTAAAGAGAAAAGGTCAAGGCCAATATGGAGGTGATAATTGTCAAGTCATGGGCATGATCTTCACTATCAAAGAGAAGATTTTTTAATCTAAGAGAATTAAAGAGGCCATGAAAATAAATAATATGGATTTAAATGACTTGTCTAATTGGGAAGATGATTGTCTCTTAAAGCTAATTGTCAATTTGGAGCTAGTGAGTGAGCAACATCAAAGGGCCATGGAGATCATTCAAGAGCATCAAGGGAGTGATTCAACCTAGGGCCCATCAGATAATTAATGATATTCCACTCTATGTAAAGCATTGTAATATTTAAACATGGAATATTCTTTTGTAAAGGCATATTCTAGTTTGTTAGAATATTTTCCTATAGGTTAGTCCATTTTAGAAAGAATAATGTATTCTAGAACTGAGAAGAAAGATAACTGTCCTTATCTTTGTACATTTTTAATCTTATGATTGACTAGTATAGTTCCTTATTCTCCTATAAAAGGTAGTATTACCATTGTGTAAAGGGGGAGAGTTTTGAGCTAAATTTTGTATGCTTCTAAGAAATTAATATAAGCAAGGATTATGAAAAAGTTTATCCAAATTTGTTTATATCAATTGTTACGTGGTTTCTCTCTCAATTGCTTATTCTAAGCCTTAAATTTAAATGGTTTTCTATGAATTCTGAATGTGCATCTTTGATACAGTGTTGCTAATTTGTGATAATGATAAATTAGTTGAATGTTCTTAAACTATGTTTCATTTTATTTGCTTTGTATTAGGATGTGTAAATTCTATTTGAATACAACAACAAACCTTTAAGGCAAAGTTAGTTCATAATTGTATTCTTTTATGTTTTCCTCAAATATTTTCTTGGTGTATGGTGGGATTTGAGAATCTATTACTTCACATTATATATTGGTTAAATGCATGTTTAGTTTAAAGTAAAACCTTGTCATGATGTTTGAGGTAAATATCAGTAATCACATACTTTCTTTCTATCCTACCCTTCCTTTTGCTTCTTTTTTGACCAAATCACTCTAGTTTAAGCTTCACTATAAATATTTAGTTAGATTAATCTTTAGTTTATAATTTGATCATAAATTCATTGAGAATAGGATAAGATCTCTTGAATTTCACTTATATTAAGGACAAAGATGTCTCCCAACCACCAATCGATATAAATTTCTGGAACAACTTAATTTGCTCTGCCTCTATTTCACCATAGGTAACTAGATTACCCTAAATTTGTTACTCATGCTTTGAATTCCCAGAACTCTAAAATGAGAAGTGTTCTTTAAAAACTAAGAGAACCTATGATAAACATAGAGGCATCAACAACATCTTATACTAAAGATCTAAAATAGTATACTATAGGGAACATGTAGTAGGTGAGGTTGATGATGCAATATGAGTAGCCATCATTGATGGGAATAAGTCATTTGGGTAGGAAGATGAATTAGAAATTATGGTAAGTCTTGTGTTTTATCACACTTTGGGTGGACGTCATATATGTGACTAGAGATATATATTTATGAATAATACCAATATTATAAGTTTGAACACATGTGGTCAGGTTGGTAGCCTGAAAGCATTTCTTGATATCTGTTTCTATGCAAAATTGCTTTCTACATTCAAAGAAGAAATAAGAAACTGAAAGATGGTTAAGGCTAGAAGTACCTGATATAGTCGTGCGCACCGAAATCAGACGTTGAAAGATTCTCCTCTTTGGCTGTGGAGGAATGACATCTGCGAAAAAGAAACTGGACGAGAAGACGTTAATAAGAGATATGGTGGGTTGTCAGGCGAACGCCCGATCCCAGAAGTACGAAGACTCCCTAGAAGGATATCAACCCACTGATAAGAAAGAGCATAATATTGGACGAAAGTAGATGATAATGATAGAAATAAATGACAGAAAAATAAAAGGTGTACCTGATAAGCGGCACTGTTCTGCACAATCGCCGGCGTCGGTCTCTGTGGTGCCGGCGTCGGTTAGGGAAGGTGCCGACGTCGGTCAAGGTGCCGTCGTCGGTCGGGGAAGTGACCGGCGTCGGTAGGGGCAGGTTCTGGGAAACGGTTCGGGACAGGTTCTGAGAGAGTCGGGCAGGTTCAGGGAGAGTCTGGGGGGTTTGAACAGAGTCGGGATAGGTCTGAACAGTCGGGACAGGGTCTAATATGGTCAGGGTAGGGTTTGATAAAGACAGGGATGAAGTTTAGACAGAGTCGAGACAGGGTTTGATAAGGACAGGGACAAGGTTTAGATAGAGTCTGAGAAGTTTGAACAGTTGGGAAGACAGAAAATAAATAATAACTAAGAAAGAAAATGAAATAAATAGAATAAAGACTTACTTGGTAGAAGACCCGATGAAAGCCATGGTGTGTAGATTAGTTGATGTCGTAGTGTCGATGATTGCTCGGAGTTCGCAGGTTCATGGAGAAATTCGTAGGTTGGTTGATCAGCGTTCTGGGATCGGATTCGCAGGTTGGTCAGCGTTTCTGAATAGCGTTCGGGGATTGGATTCAAATGGCTGGCGGAGGTTGATGAAGGCGGGGGACGGGGACGGTTCCAGAAACGGTTCATCAACCGTTTCGGGAAACCGAATTGTAACTGATAACGGTAAAGGGGAAGGTGACCGACGTCGGCAGGATTGCCGACGTCGGCCGATAGGTGACCGACGTCGGCGACATCGGTCGGGTAAAGACCGACGTCGGCAGATGCATAATGGGGATAGAGTCTAGCTTTCGCTCTGTGCTCCTCTTTACATGCTGCCAGGGTCAAGGTTGGTGAAACAAGTGATCGGCAAGGGTTCAATAGGTGAAGAAGAAAGAAGACGAGGAATGACCAGGGGAGTCGACACGATTTCGGTGTCTACATTTGCCCCTTTTTGTCTTGTTGGTTGTTCTGGACGAACTGCAAGACAAAAATAGGAGTGAGTGCCCCAGGTGAGGGATAAGGTTGATTTCGTCTTGTTGGTTGTTCGAATGAACTGCAAGACAAAATAGGAAGCAAAATGCCCCGAGTAAGGATGAGGTATTCCTCCTCAAAGCAGGAATCGAGGGAAGGGAACCGGGAATCGGGTGCTGATTTGATAAAGAGCGGATGAAAAAGGGGTGAGGGTGAACGCTGCAAAGGTCGTGATTGCGCGCATACCACTGCACGAGATGGTCAGGTCAAAGTGTCACAGGTCAAGGATCGAGGAGTGCCAAAATTGAAGTAACCGGGCCCCAGCATTTAGTCATCTGCTGATCGGGTCACTCAATCCAAGCTGAAGCTCCAAATGGGTCGTCGCGTTCCAGGTATCCCAGGCTCAGGAAGTGCTCCTAAAAACGCGAAAAAGTCACAAGTAGTGCGGATCAACCGGTGTGCGATCCTATACTTGTGAGGGTCCAAAAAGGTCTGCGCACAATTCTGCTAACCAGTCATGAGGTAGCATACATGCAAAAACAACCAAGGCAACAACGTCTTGGAAGTGGTCGAGGGTGGAGGAGATAGGTATGATCTCCAATGGTTGGTGGTCGATGGATGGATGAATGGACAAAAGGATGCGGCCTAGCTAACCCCAGAAGACCCCATGTCAACTGAGTGCTGCCTACATAGCCCTGGTGATAGGGCCTCAGGCCGATGTAGTTCTCCCTAGAAGGGAGGGAGGGTCAAAGGGATAAAATGGGTGGTGGTCAAGGACAAGATTATGGTTAAAAGAAGGAAAGAAGGGTTGTCTATCAGAGAGACGGACAAACGAGAATGGTCGAGCTAACCTCAGAAGACCCCATGTCAACTGAGTGCTGCCTACATAGCCCTGGTGATAGGGCCTCAGACCAATGTAGTTCAGACCAAGCGTCCGAGTGGTAGACAGGTGGTTAAAATGGTTGATAGGTTGGTCGATGATTGGATGAAATGATGAGGAAAAAAAAAAGATGTTGCAGCCTTTTTCAAATGGTGTATTCTGCAACATTGGTTGACGGGTTTTTCATCCCTAGCAATATTCCATATTCGTGATGGATGTATGCTAAAAATGAATTGAGGTCTATTTATGCTTCAGCAAGTATTGGTTTATGCTTAACATAAATTGGGTCGAGTCGATAGTTTCCATGTGTATTGGTGTCCATAGAAACTAGGGTGAATAGGCTAGGTCAGGTTGATGGTCTGAAAAGAGAGTTGAGCTGAGTCGATTGACAAGTGATGAAGGTGAATGTGACCAAAGTGCAGAAGAAGTGAAAAGCATATTGCTCTTTCATTGACAAGGACCAAAAAGGAAGCATAGATAGGGGGTTATGAGAACCAAGAGCCCCATTCATGCGTGACGTTGTTGACCGTGGTTATGTTAGAGCGGTAATCGAATCACTTCGACATTAAAGTGAGCTCGAAGTCCCTTGAGCGGGTGATAGGAGGAGGAAGGAGGGTAACCCATTTTAAGAGTAGAGATAACTTTGCCCCTTTTTATAGGAGACCCTGAGACAACTACAAGTCAAGTCTGTGACTCGTTTTTTTTTTTTTTTTTTTTTTTTTTTTTTTTTTTTTTTTTTAAGAGGCAGACTGATCGATGCGGGAAGCCTGCATAGAGATGTCATTTGCTGTAGTGGTCAGGTTGTGAAGCTGATCGATGCGGGAAGCTTCTAAAATAATGCTGTGTATTGCCAGAGTAGTCATAGCCATCCTTCGAGGGAGTGGTCTAGATTTTTGTTTAATAAAAGGGATTTTGAATAGCTGTCCTTCGAGGGAGCAGTCTATTTATTACAGCAATGATAGTACAGCTGTCCTTCGAGGGAGCAGTCTATTTTTTTGATTTTGATATAGATATAGTGACCATGGATATATTTTGACATCTTGATTTGTTTTGACAGAAATGTGAGTCATGGACAAGATTATAGAAGGTCAAGGGCTCCCTTTTATGAGGACAAAGCATCCATACCGCATAAAAGGGTTATAGGAATTGTTAAGAGGAATAGGGTTGAAAGGAAGTAGGACTAAGAGGACGGGGATTGCTCAAGGGACGAGCTCAAGTTAAGTGTCAAGTGGATGAATACTCGACTAGCAGTAGAACGGTCGCAGATGCAACGCATAAAAAGGGGTCAGGGTCTGATAAATCCCTGGTATATACATGTGCATGATAAGGTCCGAGTCAATTAGGAGCAAACTTGCCCCATTTGCCTCTTTCCAGATTGGTCAAGTGTTGATTGATGAGTGGATGTGAAGTTGGTTGATATGGTTGTTGATTGATTGAAAAAGGGTTGAATGTTTTGATAAAAAGATTGGGTCGAATAAAAGTTGGGTCGAATGTTTGGTTGAGATTTGGCCATTTGATAATTGGTCAATGGTTGGTCAAGGGTTGATTGGTTGGTATTTGATCTTTGGTTGGGTCGAATGTTTGGTTGAGGTCGGGTTAAATGTTTGGTTGCTAGTCTGGTTGAGGTTAAGTTGAAAGAGTGATTGATATGTGGTCGAGACTGTGTTGAAAAATTGGTCGAAGTTTGGATGAGGGTTAAATTCCCCCAGCGGTTAGGGAGAATGTTTGACGGATTAGTTAAGGTCGATTGAGGTTTAGTGGTCAGATGGACGGTGTTGATGTCGAATAAAGGGGTTAAAGGCAGTGAAGGGACCTTAGTCTGACGTGGAGATCCCGATTTAGATGACGAGGTTGGAGAGGTATGGGTTGGTGTTGATAATTTGTCAGAGGTGGGGTCAAGAGGATCCTTGATAAGAAGGGTGTCCTTTTTCCGGTGGTGACGAATGACAGCTTTAAGAGCACAACAACGCTCGGTGTCATGTCCCGGAGTGTGATGATAGTGGCAGAATTTAGAGTTGTCGAACCAAGATGGCCTTGATCCGAGGGTTGATGAGTGGGGTGGTGTTGAAGGTTTGTTGATAACGTGGTCGAAGAGAGAGGTGTCATTCTCCAAACATTGATGAACGATGACCTTGAGGGCATGACAATGCTCCGTGTCGTGCCCAGGCGTGCGATGATACGCACAAATGCAAGTGTCATCGAACCATGGAGGTTTTGGTTCGAGAGAGTGATATGGTCTAAGAGACGGGAGAGAGAGACGAGAGGACTGCAACAATTGCCGTAAGAGCAAGGCATATGAACCTGCTAACGGGTCGGGATGTTTTATTGCAGAGAGGGTTGGTGACATTGGTTTGGGAGGCGTAAGAGGCGTTGGTCGATGGTTTGAAGAAGGTATAAGTCTAATGGGTTGATATAATAATGGAGGTGACTTACCTCTGTGAAGAATGGGAGTGAGAAGCACTCCGAGTAAAGTAGACGGATGTGGGCCCAAGATTGAAGGTAATGACGAAGATAGGGGAGGAATCCTCCAGTGTGGTTTAGTAGCCTTCTTTGGTTTGGGTTGAGGGCCACCTTTATGCGAGGCAAGATTAGATGTGGGGCGAACACCAAGAGGTTTAGTCTCTTTGGGCATGATGGACGCCTGCGCGGGTTTGGACTTAGATGTGGACGATTTTTCTCTCGATTGAGAAGAGATTAAAGGTATGGGCTCTTTAAGTGGAAAGAGCTCTGGAATAGTCATGGCTTCTGTGTGTGGTTGGAGAGTCAGAAAGGTATGATCGTCTATGGATGATAATAAGGATGAAGGCGAGGCAGCTGGTGTTGATGTGGTCAAAGCATCCTCCAATATAAGAGAAGTCGCTGGAGGAGAAGTGGGAGAAGAAAGTTCTTCGCCATGTGGAGGAGGTATAGGGGAAGAAAGGTCTTCCACCTGTGAAAGAGGTTGGTTAGGGATAAGAGAAAAGATAGTGTCGACCGTGTGTATATCATGGTCTTGAGGGTCATTGATTATGGTTTGGACGTTGTCTTGAGTAGGCGGGTGATTAGAAAGAGGTTGCTTGAAGATGTCAAGGTTTTGGTTGGGCGGTGCATTCGGGTTATCCAAAATAAGATCCCCCTTGTCGAGTTTATCCAAGACAGAGGCATATGACTCCCTAATTGGAGTGAATTGACGCTGTATGGATTGACGTTGAAAATGTTTATTGATGTAGTCTAATGTTGAAGATGATGTTCGGTTGGTTATTGTTGAAGATGATGGTCTAAAGATGACAGTGTTTGCCGACTCCTTGGAGTGAGAGTGGGAAGAAAAAGGTCTGGAAGAAGAATGGTCATTGGTTCTTGTGTTAGTGTTACACAATTTGACCTTATCTTCTTCAATGGCGCGGAGTTCAAGCTTTCGGGCCATGGTGAAGGCCTCGTCGAAAGTGTGGAATGTCTGAACCCGCAGGGTGGACGAGATATGACTGACACATGCTCGAGAAAAGAGCTCAATGAGCTCGGGTTGAGGCAAGGAGAAGGAGAGCTGATTGATCAAGCTTCTCCAACGAGCGACAAAATCGATGATTGATTCGTCGTCAAATTGCCTAATGGAGTAAAGGTCTGTGATCGAGACTTGTTTAGTGATATTGATTGAGAAATGGTCAACGAATAGTTGGGCAAGTTGGATGAATGAAAAGATAGAATGTCTGGCAAGAGAACTATACCAGTCAAGGGCAGGGCCAGAAAGCGACATAGGAAACGTGCGTAGAAGTAACGCATCGTCGTGGGCGATAAGGTAACAGGCATGTCTAAATGCCCGTAGATGTTGGTGTGGGTCTTCCTTACTCTGAAAGTGAGTAAATTTAGGAAGCTCCCAATGGTTAGGGTATGGTCGAATAGGGACAGAAGGGTGGATGGGCTCGCTGCAAACTTGTTCATATGACAAAGTATTGCTTGAACCGGAGATAGAAGCTTCGAGACGGGACATTTTATCCATCAGCATCTTGATGACGTCTGCTGACAGATTGGCAGGTTGAGCGCCTCCTAGGTTGTAAGGCGCTTGAAAGAGGTTAGAAGAGGCGTGCGACATAGTCGGTTGTACAATGTACGGATGGCTAGTCGCAGGGGCAGAAGTAGAGGTTAAGGGTGGTTGCGTTATGAAGGTAGAAGGCATAGGCTGACTAGATACCGCCAAAGGAGGTTGTGTGATGGTATTGACAAAGGGCGAGGTAGGCACTCCTGCATATATAGGTGCAAGAGTGTGTGGGGTCGAGGCAATCAAGTTCTGATATGATGTAGAACTTGGTTGAATTGCAGGTGGTTGAGGGGGTAATGAAACCTCGGTGGAGGTTGGTCTAAAAATAGACGAGGAGGCCGAACTTTGCGTATAGGCCATGGTCGGGTTAATGGTTGAGGCGAAAGGTTGAGTCGTAAAAGGTTGGGTGGCGAACGGTGTTGATGTCGTCGCCACGTCGTTCGAAAGGTCCCGCATTGGTTTTCTTGCGAGATAGTTTTGGAGGGCTGCGGTATTGAGGTCCAAGAATCTTGCAAAGTCTTGGTCCCCTTCTGGGATGATAGGCGTCTGGGTTGGAGATAGTCTAGTAGGAATTCTTTCAGTCTTCGAATAGAACTCCATTATATGATTGGTTGTAGGCGGGGTAGGCGAAAGCGATTGATGGCTAGCGTGGTCAAGAAGGGCCTTGGTTTGACTACGTGTCAGAACCATTCAAGGCAAGAAAGAACGTCCTCACAAGCTCAAACAAGCAGATAAGAACGAAAAAGAAGAAGACACAAGCAGATCCTGAAACTCTAGGAGTAAATTTTTAGGATTATAATGGCTTATGCCTTAGAATGTGTGTGTAGAGGAGGATTGGTTGAAAAATGGGTCCTAGTAGAAGTAGTCTATGGATGGTCTCGGGTTTTGTTATGGTGCTCAAGAAGTCTGTGTTAGGGTCTGGTACGCGGCCTGGTGCTAAGGAGCAAGCTCCCCTCACTTCACGATTCCAGTGGTTAGCTGGTTTCGCTTAGCCAAGATATACCTCGCCTAGAGATTATACTCCGCCAGAGAACGGAGTGGGTTTCCCCCTTGGTGATGAAATCCAAGTAGGGTCACCGGGACGGGTAAGGTATCCGCTGGGGGATGAAATCCCAGTCGGGCCTTGTCTCAGGTAAGTTAAAATGTTTGTTTTGTGCAGGTGGTCTGGTCGTGTAACATCAAGTGATCTAGATTAATTCAATATGTGATTTAATTACTATGTGTGGTCTAAGAGATGCAGGCAAACAGAAATGAATGCAGAGTGTTTTAATGTCCAAGTCGAAATGTTTGTTCGTATGAAGACGAATGGAGAAAGAGTCGAAGAATATGAGTTTAGCTAGTCTAGAAATGCAAGAAAGAAAGAAATGTTCGTTTTAGTTCTGCTTATGATGTCGTTTAAGAAGAGACGAAAGGAGGCAAAAAGGAAGAAACCTAATGCACCTAAATGAACGAAAGAAAGAAAGAACCCAAGGAGGATCTAGGGTCCCACCGGGCGTACCAGAATGTTTCTATGCAAAATTGCTTTCTACATTCAAAGAAGAAATAAGAAACTGAAAGATGGTTAAGGCTAGAAGTACCTGATATAGTCGTGCGCACCGAAATCAGACGTTGAAAGATTCTCCTCTTTGGCTGTGGAGGAATGACATCTGCGAAAAAGAAACTGGACGAGAAGACGTTAATAAGAG
Source organism: Torreya grandis (assembly GCA_037957365.1). Classification (NCBI taxonomy): domain Eukaryota; kingdom Viridiplantae; phylum Streptophyta; class Pinopsida; order Cupressales; family Taxaceae; genus Torreya; species Torreya grandis. The sequence continues at coordinate 768,151 of JARHVA010006161.1, forward strand.
ATATGGTGGGTTGTCAGGCGAACGCCCGATCCCGGAAGTACGAAGACTCCCTAGAAGGATATCAACCCACTGATAAGAAAGAGCATAATATTGGACGAAAGTAGATGATAATGATAGAAATAAATGACAGAAAAATAAAAGGCATACCTGATAAGCGGCACTGTTCTGCACAGTCGCCGGCGTCGGTCTCTGTGGTGCCGGCGTCGGTTAGGGAAGGTGCCGACGTCGGTCAAGGTGCCGTCGTCGGTCGGGGAAGTGACCGGCGTCGGTAGGGGCAGGTTCTGGGAAACGGTTTGGGACAGGTTCTGAGAGAGTCGGGCAGGTTCAGGGAGAGTCTGGGGGGTTTGAACAGAGTCGGGATAGGTCTGAACAGTCGGGACAGGGTCTGATATGGTCAGGGTAGGGTTTGATAAAGACAGGGATGAAGTTTAGATAGAGTCGAGACAGGGTTTGATAAGGACAGGGACGAGGTTTAGACAGAGTCTGAGAAGTTTGAACAGTTGGGAAGACAGAAAATAAATAATAACTAAGAAAGAAAATGAAATAAACAGAATAAAGACTTACTTGGTAGAAGACCCGATGAAAGCCATGGTGTGCAGATTAGTTGATGTCGTAGTGTCGATGATTGCTCGGAGTTCGCAGGTTCGTGGAGAAATTCGCAGGTTGGTTGATCAGCGTTCTGGGATCGGATTCGCAGGTTGGTCAGCGTTTTTGAATAGCGTTCAGGGATTGGATTCGAATGGCTGGCGGAGGTTGATGAAGGCGGGGGACGGGGACGGTTCCAGAAATGGTTCATCAACCGTTTTGGGAAACCGAATGGTAACTGATAACGGTAAAGGGGAAGGTGACCGACGTCGGCAGGATTGCCGACGTCGGCCGATAGGTGACCGACGTCGGCGACATCGGTCGGGTAAAGACCGACGTCGGCAGATGCATAATGGGGATAGAGTCTAGCTTTCGCTCTGTGCTCCTCTTTACATGCTGCCAGGGTCAAGGTTGGTGAAACAAGTGATCGGCAAGGGTTCAATAGGTGAAGAAGAAAGAAGACGAGGAATGACCAGGGGAGTCGACACGATTTCGGTGTCTACAATATCATAGAAACGATCATATTTTTCATCGAATATACTAGTTTGAGACATATTTTTATGTTCATTCTCTCACTAGATATATCATTACCTTGATCATTTTTATATTTATGTCCATATAGTCAATTAATTATCTTTCATCAACCTCATTGAATATATTCATAGCAGTTGTTTCTTGTTCATAATAGTTTACAAATTCAACATTCATGATAGCTTCATAAAGGGGATGTGTAGTAATAATAGAGATCAATGCAAATTTATGTCCTAAGAATATGTATTAAGCAAGGCTAAATATTGTTCATTATTAATTTTAGCCTTATTAGTGTATAAATATTTGATTTGTTAAATTACATAGTTGATATAAATTGCACAAATCGAAGTAGATAAATATGCAATGATTATAATCATGGCATGGGTAAAAAAATAAATGATGTGTTCATTCATTAGAGCCACATGGATTTGTAGTATAATGGAAAATTAAAAAATGGGTCTTAAAATGAAACTCTAAGACTAAAATATTAAAACCCTATAAGGATGAAATTATAATGGATACCTAGGGTTTGGCATAGTTTGAATAATATCTAGTTTATCCAAAATGGTTACCCTATTTTACATAATAAAAAACTAATTAATATATAAACTTGAATGTAGTTTATATTTTAAAGTATGACAGTTAAGCATGAATTTGAATGTAAAATATTGAAACTAATTTGACAAGTGGCATGTTATAAAATATATAAAGTATTAAATAAATCAAGATACTTATCTTTTTTGGTTTGCTAACTAACTATGACTAAATTTTATGTGTGAAATATTAATGCCTAATTTTATGTGGAATTCCATAATTTAGTCTCCTTCTCCTTGAAACCATATTCCTACTTATGAAGGGTAGAAACTTGTAAAAATATAGGAAGTGTAAAGGTCCAAACTAACCCCAATCACCTCTATTGATGAGTGACCATTGCCTATGTATCTAATACTCTAAATATGGATTTAAAACTAAACATAGTTATTACCATTAATATTAATGTTCAATTGTGTTTCTTTTCTATATGAATTCACTTAGAATCTAGTTTTTGATACTTAAACATTTTCACTCTTGACTTGGCTTAGTGTGCTTCAAATTTTGCTAATAACTACTACTAGTGACTGGTTTAAAAATTGGGAAGAACAGGGTAAATTTATTAATGTGCAATAGTGTAGATATGATTGATAGACAATTAACAGGAATATATACCAAATATTTTTCACTTTATTGATTTTTCTCTTATAGATGCTTATTGAAACATAAATCTCCCTGAGTTCCCACCTTAAATGGTGCATGACTAATGGGGTAGGATCTACTTATGGTTATTTATAAGAGATTTTTGCATACTATTATGTCATACCATAACTATTATAAGTTTGACCTCCCATGAATTTCTATCTATCTTTCCTCTCCATCTAATTCTTGTCTAGATTTACATGCTTCCCTATATCCTATGGTATCAACCTGGTCAATACCATATATTTCATACCCTTGTCTCCCATGTACTATATCATCCATCCTAATGTAGTCAATTATATCTTCCGATATTTATATTATATTGACATGGCCAATATTGTATTATGCCACTTCCAACTATATTATCTTGGAAAATATTGCTAGCTAATATTTTAGGTTTGATTTTAGGTATTAGAACCATATATATAGGGATCATATTTCATTCCTAAAATATATGTCACATTAATACACTCTAATTACACTTGCACTCCTTCCCAAAAGTATTATTTGGGAGAGTTAGTTTCTTAGAACCTTATTTTTTTTCTTATGGTGTCATTAAATCTCAACAATAGAGGTTACTAAGAGTTCCTAACTAAGGATATATAAGTATTCATCCAACCATTTGAGATACTCAACCTAAAAAATATATTACACAACTCCATTTGAGCCAAAGGAAAATATTAAAGCATCGACAGGTCCACCCCAAGGTAAGTATTTCTATCTTATACTCTTTCATGTTAGTTAGTAGATTAGATATTGTTTATTACTTTTATATCATGTGTGTATCCTTATGATTTTCCTTATATATAATAATTTGGTATAGATATAGGGTTTATTAGACTTGTCATTTATCACCTTAGTTTTCATAGACCTCCATTTGGTTGACCTTACATTCTTTACAATCCCTTAGCCATCATTTAATTTACTTGTTCCCCTTTATAATCATTTACTTTAGATTCATATATATAATAATAGTTACAATAATTTGTCTTTTTAAGGTCTCATGAGATTTATAGTACTATGTCATAAGCTTAGGATTTGGAACCCTTTCCTATTGACATTTGAGTTGTAGTTTACCCTCTATTGGATTTACAAATATTATAGGTCCTTACCTACTCATCTAATTATATGTAAGTGTTATTTGATTAACCTTATTTAATGATTAGTCTATTGAGGGAAAAAGGATATCTATAGATCATTCTAGCCCATGCATATATTTTGGTGATCCCAACATGACTAATAGTCAACCTGTTTCACTAAATTTTGTCTATTTGAAGTCTAAAGGAAAATAAAAAGAAGGATGGGGATAAGTGATTAGAATGAACCCAAATTTTTTTTGCATGTTGCATCTAGATATTGTAAGCACTCCTCTTTAGTTGGGGAGGACTACCTATAAGTAATAAAGCACTACCACAAGATGTTTTTTAGTAGTAAAATGAGTGGGCTACCAAGCTACGTGATTGTTCTAGAAGTGTGAAACTTATTTAGAGATGATAGTCCACTTTTGAGAGATAAAAGAATAATAAATAACTGAAAGAAAGGTAAAGAGAGATAAGATTACCATTATTGACAACCTATATGCAGTAGAGAGTAATAGGGTGCAGGTGAGGTACTTTGTTTGTATTTTAAAAGTTGTCTTGGTAAGTTTTGAAGAGACTAGGGAACCCACAGTCACTGACATTAGTGGGGTAGTGACCAATATTAGTTATACTACTAAGGTTGGTAGTGAGGTGATTGATGTTAGTTAGGTTGTCAAGGTCGATAGGGGAAATAATTGTTAGGGAGCTTATATAAGCCTTTCTAGGTCTAGGAAATGGTTTGGATCAGGTCTGGAAGGATGGAAGAGTCATGAGAGAGAGATTATGGGTTGGGTAGATCTGGTCAGAGGTTTAGTACATCAAGTTCAGGGGAAACAAGTGAGGAATCTTTGTAACTCCCTCACAAGGGTTTGATCAAAAGTGTATAAAGTAATGCATAGTAAATATAAATAAATAGAAAAATAAATGTTTAAATAACCTACAAGAAAAGTGATGTACTTAGCTATAGTTACCAAATGATATATGCCAGATTGATGATCCTTAACAGTGAATTCAAACCTAAATGCTTGAAAAGGAAGAACAAATGGGTGTTGTTTGTCCTTAAGAGCTCAGTTATTGATCATGATTGACTTAAGCAAGATGATTGTAAGCTAGGATGTCAAAAATAGAATGCCTAGAGATTGCATGTGATTAAGAATGATTTTTCTTACTTTTTTTGCCCTAAACTTCAGGTTGGAGTTTGGATTATATTATCAATGTCAGTGATCCCACCAATGTCAGTTGTGGGTTGATCAACATTGGTGGCCCTATAATAGATAAACCTTACTATTTTTGGCCTATTTTCTATTGTTGTTCATGCCAAGTGTGATACCCACTATAAAATGGTAAAAATAAGAGGTTAGGAAGGAGGTAGTTGATTAGGAATTTAGTTTGGAAGTGGGAATAAGTCTTGGGTAGTTAGGATGAGGGGACTAGGTCTTGAGGTGACTCATTAGGTGAAAATTATTCATAGGACAAGGTGGCCAGGTAAGGTGGCAATAGGGGTTTTTAATTAACTTAATTAAGTATTTTAAATTAATTAAATGTGTGAGGGGTAAAGTATGGGTTAGGGAGATTAATTTTTATTATTAAAATAGGCTTAAGGTGGGTTTTGACACAAGGAGTTACACACATGTGTGTGACATAATTTAGGTGTCTAAACCACCTTTGGATGTATTAGTATCATGTTTATCCTTTATATTCTTATCAAAATGTCAAAATAGTTATAAATCTTTCAATCCAATTGTATCATCTAGCACAATAGTGTTTCCTATTTTTTGCCAACTTTGTTGGCCATCCCAATATTATTCTATCTTTGTAAATATATCAAATATCTTGATACAATCGTATGTGTGTTTCCAACTATATTTGATAGCTCAATATAGTTATGTTTGATGATTTTTTATATCCAATTGTATTAGCTAGACTGATGCCATTTTGATTGTTTGTTCATTTTATTGCATATTTTACTTTCCATTTGAATCATTTCCATTTATATTGTTGATTTTGTCTTCCTTATATTACATTATGTAAATTGTAAAATCATAAGAGCTATCATTTTAACCCAAGAAATCATTAGTTTTACTTGAGCCATAGTGTGAGGGATATTCTCCCAATACTCAAGCCATTAGATAAAACTATTTATGGAATTAATTTCCACGTACCTCATGGTATAGTGTAAATCCCTAAGGTTTTGTTTTGTATCCTATATGACTCCTTTCATCCATTTGATTTTGTAGTGTTGGTTAGCCCCATGATATTATTCTCAGTGTACCTTAAAGATAGGATAGTATGGCTTTAAAATGATGGAATCCTCTACATTAAGTGCCCTTTGAACCTTGTTCACTATTTACACTTATGATCTATTATGAAAATGTTTATTAGTTCTCACATATGTGAGATTATATGTTGGTTATTATTTTTTCTATTTAACATAATTTTAATATATTGTGTGATTTCTAATTAAACTCATGAAGATAGGTCTTAGAGAGAGATAATAAGGAAAGATAATTTTAATGGAGTAGTTTTAGGGCTTGGCATGATTCCTCCTTTATAGGAGATATTTATTTATATGTATGTATTTTTCCTTGTTGAATAATATATTGAATTGTGATTGACAATATTTTGTGATCTAAACATTTGATATTTAGATCTTCACCAAAATGGAGGTGAAACTTCATTTGGTATCAGAGTAAGTTTCCCAAACCTCTCTAAGCATTTTTAATCATCCACTCATTGTTTTTCTCAACATGACATAATGACTAACCAATGCAGACCACTTGAAAACATCATTACTTTGTTTGTTCATCACTCTTTCACTTTATCAATAGTCTAACATTGCAAACCACATGTGAACCCATTGACATTCACCATCCACCTACATATTCTCAAGATTCCATTGTGTTCATTCTATCCATTGTCTTCATGCCATTCTGTGTATAGATTGCATATAAAATAAAAAATAAAAAATATATTATAATGACTTAATTTTTTGAGTGTATATATAAATATATACATATTGTTGGGTGTTTTTAAAATTTGTAGGAAATCAAAAGAGTTTCAAAATAAGAATAGTAGATAAAATATTTTTAAAGTGCAATTATAGGTCTTACCTAGATGCAACTCCTCTTTGGAGATTCTATATCTATATTCATTACATGCATTTGCAGGACCATACAAAGGATTGGTTGTTACAACATTAGCTATATCTATTTACATTAGTTTTATCCACATTAGACTCAACCTTATCTAAGTGTAAGGAATAATTGGATTAGATTTAGGCCTGTAATATGTTTATTAGCCTTGTTTTACATTGGGTTTTGATTAGAGTGTATAAATTAGCATTATATTATTTTTAACTTGACTTGGTCACACCACATATCCTAAAAAATTGTTTCTTTCTCCTCCTTTTTTGGGATATATACATTCACATCTATCTACATATATTTTATATACATATGTGTCAATATCATTGATAAGGTATTTGTCAACTCAGTTGCTTACATCAACAAAATAATCTACTCAGATTAACATGAATCCCCCTACTTTTGAACTTGTCACCTCAAACTCTACCTTAGACTACATGTGTTGCCTTATCTTCAGGGTTCATTTCATTTACCATCTAGTTATTTACATATAACTTAAGCTCCATCCTAAGCTCCATCTAAATATTGTTTGGTGAGCATCTCCCCAAACTCACCCTACTCAATAATAATGGAAAACTCCTCTTCTCTCAATAGTGAGTGGAAGATAATATTTAGACATTTTTAGGTATTTAGTATTTGTTTATATTAATACATATTTTTTTAATGGTATTTTATTTATTATCTTAGGTATTATGTGGTGTAGTTTTAGGTTTAGTCATTTTTAAAATTATTTATGTTTAAATTTGTTTAATACATTTTATAATTTATTTTTTATGTATTTAGATTTAGTTTTAATTTTTCATGTTTTATAATTATTTTATTTTTTTATGTTTTTAAACTATATGTTTTTCATTTTTAGTTTATGTCAGTTCAAGTCTATATAGGGGTTTATTCATGTGCCTTTTGTCAAATCTATTTTTATTGTTTGTTACTTTTTTATTAGCTAATAGCATTTATTTTTGATAGATTGATAATAATATTTATTATTATGTTGGTTTTAGGCTTATTTATTATTTATTTAGTCAATAGTTGTTAAGGTTCTAATATGATTGTCATTTTTTAGTTTTTCTAAATAAAATGTATATGGTAGTCATATATGTCAGCCTTATTTAGCATCTTTTTTTGCATGTGTCCTATGTATTTTTCATCAATAAATTTACTATTAAATATTTCTATATTCAAATACAATCATCAATAAAGCATGTATATCCTTTTTTTGTAAAACCAGATGCATTATCGAGAAAACCTAACATCTACTTAGTTAAAATTATGGAGGGTTTACCCATGTGAGTACTAAGGGAGGAATTTTAGGAAAATGTTTATTAGTTATCACATGCGTGAGATTATTTTTTGTTTTTTTTTAATTATTTAATAGAATTGTAATATATTATATGAGTTGTAATTAAACTCATGTAGATAGGTCATAGAGAGAGATAATAGGGAAAGATATGTTTAATGAATTAATCTTAGGGATTAACATGATTCCTCCTTTATAAGAGATGATTTTATATATGTATGCATTTGTATGATTGAATTATAATGACTTCAATGAATTTACTTGTGTTATTGATGCCCAATATGATCAATATTACACTAACTCCCAATTTGTAAATGCAACAAAGGCTAACTACCATATTAAGACAACTCACAAAGATCATGTCATTAATTATAATAATCCTTCTCCCAAATAATAACTTATTAAGGATACTACCACCACAATTACCCATCTACCACATAGTGATGAAATTAATCTACCATGAGAAACTCAATATAACACATCCAAACCTTATACTAACATACCTCCTAAATTCACTATTGTTAATCAAGATAAATTTCATTACACTTATAATCCAAAATCACAGTAGAACTTCTTAAATGAACTTAACTCCATGCCTTCAAATTTATATTAACATAACTCATGAGAACATCACCATATCATCAAAATTTACTCATGTAATAATTTCAAGACATAAAATAATCCCCATATAGGTAAATTGAACCACCTCTGAAACCTTTTGAAGGTCCCACTCCTATGGAATTCCATGCTATTTAAACCATTTCTCAACCTTATTCCTATAAGAAACTTTTCAGTGTTTCCTAAAGGAGACATTATTAATGATGAAATCCACCTTTGATTTGATCACCCACCTTTTTTTATTAATATTATGATCAATAATACATTAATAAGGAAGTCTTGGTGGAAAAAGGATCAAGAATTAACTTTATCTCCCTTTGGTTAATCCAAAAACTAGGATATTCCAAATATGAACTTTAAGAAAACATGACTCACATGTTATGGATTTAATTGTTAGTGTAGGTTTTTATTTTTCCCTATTATTTAATTAGGGAAATTATATATTTGTGCATACATGGAGTTTTTCTACATTTGTGGGATAGGCTAGCTTATGTGGAGATGTGTGTCATAGATGTGTCATAAGTGTCATAAGAATGTCATAAGTAACTCCTTTGACCGACTATTCTGGGTATGGGAGTTACTTCTCTATTCTTAGCACCTTGTCACCACCTTTCATGGAGGAGTTACAGTCTATTCTTGGGGTGCTTTGACCACCTTTTGTGGAGGAATTACTTACATGCTCTCCTATATGTATTCTTCACTTTGGCCATCTTATGTTAATGGAATATTGGCTTTTCTCCAAATTGTCTATACAATTGTCTCTTGTTTGATTTCATTTACTTTATCATTTTGTGGTATTCACTTGCTTCATCCCATGCAACCATGACTCGTGCATCCTCGTTATTTAGACCTTGGCAAATCCTCTGCTATGGTATCAGAGCCACCTCGATAACTGGCTGTTTATTTTGCTATTGCTTTCATTGAAATCTAGAGCTTTGTTAAGGCATTTTTTTTGTGAAATTTGAAAATTTCCAAGAGATATTACTAGTTCTCAATGCTATTGTTCCTTCCATGGCTTGTTTGGTCTCTCCATATACATGCAGGCCTGTGATGGCATCATTTCCCAGATCTGTGTGATCCAGATCTATTCCAGGGCTATTTTCCACCACACTTGGCGTTGGAAGTGGTTGTTGAAGGATCTACGTTGGAGGAGGTAAACCTGCATTGGACTGGTTTTTTCTCCATTTCAAATTTGAAGGCATTGAATTCTACATTAAATTTGTACTTTGACATCATTTATTTGATAGAGGCATTGCAATTTTGGAAGCTTGACACTCTCAAAATAAGATCTGCCTATTCCCTATCATTATTTCCATCAGCGTGTAAAGATTTGCTAAAGGCATTTTGTGATCTTGGTGTTGGAAAGAGAATTTAAGCCTGCAAAACCCTGTGTTCCATTTGCACAGCTTGCTCGTGTGATTGCTTGTAGGAATTTCTACCAGAACTGCTATTTTTTTTTTAAATGGCACACTTTTTCACTTTGGCACCCCTCTCCTTGTTTGGCATCCCATGTGGGCCCTTAAATACTTGGTAATCCATTAAATTTTGTCTTTTACTTTAATTTTCTAGTTAAAATTGACTTGTCCAATTTGACTAAGTATTGAGTATTTTAGACAATTTTTAAGTTTTGATAATTTGGGGGTTTAAATTTAAACTTGTATCTTCACCTGTCGAAGATGAAGGGTGAGGCCTGGGTTGGCAAGAGGCCAATTCCCCCTCACAAATACCTCCTTTGGATTCCTCACTCTTTTTTTAGTCTAACAAGTGGTTGGAAGGCCACTTTCTCTCTCAAAATAGGCATTTTTTTAAATGTTTTAGTGCCATTTTTTTTCAAAAACACTAGTTTATGGGAAATTGAATCTTTAATATCTTACAAATGGTAGCTCAGATTTGGGTGCCATATTTTGAAAAAGTGTTTATATTTAAATTCTCCATGATGTAGGCTTGTTATTTGTTAAAAATGCACTAGTTTATAAAGTGCCTAAAATTTGGGTCTCTCGAGATGCATTTTCAACTGAGTCTGATGTCTTGTTTGCTTAAAGTCTTGCACTGATTTCTCTAAGACACATTCTCAGCTAAGACAAACATATTTTGAGCATTAAATTTCATATTTGGGGGGGGATCAACATTTTAGGGGGGTGTGATTGCTTTTCAACACTTGCAATCTTTGCTTTCATTCTCCTTTCTACATAATTTCACAACTTGCAATCAACACAACTTCACCTAAATTCAGCTTAAAATGGATTATTTTCAACTTAAACTCCTAACACCCTTCAAATATCATGAATAAAAGGTTAAAATGTCAATAATTTTTATAAGTAAAGGGTTGTATAGGATCACCATGAGTACTGAAGTAAACCCAGCACTGATGTTGAAAAGGTCAAGTGGTACAACCGTAGTGATGAAGCCTATAGATTACTGAGCTTGCCCATGTCTCTAGAACTTCTCTTCCATTTAGAAACCTCTAAGACTCCCAAAGACATATGGGACACCCTAAAAACCTTATTTGGGAAGCTTGATGAGATGAGAGGTCATGAGCTCAAAAATGAACTCAAAAGTCTAAGTCCTAGCAACTTTGACACCCTACAGAACTTCTTCACTAAGTTTAAGGCCCTTAGATTGCAATTGAAAGAATGTGGGATAGAGAATAAACATCACCAACTCATCCTTTCTATTCTCACAAAGTTAGGTCCAAGTTATTCAGTCTTTGTCTCCACTTTCTATGCCACAAAAAGTACCCTTGGCGCTACATGGAAAATGCCTTCTTTGGATTCATTCATTGCTGACTTGACTAGGGAGCAAGATAAACTAATCCAAATGGACATAATTAATTCTACTCAACCCCAATCTTTGATAGCTAGAAATGGTAAGGATAAGACTTCAACAAAAGAAAAGAAGAAAAAGAACAAGGACCAGGAAAAGAAAAAAGAAAACAACAATCCTGCCAAAAACAACACTAAGTCTTCCTCCTCCAATGCCAAACCTAAGAAGGAGAAGGTTAAGTGTGCCTATAGTAAGAAGATAGGGCATGATGAATGCAAATGCATGAAGAAACAAATAGATCACCTAACTCATCTTCTAGAGAAGCACAACATAGGTGTTCCTGAGTCCATCAAGCAAAATTCATCTACCCAAGATTCTACCAAGGTAAAAGGCAAGGGTAAGGAGAAAGAAAAGGAAAAGGCCCTTGTAGCAACTACAGCTTCTACAACATCATGGGTCATTGATTTGGGTGCTTCTCACCACATGGGCTCTTCACTAGTTAGGTTTTCATCTTTAGAGCCTTGTAGCATGACTTCAATTAGTTTGGGTGATGACACATCAATTTCTGTTGTAGGGAGAGGGTCAATTGAAATGGAAGGAGGAACATTCAATAATGTTTTAAGTGTTCCTTCTCTTTTAACCAATCTCCTATCAATGTACCAAATCACTCACATTGGTCAGGGCATGAGAGTTGAGTTTTTTCCAAATTTAGTGGCTATCAGGGAATTGCATAGTGATACTACAGTGGCAGTGGGTAGGGCATATCACCAAGCAAGGGTATACACCTTCTCAAATTTTGACTTGATTCTTCTCCAATAGAATTGTTGACTCATTCAGATGGAGTTAGCAAATTATGGCATGAGCAGTTTGGCCACCTTAGCTACCACTACCTTGAGCAACTTTACAAACATGACATGGTCATTGGCTTGCCTTGTGTCCAATTCTCAAAAGGAATTTGCAAGGAGTGATCCCTTGGTAAGCATCCTAAAGCAAAATTTGACAAAGGTAAAGCTTGGAGGGCTTCACAACCTTTGGATTTAATCCACAGTGATGTATTAGAACCCTTTCCCAAATGATCTTTCACAAGGGCCAAGTACATCCTCACTTTCATTGATGATTTCTCTAGGTACACTTGAATATATTTTCTCAAACAAAAGTCTAAAGTGTTTGAAAATTTTATATAATTCAAGGCTCTTGTTGAGAAATAGAGTGAGAAATCCATCAAGGTTCTTTAAACTGATAATGGAGGGGAGTATGCCAGCAATAAGTTTGAACAATTTTGCACCATAGAGGGGATTGATTTATAGTGCATAGTCACTTATATTCCTTCACAAAATGGGGTTGTAAAATGCAATAATAGGTTCTTAAAAGAGATGGGTAGATGTATGATTCACTCCAAATCCTTAGCACCACAATACTAGGCCGAAGCCATCAATTGTGCTTGCTACATTTAAAATAGGGTTCCTCACAAAGCTTTGAAAGGGATAACACCCTTTAAAGCTTGGCATAAAAGGAAACTTGATGTTGAGTACCTTAGGGTTTTCAGATCCCTAGCCATAGCCCACATACTGAAGAATAAATACAAAGCTATGGAACATCAGTCCAAGCCTTGCATCTTTATAGGATATCCAGATGGTGTTAAGGGGTATCACCTTCTAGATCCAGTCACTCATGAGTTGTTCATCGAGAGAAGTGTCCATTTTTAGGAGAGTCCTAGAGACTCAACACTTGGCACTTCTTTTTCCTCATCAGATCTACTTCTTCATGATGATTCTTCATCAGATTCAAATTAGCCACAGTAGGTTCTTAAGCTAGAGACATCTTCTTCTTTGAGGTCAGACAATGAGGACAGTGATGCAGAGTCATCCACCTTTAGTCAGTTAAAGGATGAGGCGTTAGCCCCTGACTTGCCCACTTTCAGGCCACTTTGGGGTAGACAAACACTTGAGAGTGTTGGCACTTGGGTAGGAGATCCTGTAGATGATAGATGTACTAAGGGGGGATTTTAGAGAGATCCACATGCCTTCTTTGCTTCAATTTTGGATCCATAGACTTTTCGAGAGGCATCAGGAGTACCTGAGTGGGATAGTGTTATGGAGGATGAATATTCTTCCTTAATCAAAAATCACACTTGGGACTTGACTTCACTTCCTAAGGGAAGGAAGATGGTTTGATGTAGGTGAATATATCAGACCAAGTTTGTAGTAGATGGATCGATTGATAAGTACAAGGCGTGACTAGTCACCAAGGGTTTCTCACAGGTGGTAGGCATTGACTACTCAGAGACCTTTACACCCATTGCAAAGATTACTTCTATCTAACTCACCTTGGCTATTGCTATAGCACATGGTTGGGATGTGCACCAGATGGATGTGAAGAGTGCCTTTCTTCATAGAGACCTAGAGGAGGAGATCTACATGGAGCAGTCACCAAGATTTGTTCAGGATTCTTCCTTAGTATGCAGACTTAGGAAATCTATCTATGGCCTCAAATAGGCCCCTCAAGCTTGGTATGCCAAGATGGATTCCTTCCTTCTCACAGTGAGTTTCACTATGTACCATTCTAACCCCAATGTCTACTTCTTGTGGTAGGATGATTCACTCTTGATTTTGGTTTTATATGTTGATCACCTTTTGATCACTGGGAGTTCTTCATCGACTATTGCAATGGTGAAGGCATCTCTCTAGGATAGATTTGACATGAAAGACTTGGGTTTGTTACGCTACTTCCTTGGCATCGAGAACTCACAATAAAATTTAGGGATTTCTCTTACATAGCCTAATTATGCTCTTGATTTATTGGCTTAATTTCACATGGCTAATTACAAGCCATCTCTAACTTCCTTTCTATCAGGAGTCAAGCTTGAGGGTGATTGTTCTTCACAATTGGTTGATGCCACTCGGTATCGACAAATTGTTAGCAGTCTCATCTACTTGACTCACACCAGGCCTAACATATCATATGCAGTGGGACTTGTCTCTAGATTTGTGTAGGAACCTCATGAGTCGTATTAGAAAGCAACTAAGAGGATCTTGCATTACATACAGGGTTCACATAAATATAGGATTTATTACAAATTTGGCATAGAGGTTGACTTAGTTGGATATACAGATTCAGACTGGGTTACTAATTCACAGACTCACAAGTCCACTTCTGGTTATATTTTCTCTCTAGGTTCTGGTCTTATCAGTTGGTCTAGTAAGAAGCAAAATGCTATTGCTATATCAGCCACAGAGGCAGAGTACAAGGGAGTTGTTAATGCAGCTACTAAGGCTATTTGGCTTTAAGGGATTCTTTCTGAGTTTGGCATTCCTATCAAGGAGCTCACCATCATTTATTGTGACAATCAAAGTACCATTTAGATTTGTAAGAATCTAGTTCAGCACCAGTGGACCAAGCACATAGATATTCACATGCATTTCATTTGGGAGCTTATTCATAGTCAGGTCATTGACTTAATATTTTGCCAATATTTGGAGTAGGTTGCAGACATCTTCACCAAACCTTTCACTAAGAGCAAGTTCATTCATCTATGAGCTCTTTTTGAGGTGCGGTCTACATCTGTAGCAACATCATCTTCAGGGGGGCCTTCTAGCCTTCTCATTTATTTGTCTCTCTTTTTAGGGGGAGTTTTTTCCTATAGGTTTCCTCCTTTTCTCTATCTTATGGGAGATTGATTTTGTACATGGGTACCCCATCAGGCCTAGTTGCTAGGACCCAGTTTATATTTCCACACTACCCACCTAAGCTACACTTATGGGGGGTGTTAGTGTAAGTTTTTATTTTTCCCTATTATTTAATTAGGGAAATTATATATTTGTGCATACATGGAGTTTTCCTACATTCGTGGGATAGGCTAGCTTATGTGGAGATGTGTGTCATAGATGTGTCATAGGTGTCATAAGAATGTCATAAGTAACTCCTTTGATCAGCTATTCTAGGTATGGGAGTTACTTCTCTATTCTTAGCACCCTGTCACCACCTTTCATGGAGGAGTTACAATCTATTCTTTGGGTGCTTTGGTCACCTTTTGTGGAGGATTTATTTATGTGCTCTCCTATATGTATTCTTCACTTTGGCCATCTTATGTTAATGGAATATTGGCTTTTCTCCAAATTGTCTATGCAATTGTCTCTTGTTTGATTTCATTTACTTTAGCATTTTATGGTATTCACTTGCTTCATCCCATGTAACCACAACTCGTGCATCCTCGTTATTTAGACCTTGGTGAATCCTCTGATATTAACAAAACCAATGAAAAACCTTTTAACAAAACCAATGAAAAACCTTTTATTTTTATTTATCTCCCCTTCATTATCAAGAACAAAAAAACATGCACCAAAATGATGGTTTTAGATCTCCCACTCTCATATAATCTCATTTTAGGTCATCATTGGACTCATAACATGAGATTTATTTCCTCTTCCAATAACCAATGCATGAAGTATCATGATGATAAATGTTACAAGCATGAAGTTGATCCCAACCCATGGGGTTTCAAAATACCTAATCCTAAAATTAAATATTGCATCCCCACTGCTTTTCATGTAAAAAATCCTCCTTTTCTTGAGTTTTTCAATATGCATCCCAATATGCAAGTCACCCTTATTAATTATAATGATGATGAAGCTAATGAGTTAAAAAATATTTATAACACCACTATATTACCTCCTTATATATAATAATGGATTCGTTCATATCTCTTACCATGACAAATGACAATTCCATTTATCAATGATGATATTGAAATTATTCCCCCATGTAATGACCATGGAGCTTCATATACAAAAGATGACTTTTTATGAAATGATATTGGGGTGGCCAAACTATTTCAAGATCTTCTATAGTTATCTCCTTGAAATTTTAGAAACATTAGTGTATTTACCAAAGATACTTCCAATGATAATTCTCAAATCACTTGTGCTTGTAATATCTCTCCCTCATATGAGGATTATTTTATAGTTTCCCAAGCCCAATCATAAAACTTAGATCACTATCATAAAACCCTTGCCAATATTCATGCCTTTAATCAATACATTCATTTCGATCATATCCCTTCTAATTATAGTAATTATGAAAATGAATCATAACCCTAAGGTTATGTTCCTCCTATTTACCTACCATTGGAGGATTATCCATTGGTTGTTCAGTAGCTTTTTTATTCTCCAAGTAATCATAATAGTATCGACTATCTTGATACCATTTTAAAAAATTATGATACTTCTAAATATATTAGATATCTAGATACAATCCACCCTATTACTAAACTTTGCAATAATATTAGACAACCTGATACATTTTAATATGTAGTTAAAAACTACACTGGCCAATCATTACTAAGTGTCAATGCAGCTTTATTAACAACCCCAACTCTAGATAACCATATCAGCCAAGATAATATAGTCAAAGTAATTACTACCTCCATTGACAGTACCAACCATGGTGATATAATTTATCCTTATTCCACTATACCAAATTCTAAACTGAGACCATACAATAAAAATCAGCCATTTCTAACTTAGATCTAGAAATCACCTTGGATTCTAAATCCATAGTTATAAGATTAATTAACTATAAATTTTATATCAAAGGTAATAAGATTATTGATCTTTAGATATATGTAAAAATTTATGGCCCATTACCTATTATTCCTAATGATGAATCTACCTATAATTACTTCATGCCAAAGAGATTCAATTTCCCCACCACCATCACAAGTTTGGCCATTTTAAAAAAGCAATGTCCTACTTTTATAATTTCATCATGAATGTAAACCCAAATACTAATCATATTCCCATTATTCCTTATAATCCACATCACTTTATAGATGTAAATGCTATTATTATCAAATGAACTCAAGAAATTAACTTTGGTACAACTATAAATCCTAATTCTTTTCTTATCTATAAGAAACTTTGTCCTGAAGAGAAAGACAATTATAGATTGTTTTTAGATAAATATCATGAAGTCTTTGTTTGTTCATATGAGGACATTTCAATCATTGGCCCTATAATTTTTCCATAACATAGTGAAATATTTAGATGTTGAACCTATGTGCTAAAAGCATCGTAAGTTTCCCCCTAAAGTTTCAACCTTATGTCACAAATAAGTTATCAATCTCTTAGATGCTAAGTTCATTCGACCTATAGATTACTCATAATAGGTATCCAAAATAGTGTCCATTCACAAGAAAGTCAATATGGTTATTTTTATTTGTATTACTTGTGTATCTTACTTAGCATGTACTATGGAAAACATTTCATAGCCTTAAATCAATGTTATTATTGATTCTATATCCAACTATGAGATGCTTTCACTCATGGATGATTTTTAAAGGTATAATCAAATTCATATTTCCCTTGAGGATCAAAATAAAACCACCTTCACTATAAAGTGGGGAATTTATTGTTATGCTAAAATTCCTTTGCATTAAAAACACTAAATTTAAATTATCAACATGCAATGACCCACATCTTCCATGATCTCATCCATAAAATAGTCAAAACCTACATGGATAGCCTTATATCCATATTAAAGCATCTTGTAAACCATCTTCATGACCTATTTATCATATTTTATCACCTCATCAATTACAAACTTAAGCTCATTATTCATAAGTGTGTTTTCGATGTTACCTCTAGGAAATATCTTAGGATTCTTCATCTCATTATGAGGGATTGATGTATATCCTTATAAAATAAATGCTATTTTAAACATGTCATACCTTGTTCCATTCCTAACATGTACTTACCTAGGGAAACTTGGTAATCTAAAGATTTTTTCTTGAGTTAGGTTACCACACATACTCGGTAAACTCCCTTCTCAATAAAGGTGTCATGACTGAATCAAATTATGATTTTAATCAAGCCTTTAATATCATGAATAAATCATTAATTCATCCTCATACTCTATTAAAATCTTCAAATGATCACCCTCTCATCTTGTATATCACATATATCCCCATATCAATTGGGGAAATCGTTATACAACAAGATGAGTCAAGAAAATAATATTCCATTTACTATATTGGTTGTGTTTTGATATATTATGAGACCCACTACATGAAGTTATAGCATGACTATATTTAAATTTACTATATTCTTTATCATACTACCTATTTCATTGTCTATTATGATCTCCTTCACCATTTCTTCTCTAAGGCCCTCTTATGTGGAGATCAAATTCAAAAGGGGTTGGCACTTTTAATGAAATTTAACCTTAGGATCATCACTCAAAAATTTATCAAATCTCAACTTATTTTTTATGAACTTGTTTCCACACCCCTACTATTTTAATGGCACCTTTAAGATACTCTTCAGATAAATATGTCCTCTTGATCAAAG
Organism: Torreya grandis; assembly: GCA_037957365.1. Taxonomy (NCBI): domain Eukaryota; kingdom Viridiplantae; phylum Streptophyta; class Pinopsida; order Cupressales; family Taxaceae; genus Torreya; species Torreya grandis. Next base: position 786,743 of record JARHVA010006161.1, read on the forward strand.
GTATTGATCAATTTATCTCTCTCAATGACTACATCTAAATTTTCATTATTGATCACAAGGCTCTCGTCCTAAGAAATTAAAAATTAGTAATCTCTAAGCCTAAATAATATAAAAAATTAACTTTAGAAGAACTACCCAAAGTTACTATTGATCTACACAAGGATACTTGGGACACTCCACCTTGAGTTGAGTCTTGGCTGATCTTTAAGAAAAATCATTCCCCTATATTTTTTATTGAACTTTGATGTTACTAATAACATGGTTGAAAATGAAACTCTCATATTTAGGATGAAAGAAACCATTGACCAAGACATTCCATAGTTACATACCTTAGGTGATTCATGGCATATATGTCACAAATTTTGTGGTGCTTATCAATGCAAAATTTAAAGATTATTACATATCACTAGTTAACTTCTAATATTTCAAAATAAATTTCATATTTCACCATTGAATAAATTACATGAGAGAGAAATTGTGTAGTTGAATCCCTTTCTTCCTTAGCATCTCTTTCATCCTCATCAAGCATGTCATGACTTAAAATTCATTGTCCACAAAATAAAATCTTCATCTACCTCAAATCCTAAGAATGACTCTCTTATTTGCCACATTGAATCCATCATCACTCAATGAATCTCATGATATAAAGACATCATCTAATTCATCGAACATCATACATATCTTCTTGAGGTTGATTCTCATGAAAAAATAGATTACAAAAATAATTTTGTAAATTCATTATTACACATAACATCCTTTACAATCATAATGTCAAAGGTACCCTACTCCATTGTGTTACTCAATAATAATTCCCTCTTGTTCTTGAGTAAGCACATGAGGGAATTTATAGTGGACATGCTACAGCCTATAAATACATATGGATTTGATACTATTAACCTACTATCGAATAAGATTCCAACACATTTGCAAAGAAGTATAATTCTTTCCAACTTCATGATGATATTATCCACTCTCCATCATCTAAGATTTATATTCTTGAATCTCCTTGGCCATTCTCTATGTGTGGATTAGATCTCATGGTAAAATCACTTCATTCCCAAGATGACCACATATTCATTATTACTGTCATTGAGTACTTTACTAAGTAGTTAAAATCTATGCCAAATATTAATGTCATTGATTCACTATATCCAAATTCATCCTTAATTAAATTACATTTCATTTTTTAATTCCTCACAATATCATAAGTAATAATGGTGGGAATTTTAAAAATAGATACATGAAAAAATTGTGTACAAAATTCAAAATTATGCATAATTTTTTCACACCATATCACCCTTAGTGTAATGGCCCAGTAAAAATAACCAAAAAAATATTAATAAAATCTTACAAAATGTTATTATGGGTTCTCACTCAAATTGGCATCTCAATTTATACCTTTCACTTTGGGTTTATCGTATTAGTATCTACTACCAATAGGGAAACTCTATTCTCCTTAATTTATATTTTAGAATCCATCTTCCACTAGAAGTAGTGTTGACCATTTTGTGAATCCTGCATGCCAAAATGGGCACCCCCCCTTCTTTTGCCTTAAAGCCTTGTTCTTCATGCACTTCTGCCCTAAAACTAGGTCTTAATTCTTTAAAAATTAAGGAAAATTTTGTTTTTATGTAGGTGTAGGTGTAGGTGTTGTCTCATCAAGCATTGGACTTTTCTAGCACTCACAGAGCAAATCAAGTTCTCAAAATAGCGTTACTTCTAAGCTTTACAAGTAATAAGTAGGAGCACTTGACAAACCTAAAGGGGTCTATGGCTAGTTATAGTGCAAGTCAGGTTTTACAAAGTCCTTTACTTTCCAATTTTCATGAGTTGGAGTGATTCATAAATCGGAAAGGGTAAAGAATAAGCAATCAGGTTTTGAGATGTCTTTATTTCAAAGCTCTTTAAGTCCTTCAAAAGATCTTAAATTGGTCTTAGATGCTTCTTAAGGCAAGTGTTTTTTTGTAGAAGGAACTTAGGCATTCTATAGGGTCATTTGTAATTTTCCTGAAGGGTATGTGCCCTTGCAGGAGGTAATTCAAAGATAAAAAATACCTTTACAAAACCTTTGAAGTGTATGTTGGAAGATAGAATGGACCTTGTAGAGGTATTTTCATTGATGTGAGGACTAGTCAAAAGTTTCAAAGAGCACTTTTGTCTTGAAATGACCTTGCGAAGGGAAACTAGTTGAAGTAAAGGGGCAAAGACAAGAAGCCCAAAGGGGACTTGCCCTTAAAGAAAAGTGACAAGTAAAAAGAATTCCTTCAGACATTTTGTCTAAATGAAAATTGAAGAATAAAATCCAAGGTCAAATTCCTTTAGACAAAATGTTCGAAGGAATTTCTTCAGACATTTTTTTTGAAGAAATTTGATGATCACATAAATTCCAAAGGGTAGGTCTCTTTGCAAGGGGCACTTGGTCAAGAAAGAGGACTCTTTTCACTTTTTTGAAGGATCATTTTTAAAGTAATCGAAGGGTCACTTTCTTTTCAAAGTGGAAAATTGCAATTTTTTTGAAGGTATTTTTCTAAAGTCAAAGGTCATTTTCAAATGTTGAAGGACCATTTTAATTTTTTTGAAGGGTCACTTTCCCTTCCAAAAAACTTGTTTGCAAAAATACCAAAGGATTATTTCAAAATTTTTGAAGGGCTCTTTCCCTTTGGGAAAGTTCATTATCAAAATTTTGAAGAGACACTTTAAAAACCTAAAGGAATTGTCTTAGTGAGTGATGATTGTATGGATGTCAATTATATGATGGAGAATTAGCCGTTGGGATTCAAATGTCTAATGACAGGCCCATGAACGTCAACTTCAGGGTGATAGACTAGCCATTAGGAAGTAATCAAGTGGGAAGAACCTAAAAACATCAAGCTAGAAAATCTTGAAGGCCCACCAAAATAAATCAAAGAGTGCAAGCCCAAAATTGAATTCCTTCAGACAAAATGTCTGAAGGAATTCCTTCAAACATTTTGTTTGAAATAATTCACATTACCAAAAGCCTGAAGGCCTAAGAAATAATAAGTGCTCAAGATCTTGAATGGTTAAAGTAAAATAAAATAAGGTGGGTAACCCAGATTATGGCCACATAGCATAATAATTTAAAATCTTAAAATGTTCCAAGTGGCATGACAAGTCAAAGCACATACCCAAGGATGAACTAGACCAAAGCAGGTCACATAGTTGTCATTAGTAGGAAGAGTAAATTCACTTAGGTGAAATAGTATCTATCAAAAACCAATAAAAGGATTGGTTTTTAAACTATAGATGGGAGTAGATCATGTTTTCATGCTTTGCCATTAATGCACAAGCTAGTTGCACTTAGTATTAATGAAAGAATGGCCTAGTCAACATAACTTGGGGATGGCCTTGTCAGTTTCGAGGAGTATCCCATGCTTTTTTAGGCCCAAGACAAAAAGGGTAGTGACTTGGACATCTTCAACATGGCTCTCCCATATGTAATTAGAAGGAATACGATAGTAGCATGGGCTTATGGTCTCTACAAAAGTGTTAACTCGGCATGGGTTTCCATCCCTTGACTTGTCAATTATCTATTTTTAAGCTCTCTATATATTTGTAACTTCTCATTTGAGAAAGGATCTCTCATCATTGTATGGTGAAGCCCTAAATAAATTTACCTTGAATCAAAAGAAGCATTTTTACCTCTATTTGAGATTGCACTTTTATATATGTCTATGGTTTTATCTTATGTTTAGAAATTTCCTTTTCATGCTTTCACAAGTTTATGCCAACATATCTAGTGTATTGTGAGTTATTCTCTTATAGGTTAATAAGAAGTGTCAAGCTCAGAGTATAGGTGCATGTGAATAGACTATCCATAATGTGTCATAGAACACCTCTGGTAGTTCTTCCTCCCTATATCTCCATAGGATCCCCTATTGAAACACTGATGCAGGAAAGGTTCTCATTTTAATGAAGTTTATACTTGTTTCTCTTTAGTGTAAAGTGGATGTCCAAGCTGAGAAGACCAACCATTTTGGTGCATCATCATATTAGTTTAGGTTTTGATTTCAGTATTTTTTCTCTCTTTTCATCCCACCCCCCTTCATTAGTAGTAAGAAATCGAGGGCCTCAACATGCATCAAGGGGAGATATCCCCTAATATAGAGATTCATCCCTCAAGTTTGCAACCCACAATGAGAATAATGTCTCCATTATGCCACATGGAGGAAGAGAGATGAACCCCCCTTTAGAGGGTGAAATCCATAATGTCAATAGTTTTTAGCATGCCTAGTGGGATAAATTTATGTGTCCTATAAGTTTTAGGATTCGTGTTGGTCTTGATATTGTTAAAAATCCAAAATAAGGAGTTATATTCAGTACCTGGTGACTCCATTCAGGAACTTAGTCTCTAGTTAATGATCAGCCTAGCATTCCATGCCAAAGGTCACTACAAGATCTTCTTTTAAGGGTGTCCCTTTTGAATTTATTGAGCTACCTTTGAACTCAATGAAAAGGTTGAGGTTTGTAAATACCCACCCTTATGTAGCAAGCCACTTTCCTAAATTAGCCATAAAATACACCTACGCAAGGAAACCCTGATTGAATCCTTTCACAGCCATGGCAGCCCTCGAGGCTTTCCCTTTTTTGGCCTTCAATGGTCAAAGTCCCTTGAACCTTCATTAATATGACCCAATTTTAGGGATATCTCTCAAAAGTATTCCTCCCTTTAGTGGAGAGGGTCCAATCACTATTTTCAAGCATATTAGAAACATAGCCAACCTCTACAACATCCATAATATCACTGAAGAAAATGTAACCATTAGATTGCTAGCCTTGTCCTTCAAAGGGAAAGTTTTGGACTGGTATGGGGCCTTGCCTATGAACTTAGTTGGCTCATAGAATGAGTTAGGGACCCTCTTGACCAATAGGTTTGGGGAAAAAAGTGACCATTTGTCTTTAGCTGAGCAATTGACCACCATGAAGAGAGACCCACATGAATTTATGCAAGATTTTAACACTAGGCTCCAAAAGACTTGGGATAGAAACCAAATTCTTGTGAGGCCAACCCCAAGCTATGATTTCCTTTACTACTTGAAGGCCCTAAATAGTGACATTATTGTCATGATATAGTCCATGGGTGGGAACACTCTACTCACTACTTATGAGATAGCCATGGCTACTGAAAATTGCCTTGTTCAAGCAGGAAAGATAGCCCCTAGACCTCATATGCCACTCTTTCCTAATTTATAGCCCTCAGTCTAGCCTACTATGCCACCTTAGCTCCTCTACCTAATCAAGAGAAGCTAGTAGCTACCCCTATAAATTATCTCCATAAATTTAAGAGCCTATTGTAGAGTGTTACCAATGAGTTAGTTTCCCTCAAGAGACAACAAGCTCAAAGTTATAGGCCAAATCAAGGCTACCAATAGTTTGGGCAAGCAAATAGGCCTCCCTTCTAGAATTATAATCAAGGGTAGAGTTAAATTACACATGTCAAGCCTTATGAAATCTATAATCCCAATTCCCCTTCATATTCCAAGTCTCTTGTCCCCACTCAAAATTATTTAGTGTAGGATTAGCCCAATTATCCACCCTTAGAACATGGCCAAGAATAGGTTGCTTATACCAGTGAGCTACCAAATCAAAGCATGACTACATAAGGTGATCAGGTAGCCCAATTCTCATGTTTTAAGATATTAACACAACTTGGGATGGATAGTAGGTAGGCTCAATCTGATTCCACTCTTATGAATCACTTAGAAAGAGAGTTCTACAAAGTCAACTATGTAGGGAGCACAAGTAACTAGAATGATTATGTTACAACCAACACTAGGTCCAAAAGGAGAGATATTAATGAAGCTTAAACAACCACTCAAGAACATACAACATCTTTTTCACCATAAGTAAATCAAACTTTTCCCAATTACAGGCCACCAATTGTAGATTTAGCTCCTTAGGTTGCACCACAGGTTATGAATGTTCCCAAGGAGAACTCTAAAGGGGGTAATCCTTCAATCAATGTAGTGGAACAAATGAAGAAGCTACATATGAACATCTCATTTTGGTATTATTTATCACTTCTAGGATAAAAGGATATACTCCAAAAATAATTGCACAAGTTAGGTGAGCAAGTTATCCTAGCAAGAAATGATAATGTGTTGATAGTAAATAGGGTTCCTCCCATAGGAGGTCAAGCAAAGAAAGATGAGAAGGTCCCTCCCTTCTATTTTTCCTTAATTATTGGTGATTTCTTGGTCCATAATTTCATCCTTGATATTAGAGCAAGCACCTCAGTTATGCCCAAATGCATAGCTGATAAGCTAGGCCTCAAGTCTCAAGAAATGACCAAAGGAGTTCTATAGTTGGATGGATCACCAACTAAGACCATGGGAGTAGCAAGAGGATTGAATATGACCCTCCATACCTATTTTAACTTATCAATTCCCCATGATGTGGTAGTGGAAGATGTTCCTCCTTACTTTGCTCTTTGCTTGTCAAGGGATTTCACACCAAGATAGGTGGACACTTGGTAGCCAATTGGTCTTATATGGTTTTTAGGACAAAGTATGGAACCAAAGTAAAGATTGAGTTAGATCCCATCCACAAGGATCACCTAGAGCCATACTCACCTAAAGAAGTGAATGTGAATTATGTAATCATTAGTGAAAAAGAGCTCCATGTGGACCAATCTCCATCATCTTCCCCTGTAGGAGTTGCTGATCTGCTCCTAGATGAATGGGGAAATGACAATTTTGAGCATGATCCTTACAATTTCATTGAATAAGCTGGTCTTAGAGTCTACTGCATGCATGAGAAAGATGCTTTCATGCTGAAATTGATGAAGATAGACCAAAAGGATTGTGGTTTGTGGTAGCTATTCTTTGATGGATCTAAAATCAAGTTAGGAGCTAGTGGTGGGGAAATGTTAGTTTCACCTTCAAAGGAGAAATAATTCTCAACTTTCAAGTTTTAGTTCTCCTATACTTATAATGTAGTAGAGTATTAGGCCATTATTCATGGCCTATAATGGGCAAGGAAAAGAGGAATCAAAGAATTGCAGGTGTTTAGAGATAGTGAGTTGATTGTGAACCAAGGGAGAGGTCAAAGCTTGACCAAGAACTCCTTACTCAAGTCTTATAAGCATAGAGTGTGGGACCTTGTGGATAACTTTACTACTTTAAACATCATTTCCATTCTAAGAGAGGAGAATAAGCATGTGGATAGACCAGCAATAGTTGGTGCTTAGTTTGATATCCTAAAGGGGGTAAGAGGAAGTAAGAATCAACATCATTTAAGGGTGATCATGAGGCCCTCCATACCAAACAATATCACCAATTATTAGGTTCTTTAAAGTGATAAAAAAATAGCACTTTTATTTCAAGAAGAAGCTAAGTTTGCATCCAAAAATTAGTACAAGCTGTAATAATAGTATGATGGGAAGATTATTCAAATAAAGACCAACAGGGTTCCTAAAGGTTTGGTAACTCTTGAGAGCATCTTCAACAAAGGTGACAAAATCAAGAGAGACAAATCAAGCATGTAAACCAAGAATTAAAATTATGAAAGGGTGGAGATCTATAAGGATAAGCTATTTTCACTTGGGAAGGTATGTACCATTGAAGAAAAGCATGCTTTCACTATGTTATGCCAAGAGTTTGTTGATGTCTTCACTTGGGAGTATGGTGATTTGAAGGGCTTTGACCCAATCTTGGCCCAACACACAATTGAGCTAGAGGAAGGTCCCAAACCCATCAAGCAAAAGCAAAGGCAAATCAATCCAAATATCAAGCCTCTCATGAGGAAGGAACTCACCAAATTGATTGAGTCTAGGATCATCTTCTATATCAAACACTCTTCTTGGCTAGCCAATTTGGTCCCTGTTAGGAAGAAGAATGGAGAGGTTAGATTGTGTGTGGATTTTAGAGACCTAAATAGAGTCTCACTAAGAGATCACTATCCCCTTCCAAGTATGGAGCAAATTCTTCATATGGTGATAGGTAATGAAAGATTCCCCCTCGTAGATGGTTACTCTAGGTACAATCAAATATTCATACAAGAATGTGACCAATACAAGATAACCTTCACCACAAAGTGGGGAACATATGCCTATAGGAAGATGCCATTTGGATTGCCAAATGTTGGAGCTACCTTCCAATGTGTTATGGATATGGCTTTCCAAGGTTTGATCAATGACATTGTGTTGGTTTATCTTGATGATGTGACAATCTTCTCTAAGGAGGCAAGTAAACATTTGAAGCACCTAAGGCAAATCTTTGAAAGATGTAGAAAGTTTGGCATCTCTCTCAACCCAAGGAAATGCATGTTTTCCATCCACGAAGGTAAGCTCTTAGGCCATGTCATTTCAAAAGAATGCCTATCCATTAATCCATAGAGGGTGTACACCATCTTAACATTATCCTTGCCAAAGCACAAGAAGGACCTACAAAGTTTATTTGGTAAAATAAACTTCATTAAGATATTCATTCCTAACTTTGTTGAGTTGGTCATTCCATGCTAAGTAAGGACAAGATGTTCACGTGGATAGTAAGAAGAAGAGAAAGCTTCGAAGGAATCAAGTAAGCTATCACCTAAGCTCCTACCCTAAATAGTCAAAACTTATCTAAGGACTTAAATTTATACACCTTTGGGAATGAAGAGGTAATCTTTGCTATGCTCACTCAAGCAAATGGTGAAAATTTAGAACAACCTCTTACTTTTTTTAGCCAAGGTTTAGAAGGCTATGAGGTTAGATACATGTATGTTGAGAAGTAAGTGCTTGCAGTAATATGAAGTCTAAATAATTTTAGTCATATGTTGTCTAACATCAAAATTCACATCATGGTGCCACATCTTAGTGTAAAAGACTTCTTGCTGAGCTGAGACTTGAATGAGAAAAGGGCATGTTGGATCACCAAAGTAATGGAGTATGACATAAAAATCAAGACCACCAAGCTGGTAAGGGGAAGAGGGTTATGTGAACACCTTGATACAAACTTGAAAGAGCCAAAGGAGGATATTTTGGTACTCCATGATGAACCTATAGTAGATATACCTATATTCATGAAGAGCAGGGCATAAGACATGGTTCATTTCTTTCAAACTAGTGAGTGTCCACAAGGTCTTGATAGGACCAAGATGAGGTATTTTAGACTCTAATCTCTTCCTTATGTCTTAGTTAATGGAGTGATATTTAGGAAAGACTTTTCAAGGGTACTCTTGAGATGCATTGATTTAGACTAAGTGGATAGGGTACTATCTGAGTTCCATGATGGACCAGTTGGTGGCCACTTTGCTCCTAAGGCCACAGTTACAAGGATTATGAGCGCTGATTAATTTTGGCCTAGTTTTTTAGAGACACTCATGCTTGGGTGAGGAAATTTCAAAAATGTGCCTTCTTTGATGGGAATAAATGATTGATTGACATACCTCTTCATCCTATTCAGGTGGAACAACCATTCATATAATTGGGGTTGGACTTTATAGGGTTTATCAATCCTCCTTCTAGTGGTGGCCACGAGTGGGTTTTGACTACCTTGGATTATTTTACAAGATGGGTAGAGGTAATATCTTTGAAAGAGGCTAATGAGAGTGTAGTCCTAGACTTCTATGAAGGCATAGTGAAAAGATTTGGGGTCCCAGCCACAATCATTTTAGATAATGCATTGGCTTTCTTGGGAATGAACACAAGTGAGTGGGCATTAAAGTATGGCATCTATCTCAACACTTATTCCAACTACTATCCACAATGGAATGAGCTAGCCAAGTTCACAAATAAGAATTTGATTAGGATCATAAAAAGGATAATGGAGGAAAATCAAAGGACTTGGCATGCCAAATTAAAGATAACTCTTTGGGTAGATAGGATCACTCCAAAGAGGGCAATCAGGAATTCACCATACACACTCATGTATGGAAGGGAAGCTATACTTCCTATCTCACTTGAGTTACTAGCCTTGGATCTTACCCATTAGCTATAATTGGTGGAGAGTGATAGCCTATAAGTTAGGTATTGTGAGCTAATAAAGATTCAAGAAGTGAGAGACCAACACATGGATGCAATGACCAGCCACCAACAACAAATAATGAAGTATTTTGACAAGAGGTCTATGCCAAAGATCTTTTGAGAAGGTGACATTATCTTGAAGTGGGATGAGGACCGAGCTAAGCCTAGAAGACACACAAAGTTTGACACCTTGTGGATTGGCCCATATGTCATCACCCAATGCAACCAACATGCTTTCCATCTCTCCAAGTTGGATGGTGAAGAGCTACATATCCCAATCAATGGGATATATCTTAAGCATTTTTACTAGGTTTATTTTGTCATGTACATAGTTTACTTATTTTTCCTCATTTTCCCTAAGTGTTGTTATGCATGTGTGTAGTTTTTTTTAGCCTTTGTGTGTGTTCTTTTTCCTTGTTGTTTAGGGTAAAACCTTTGTTGGTTCTTAGGTCCTTACAAGGTTGTTTCCAACTTTTCAAGCTATATCTTGACTCCATGCCCAATGGACTTTTAGGCCACCAATCTTCTCAAGCATAGCAGGCATGCTTCCCCTCTGAGTCACCAATTTATTGACCATTTTGTGAATCCTTCATGCCAAAATGGGAACCCCCCTTCTTTTACCTTGAAGCCTTGTTATTCATGCCCTTTTACCTTGAAATAGGTCTTAACCCTTTAAAAATCAAGGAAAAAGTTACTTTTATGTAGGTGTAGGTTTTGTCTCATCAATCATTGGTCTTTTCCAATACTCACAGAGTAAATTGCATTCATAGAACAACATTACTTGTAAGCTTTACAAGTAATAAGCATGAGTACTTGATAAACTCAAAGGGGTCTATGGCTAGTTCTAATGCAAGTTGGGTTTTGTAAGGTCATTTACTTGCCAATTTACATGAATTGGAGTCATTTAAAAAGCCAAAAGGGTAAGGAAGAATCAATCAGGTTTTGTGATCTAGGCAACAATTCAATGGACAATTTGGGTGACGGTTCCACCCCAATTGATGATAGAACTTCTGGGAGCCATAACTTTTGCACCATAGCTCTAATTGAATCACCATTTGAATCGTTGGAAAGCTAAGAATGAGGAGAATGTGGTGAGATGTAATTAAGATTTTCTCAATGGATTTGACCCCATAAAACCCAATGAAAGTACCCTAAATTTTAATTTTAATAGTGTAGTATAAAAATAATAAGTTTCTAAAAATAGTAATTCTTTAAATTATATATTATTTTAAATCATGGAAGTCAAACCACTTGATATTCCTTGAGATTGGTGACCTTCCACATCCCCCCCTAATTTCAAAATGTGTATAAATAAATATGTAACCTAAAATGTAAATCAAACATCTCTTCCCAGAGATAAGCAAATAGTTGTATTACGATCTTGAGTAATAAAACATCTCTTCTCAGAGAATTCAGTGTTCCTATGTTATTTTTTTGTTCTTGAAATATTTTTCAACCAAAAATTATGAGTTTTGGATCATTTTGAGATGTCTTTACTTTAAAGCTTTTTGAGTAAGTCCTTCAAAAAAGCCTAAATTGGTCTTAGACGCTTCTTAAAGCAGGCGTTTTTCTATGGAAGGCACCTGGGCATTCTGTAGGGTCATTTATAATTTGCTTGAAGGGTATGTGCCCTTACAGAAGGCACTTTAAAGATAAAATATACCTTTATAAAACTTTCAAAGGGTATGTTGAAAGATAAAATAGACCTTGTAGAGGGATTTTAGTTAGTGTGAGGACCAGTCAAAAGTTCTGAAGGGCACTTTTGGCTTAAAATGCCCTTACAGAGGGTAGCTAGTTAAAGTAAGAGGGAAAAGACAAGAAGCCCAAAGGGAAATTACCCTTTAGGAAAAGTGACAAGTGGAAATAATTCCTTCGAACAAAATGTCTGAAGGAATTCCTTCAGACATTTTGTTTGAAGGAAAATCTAAGAAGAAAATCCAAGATAAAATTCCTTCAGACAAAATGTTCGAAGGAATTCCTTTGAATATTTTGTCTGAAGAAATTCAATGGTCATAGAAAGTCTAAAGGGTAGGTGTCTTTTCAGGGGGAACTTGGTCAAGAAAGAGGACTCTTTTCACTTTTTTGAAGAGTCATTTTTAGAGTAACTAAAGGGTTACTTTATTTTCAAAGTAGACCATTACAACTTTTCCAAAGGTATTTTTCTAAAGGCAAAGGTCATTTTCAAATGTCGAAGGACCATTTCAATCTTTTTGAAGGGTCACTTTACCTTCAAAAAAATTTGTTTGTAAAAATTTTGAAGGATTATTTTAGAATTACCAAAGGGCTATTTCCCTTTGAGAAATTTCATTGTTAAAATTTTGAAGAGGCACTTTAAAAACTTGAAGGAATTGTCCTAGTGAGTGATGACTATATGGGTGTCAATTATATGATGGAGGACTAGCCATTAGGATTCAAATTTCCAGTGATGGGCCCGTGAATGTCAACTTCAGGGTGATAGACTAGCCATTAGGAAGTAATCAAATGGTAAGAACCTAAAGACATCAAGATGGAAAATCTCAAAGGCTCACCAAAAGAAAGCCAAAGAATGAAATCCCAAGAGTGAATTCCTTCCAAAAAAATGTCTAAAGGAATTCCTTCAGATATTTTGTTTGAAGGAATTCACATTACCAAATCCTAAAGGCCTAAGAAATAAAAAGCACCCAAGAGCCTGAATGGTTAAAGTAAAAGAAAACAAGATGGGTAACCTAGAACATGGCCACATAACATAATAAATTAAAATCTCACAATATTCCAAATGGCATGACAAGTCAAAGTGCAGACCCAAAGATGAACCAAACCAAGGTAGGTGGCATAGGTGTCATCATTAGGAAGAGTAAATGCACTTAGGTGAAATAGCCTCTACTAAAAACTAATTAAAAGATTGGTTTTCAAACTATAGAGGGGAGCAGCCCATGTTTTCATGCTTTTCCATTAATGCACAAGCCAATTGCACTCAGCATTGAAGAGAGCATGGCCTAGTCAATGCAACTTGGAGATGGCCTTGTTAGTTGCTAGAAGGAGTATCCCATACTTTTATAGGCCCAAGACAACAAGAGTAGTGACTTAGACATCTACAACATGGCTCTCCCATATGCAATTATAAAGATACGATAGTATCATGGGCTTGTGGTCTCTACAGAAGTGTTAACTCAGCATGGGTTTCCATCCCTTGACTTGTCAATTATCTATTTCTAAGTTATCTATATATGTGTAACTTCTCATTTGAGAAAATATTTCTCAGCATTATATGGTGAAGCCATGAAGAAATTTACCTTGAATCAAAAGAAGCATTTTTACCTCTATGTGAGCTTAAAATTTTGCATATGTCTATGGTTTTATTTTATGTTCAGTCATTTCATTTTCATGCTTGCATATGTTTATGCCAACATATCTAGTGTATTGTGAGTTCTTCTCTTGCAGGTCTACAACAAGTATCCAACTCAAAGTATAGGCACATGTGAACAAACTATCCATATTGTGTCTTAGAACACCTCTGGTAATTTTTCCTCCCTATATCTCCATAGGATCCCCTATTGAAACACTAATGTAGAAAAGGTTCTCATTTGAATGAAGTGTATGCTTGCTTCTCTCTGGTGTAAAGTGTATGTCCAAGCTGAGAAGACTAACCATTTTGGTGCATCACCATATTAGTTTAGGTTTTTATTTTTATAATGTTTCTCTCTTTTCATCCCCCCCCCCATTGTTAGTAGTAGGAAATATAGGGCCTCAAAGTGAATCAAGGAGAGCTACCCCATAATCTAGATATTCATCCCTAAAGTTTGCAACCCATAGCAAGAAGAATGTCTCCATTATGTCGTGTGGAGGAAGAGAGCCAAGCCTCCCTTCAGAAGGTGTAATCCACAGCATCAACAAGTAGCTATACCTTATTTTTTCATGTATCTTCACAACATCATTCCCAATTAAGAGCTTATTTAATCACACTTCATTATTTAGATCTACTTTATGAGAGATGCATGATTTTTTTACAACATAATCATTAATACAAAAATCATATAGCTAAACAACATAACAAGAAATTTAAAGTTTGTACTTTCCATGTTAGAGACCTAGTTATTAAACTAGATCACACCTACAACAAAGAGGGAAAATATGCACAAAATTAGTGGGGTCCCTATCTAGTTAAAGACATATTTTAACTTAGTACTTATCAATGTTTAAATTATTTTAATTGAAATGAATCAAATGAATATATCTAAACTACTGAAATTCAAATATAAGAAATATATGGTTCTAGAATTAAAATACATAATTTATAGAATTGGAAATGAGCTAAAAATAATAAATGGATAAATAAGTGTGAAACCCTCCTTCAAACTTGTTTTATGTTGACTGTACACAATGAATGTGACTAGAAACTACATGAAAATATATGTGAACTATGTCATATCTATAAATAATAATTTATATTTTTGGTCTAATGACGTGCTAGGAGGATAAGGATGCATTTAGTTTAATGTGTTCATGTCTTGGTTGATTGTGCGACTAATTTTATGTTTTTGCACAAGTCATATAAGGTTTACTAATTTTATGTGTCCTTTTTTGCCATGCAGAAGACCTTTAAACACAACCTAGCTCCTGTATAATAATTACAATAGAGATAAAATTAAAAATGGGTAAAAGGGTTAGGGGAATAATTGAGTTACCCTAAAAAAACCTATGTAATATGATGTTACCTACATAGCCCAAATGGGCATCAATCTAATGTAGTTCTCTTTCTTAGAGTGAGTGTGAATTTTAATTTTCTATATGAATGAAAATAGATATATTAATTTGATTTATTTATAATGAGTTCCCTTTATCTAAAATAAAATTTATACAAACTTGGCATATGATTCTTACAATGCTTTAGAATTAGAATTGGAAGAAATAATTCTCTTTTGCTCAATGTGCAATTGAATTTTCCAAGTGATTATTAGATATGAATTTAGAAGTTTTGATGTGATTATATAAATAAAAAATTAAATATTTCCATTAAATGACATTTCTAAAAGTGTGGGAAGGGTAAAATTCAACATCTCTAATTTAAAAATTTATCGATTAAGTACAAGAGATAAGATGGCACTAGTGGGCAAGGCCTTAGCACGACCTTGTCTAACCTAGCATAATCTTGTCCTAGAAGGATAAACACTACTATAAATGTTTTAAAAGGATTATATAATAAAAATAGTGGTTTATAAATTATTTTTTTAGTGGTTTCAATATATTTTTTATAATAACTAATGCTCGCATATAAATTATAAGTTAACAAAATGGTGAATAGGCAAAGCAAGGTAAGGATGTCAGTATTAAACATTATCAAGCACTTAATGATTAAATTTTAGTGTCTATATTTTTTTATTATGATTTTTACATTAATTACCATAATTAAAAGTCATAAAATGAGTAGAGAATAAGGAAAATTAACCATCCATGATATATATAATGAGTCTAAATATTAAAAATGTAACTATTTTATCAAATATGGGATAAGAGAGTTTTAATCATAATTAAACAAACTACTAAGTAAAATTATAATTTACAAGATATGAAATAAATTACATAAAATTATTTGGAACTTTATAAATATATAAATATTCTACAAGGGTAAATTAACAAAGAAGAACAACTTAGTGGAAATCAGGAATGTGGGATTATAAGTGTGATTGCGAAGCTCACTATATGACTGTGTGAAGCTCACTATGTGAATTAGTAATAAGGCTTAACTTGAATATGGGATAAGGATACATTATTTAAATATGGGTGGTTTAGATTGGTGTCCTTAGGGTATGTTAACATTTGGTAGGGTTTTGGCTCCCTATGAAATTTTGGACCTATGTATCTTCACCTATTGGTTCTATGTTTATAATTAGATCTATGTGAATCATTGAAAAAGTAATTGTGTACATTATTCACTTGAAATCTTATCTAAATCGACCATGTGAGATATAAATAATAAAATGGGGAAATGGGTTAGTGTCTTAAGTTTTGTTTGACCTCAACACCCCTCATGTTGAGTGTTGCCTACATTCTAATTCTCGTAAGAGGGATCAAACTCCATGTAGTTATCGCATGTCATGGTGGTGTGTAAGAAATACTAGTGTAATATTATATTATGTTGATTTATCAATGTGATTAAGTGATTTGGAAATGACTTGTGACCTTGGATCTCTATTCAAACTTAGCTCAGGGCTACTATGGTTGTTGGACTCAGAATTGGGAAGAATATATTATGCAATTAAATGTTCTAGTGATTTTCATTGGTATGAGCTTCTAGTGAAAAAATGGATATAAAATGTAAATTTATAGTGGTATTTTAGTAATTTCTTATAATAGGACTTGCATAATTTCGGGATGACTTGTTAGGTGAATTTTAATTTGAGTAACTAGACATTATTTGGTTAGAGTAAAAAATTGTTTGATTCAGACACTATTGATGAGTAGGATTGCCCTAAAAGAGTGGCCTTTTCTAAGAATCAAATATAGTTAAGATGTAAGTGTAAATAAATTCAAGGATGAGCTTAGGTTATTTTTATTGAATAATGGGAACATTTATTAATCATTAGTTACTTGAAAGAATAGGTTTTCTACATATAATTGAAGGAATGGTGGTTAAGGACCATAGAATTAAGCATGAGTTAAGTATGTATAAGGAGTGGTCACAAGTACATTATTTTAGAAATAAATGTTAATTTATGTGTCTATATCCCCCTTTTATTCTATTAATTCATTAAAAGTGAAACTACTAGAGTAAAAATAAAAGGTTTATAATTGAACTTACCTATGAAGAGCAGTCTTGAATGTAGGTGACATGTTGAGTTATGATTCATAAAAACCTACAATGAAACAAATATAAAATAGTCCTTACTTAGGATCAACATATGAAACTAAAGATAATAAAATTATATATAAAATAACAAGGAATGAATACACATGTTTGGGTATGTAAACCATTATTTTTTTATAGTGAAAAATTGGTGACTAGAGAGGATAGGACCCTTGGAGATTTCTTCTTCATTAAAACACTTAGATTGGATTGTGCAGCATGAATATTCATTGATAGAAAAGTGTGAATAAAAAATCAAGGTGTAATTGAATCCATAATCTCATACCTAAGGTATTACATCAAATTATAATCCTTATATGAATTTAAATTGATCATTCTAGTGTAAAATTGGAGAAAAAAATTGGTGGAAAAAGGTGAATCAACTACTATAGATGGAATAAGGTTCATTTTTTTTGCAAAACTAGTGAAAAAATAACATAATTTGAGTTTGGTGTATACAACATAGAGAATGACATCAATTATCATCCCTTTTATGAAAATGGTACAAAAATGTGGTCACATGTCATGCACATGCCCCCAATATGATATTTGGGTGTATATGGATTTTTAAAGTAAGTAATATCACATGATTTTATATGCAAAATACCTATGCAAATTTTGGAACATAGGTCATGTTTGATGCCCCAAATCTGATATATAGCTAATTATTCATCATAAATAATTCAAAGTACCTATTGAAAATTAATTTTTAATTGACTATGATTATGATAAAAAAATTAAATCATTGTTTTTTGCCTATTGGGATAATAACACATTATTTTTGACTTAGTTGGATTGTTCCCTTTTCTAAATGGAGTGTTTTTGTCTAAAATTATTTTCTAGATAATTTTGGGTATACACTATGATCAACAAAGCAAAGCCTACAAATTTTAATATGTGAAATGAAATGTATTATTTTAGTTTAGTCTCTAAGACAAACTATTATTTATGCACCCTACTTGGAGATGAGTTTTGAATCCTACATAATAACTTAGCTAAAAATAATAAAGTTATGTTAATGATGTTATATGAAAGATTGAAATCTAGAGTAATAATGAGAACATTAGAGATCAGGGAATCACCATAGATATACTGAGAAAAATAGCATTATAATATGCATGTATAATCAAGCATACATTTTGTCATGTTGAGATATATTTTAACAGTGATAAATATAGTGAATAATGAGCATATACTGAGCATTTGAAATTAATATGGATCAACTTAGGAAGGATGCAAGATATCCATCATGACATCAAAAATCTAGGAAGATGCATGGTATCCATCATGACATCAAAAAATGAGGAAACTAAACAAATAAATGTCATGTCCATGACACATACATAAAGATCCCACATAAGAACACACAAAGCATGCAATATATATAAGGGTTCACATACAAGGGACATGTTCAAATATCACTCACCTACATAGAAGCATATAATTAAGGCTTAGAATGACAATCAAGAACATGTTCAAATGTCCACAATCCAAATAATATGGATACACACAAGACATGAAGTAAGAAATAAAACATGAAAAACATGCATGAATAAGTAATAGATAAGCAACTTGTAACATCATTATATTTAGTAATTTAGGTATCTAGTAATATAGCAATGTGAAAGTAAGTGACAAAATAATTATACAATGTAATTTATTGAAGTATTAACAATAGGAATAGTCATGTAATGATAACACTTATGTAAAAATATGTCCCTAGTGAAATTATTGAGAAACAAACAAGTTGTATAAACCCTAGGAATGGTTTGGATCTTATAAAGTAGAGCATGTGTTCACTAGGACAAGTCCACTAGAAAAATAAGAGTGTAGTGTGTTATTATTTGGACCTTCGCTTAACACGTATCAATGAATCATCATCAAGTTTTCAACAAACTTCTGAACGGAAACGGAAACGTAAACGTTAGTCATAAGGTCCACAAATGACAACCTATAGTTTGCGCAATTCACTCAAGTATCCTTGTGAAGCATATTTGATATAAAACTAGATATAGATAGTTACTATGTATATTTAAACATAACTCAATTGATGTAAATAAATTAGACAAGCATGCATAGGTCCTAGTTTTTAGAATTTTCTAAAATATTTTAATTTTTTAATATTTGAATATATGAAAATTGAAAAAGGAACATACTAGCCAAGGACTCCCACAAGAGCCTCATAATTAATAGGTCATGTATAAAATAAAATAATGGTGACCTATCATGAATGGTAAGTGTCATGCCATTGTGAAGCATCTGGATATCTAAAACCAACTACCCCATACTATGGTATTGACATTTCTCATTTCTATTGTGCAATATATATTATATAATTTACCTTTATTGTTATTACATTAGTTGTAATTTTTTGTATACTAGCTAAAGATATGCTTTCTTTTTATTTCTCTTGAAATTGTAATAATTTTAATTTCATATTCAAATGTCACATGATTATGATATTACCCATTATTTCCTCCATTTTTGTCATCTATGATCTTCTTAATTCAACATTATATTGGGCCAAACTATGACATATTGGAAATACTACTAAATATGTTTTTGGACCAACTCTGAAAGGTAGATCAATGGATCTAATAAATTATTTAGATATAGTAGTCTTACTCAAATTTTCCTTATCATATCTAATAAATTTTAGTAGTGTCATACTACAAATATTCATTTCAATAGTGTTATTGATCAAAAAATTGGTATATTGTTTGCCATCTATGAGGGGGTTAATGAATCAAAGGTGTTGTTTCTTAAACAACATTCCCCATTTTCCAATAAAAAAGGGGACCCTTTTTTTGGTTTTGGAATTTGATCTTATACTTTAAGGAGTTCATTGTGGTTGCTTACTTAAATCTACCTTTCTAAGAGTCCAGTCTAACTAGATGTGAAGACTTGAAATCTAAATATATTTCATCACTTTAACTAAGTTTTAATAATCAAATTTTCATCATAAGTGTTTTGTCCAATTCATATCTTGGGATTTTTTAATTTTAATATCTAAATTTGTATAAATCTACTAAGTCTTAGTCTGTTCATTTGTTTGTGTTTCAAAACACATTTTATAGCTTCTTTTTAGACTATTTCACCTTAGTTTTATGTAAATTATCTAACTATTGTAGATTTTATGGCTTCTTTTCCTTAGTAATTCAATCTATTTCTGCTTCCTTTTGATTCTAAATGATGAAATGCTTATAAGGTCTTAAGAGTAAATGTTACAACATTGTCATAACAAAAGTACCGAATGTGAGAATTGAAGACTTTACAAAAATTATTCAAGTATCTAGGCCTTTGAGAACATTATTTACAACTAGTTAGAACTTGTATTATGAAAAAAATCTTTGAACCTAATGTTTTGAAGATTTATGATGATAAATTAATGAAAATAGTACAAAGCAAATTTACAAAGATGAAGCTTGCAAAGAATGAGTTTTTGGGACATTTTTCCAAAAGAATGAATTTTTGGATCTAGACTTAATCATTTTTTAGCTTTTACCTTAGCTATTTTTATTTGAATTTATTAGTAATTTCTTTTTAAATCCATGTTGTTGATTTTTCTTTTTTTTATTGTGCCTACAGGTGTTTAAATGCATCCTGACATCAGCTGATGACTTTTCATAGCTCTTGATAACTCCACCCCATCTAAAATATGCTTTAATCACTTAGTAAATTTCACAAAAGTTTCCCACAAACATGTGGCACCTTTCCACATCTCTCAACATCCCAAATCCATCCAATAAGTCTTTCGATACTTAGTTAATTTCACACTTTTACTCAGAGCCATGTGTCACTTTTTTACTCAGTGAGACTTAGTTGTTTCTCTTTGAAGATGGCCCAATGCCATATTTTTATCTCATAGTAGTCCTGGATATATTTAAAAGTCTTTTAAAATTATCTAATTTTTTTTAAAGTTTCTTGATGGGGCAATGATGTCAGTATCACTCTAGGCTGGTGGGTTAGTGGGATGATGCCATATGGCATGATCCCATTGCTCTATTATCTCAGAGGTGTCCATAATAATGGAATACATCTAGTCTAGCAAGTTAGTGATATGATACCACATGTCATCATCCTATTCTTTCATTATCCTAGATATGTTTGTACAGAGCATAGATCTTACAAGTAAGCAAGTGAGCAGGATGATGCCACATGGCATAATCACTGCCCCACTATCCCAAAGATTTATATATAGGCCAAAGATGATGTTATATCCCTAGGTAATATTTTGAGTGAGAAAACATGGTGAGATATTGATTCTCTATATCCCTACAGTGTTTCATGCAAGCATAGTAGCATATCAAGATAGTAGGTGAGCAAGATTGTGAAATGTGGTAAAATCTTGCTTCGCCATGGAAATAATAGTCAACATGTCCTTAAATCTTCAACTAATAAATGAAGGATTAATGAGAATCCACATGGTAAGAAACCCATAAAAGCTAAGTACACATTGGTTATGTATCTAACAAAGCATGAGCCTAAAGTTGATAGTTCATCTACCCATCAAAATTGTCAAAAGGCTCAGGAGAGCAAGAATGTTGCCAAGTGGCTAAATAGAACCTACAAAATCAAATTACTAATATACTAAAGGATTGAAGAGGATCCATGTGAAACTAACCTATCAAATTAAAATACATGGTGGTGATGCATCCACCAAGGCATAATTTTAAAATTTAATGGCTTGTCTACCTGTCAAAACTATTAAAGGCCATGAATTGATTGTGTTTGATTTGATTTTCAAATTCAATTAAAGCATTATCCCTAATAGAAAAGTGGTTGAGAAGGCAACCTAGATCATGAATGGGATGGGAATAATTAATGTTTCATGTGCATTGGGATCAAATGAATAACATAAAAGACAAATTTTAGTCTTAAGGAGGTGTGTCCCCAATTACATAGAGATGTGGGTAGCTAGCAATTATGATGTAATCTTGATTGTTTTCAATTTTATAATTCAATTGAGGCATGGTTTAGTTGTGCCAATTATGGGTGTGTCTTCAATTTGTCAATGATCCTAATCTACCTTCTCAACTGCATTCCCTCAACTAGTAATGAATATTTTTAACTACCCCATTAGTAAGAAAATTAAATTGATTTCAAACTCCTAAGGCCTTCATGCCTATATAAGATCAACTCTTAGATGTAATAAAGGTTGGTATTTTTCAAGACTAAGAGAATTATGCTTAGGTTATTCCTGTTAGGATTATAAAAGACTATGTCTGAATGGATATTTTTAAATTAGAACTTAAAGTAGTGGACTAGTCATTTATTTCATATATTTTCCCTGCTTTCTAGAATAGTTTTTTGAGTTAAAGTTGTTTAGAATCTGAGCTTGTATTTCATTGAGCATTTGGCTGAATCCCAATTTATCCTTAATAGAAACATCCTTAATCTAAAATATTTATCATGTGATAAACTTGGTCTACACGTGCTTATGGTGACCTTGTTTTCTTCTTTGGTTGTGTTACTTCACTCCACATACTTTTGAACTATCCTTAGTTGGAATTATGCTATGTCCAGCTCAATTAAGGACTGGTCTATGCAAATATTCATCTGCTAAATAAAAATAGGCTAGCCGATATTAGATAACAGGTTATTTTTCTCTTTATCCCTACCTCTCTCTCTTTCTTTTCTTTATTATCAATCTATTAGTTTAGATTAGTTTAGTTTCTGAGTTGCAATCTGAATAACACTTAATTTTATTATATGTTCTTTTGTATATTATTGTTTATGAATTATTGAACTTATAATAAATAGAAATTTTCATTACTAATCAATTATTTATTCATAACTAAATAATTTTTCTATTTCCATAAGTATAAGCTCTTTATTTTAATGCACATTAATCTGGTTAAAATACACACCAAAAACCCTTGACATGGTATGGTCACAACGAGTTAGTTGGGTTACCATGCATACCAAGACCTAGTAACTGAGACCTTGGGGAGATTTGTTCACACAAATATCACAAAACTTACCTATGTTAGCATGTCAAAAGACCTTCCCAACAAAAGGTTCTAGAAATTATGAGTGTTTTTAAGTTGACTCCTTTGAAACCACACTTCTAACATTAGATTTTTTAGGCATCTCTTTATTTTTTACCTTTTTTTGTTATAAATCTTTTCTTAAAGATACTTCTTTTCTTATATTTCACTTATTTTTTTAAATTCTATACTTTTTATTTTTATAGCATTGCCTATATGATACAATCCTTTTTTAATTGCTCTTTTCCATCTTATGCCTTTTGTAATTTTGTTGGCTCTAATTATGTATTTTTAATCTTTTCACATACTAAATAATCCTTTGGTAACCATAATTTCTCTTATTATTCTTTTTGAACTTGTGCTTAGGCTATGAAATCAAAGTGTGAGTGGGTTTCTTGATTTATATACCTGTTATAGGACCACCAATATAAATGATACTTCGTATTTTCTTCAAATTCAAACATCTTTATGTATGATACCCATGCATTATATGATATGAATAATAATATTTTATCTTCTTAAAGGATGTATAGGATGTAGTTTCATCATCTTGTTGAGAAGAATTCTATTCTTAGGATCTCATGTGAACTCTTATTAGCCTTTTGTACACTTTTTGAAGCATTAGTTGTAGATTTATTTATTTTTTATCTTCAAATATTGATATGAAGTCTTGTTAGGCTTAAAATTTGTAGATGAAAATAAAAATGCATGATTAACACTGACATATTCTAAATTATTTAGATATGTGAGCTGATTTTTCAATGATGTGATATTTGAACTAAAATACTAATTTTTCTTTTGCAACTCTATTATTATCCTTCCCATAGTGACTATTTGGTATATGGAGGGGTTGGGAAGGACATGTTGGTTACTTTATTTTTTCACTGTATAGTGGGATACCTTACCTCTTGGGATAGTGATAGAATGGACCTAGCTAGAGGGAAAGTAGTTATCACCATCTTGAAGAGAGTTAGTAGAAGTTAGCATAGACATATAAGATGTATTTTGATTAAGTGTAACTATAAATTTATTGTATATTAATATTCTCTAATTTATTCCATAATTATGAAATACATTGAATATTTCCAGCTGACACCATGTAATTAGTACAATTATTGCTTGAAAAAAGTAAACACCAGGAGTAACCCATATAGACATTATATGATGTTCACAATAAATAACTACCATTAGGTATTTTTTAAGTAATTATATTTTTTATTAAATTCAATAAATAGACAAAACTTAGAAATTAATTTGAAAATAGGTACACAATTTTTCCTCTAGGCCAAACTTACTAAAAATAGTAAATTGTAAATTCCAAAAAAATTGTATGATATTTTAGCAAACAAAAATATGTTTATGATTAATCAATAAAACTAAAAAAAACCTATTATATTTTATATATGGATCAGATATGAGGTGAACAAGGAAAGATAATCCACAAGCCTAGGAAAGGAAAACCTTGATAGAAAAATGAGGGTGAAACCTTAGGGTGAAGAATAAAGTTTATGATTTGCACAAAGGACAAGGAGAAATTAGAGATTAGATCTAAAACCCTAAAAAAAATCCTAAAGTCTTATAAATAAGGTTGGAACCTAAGGGAAACCTAGGGTTTGGTAATGCTCAAATAAAAACATGGGTTCACCAATATGTTTTATCAAATTTGGGATTAAGAGAGTTTTAATCCTAATTAGACAAACTGCTAAGTAAAATCAAAGTCTAAAACATATCCAAAAAATCACACAAACTAATTTAGAACTTTCTAAATATAGAAATATATTGAAAGGGGAAGTACCAAACAAGAATAACTTAGCTATAAATCAAGCATGTGAGATTATAAGTGTAACTATGAAACTAACTATAATATTGTGTGATGTTATTTTAAATTAAGAATAGGGATTCACTTTAATATTAGAGAATGATGTGTTATTTAGATAAGGTCAACCTATGTTGGTATCCTTAGGGCACACCAACATCTAGTAGGGTTTATCTCCCTATGAAAGTTTATACTTGTGTGGCCTCTTTCCTCTTCCCTTTTTTACTCACTCATTCATGAATCACTTGAGGTTTTGAGAGTTGACTGAGCATCTCATCCACTGGTGGGAATTTCACCTACATCCAATCCCCAATTCTTGTTCACCCCCAAAAAAACTTAACTTGTGGCTGCCTCATATAATCATGTTAGGTGAGCAACAAACACTTTGTCATAGTAAACAGTATTTATGGTTATGGGTTAATAGGTCACAATTTGGTCAAGTATGTTAAAAAAGACTACCAAAAGTAGGAGTGATTAAAGTAATAGCCATATAATGGGCGCATCATAAACCTTCACCTATTCTTTTATGTGTATATGATTAGATATATGGGATCTATTAGAGAAGCCATAATGTACTTTTCAATTCACTTAAAACCCTAGCTTAATAAACCATGTGGGACAAATGGAATAAAAAGGGTGAAATGGGTTGGTTGCTAAAGAGTGTGATTGACCTCAACACCCCCTATGTTTATCATTACCTACATACCAATACTTTGAATAGGGATCAAACTCCATGTAGTTTTCTCATGCTATGGTAGCGTGTGTGAAACATTATGTAATACTATATGCTGGTGTAATCCTAGTATGATTAAGTGCTTCAAAAATGAGTCATGACCTTCATGAACTTATAGGTGCATTAAAACTTAGTGCATGGCTACTAGGGTTGTTTGGACTCATAATTATGAAGAATAAATACTTTCCTCTCAATGTGTAGTTAGATGTTCTAGTGACTTTCCTTGGTATGAGCCTCTAGTGAACAAATGGCTAGAAAATATAGCTTTATAGTAGTCTTTTAAGAATTTCCTAAATGGTATTTTTTAAATATGTGGGATTACCTATTAGGTGAATTTAAATTTTATAAATTATTTTTTATTTGGTGGGAGGTCAAAATTGATGGATTAAGACACTACCAACGAGTGGGATTATCCTAAAAGAGTGGCCTTGTCTGAAGAGAAAAGATAGCTAAGATGGAAGTTTGGATTAGTTTAAGGATGAGCTTAGGATTTTTGGAATGAGGAATAGGAAAATTTAATAATCATTAGTTACTTGGAGGACTAGTTCATTCACAAATTAGTGAAATAATGGAAATCAAGGACCATGAAATTGAACATGAGCCAAGTGTGTATAAGGAGTGGTCACAAGTGCATTGTTTTAGCAATAAATATCAATTTATGTGTCTACAATAACAAATACAATTATTGTTTTTATCAATTAAACATGCATGTATAAAATATATAATGACTATGAATACAATATAAACAAAATTCAAGGTATAATGGGTGATCTAGGAAAGGGTTTGAATGATTATGTAGGATCTTAAGTATACTTTCTCATTTTTAGATTAGTGTTAGCTCAATATTTTAGAGTACTAAATACATAAGCTTAATGATGCCTATATCCCACTATCATGTCTCTAAGGGTATATTTAGATTAACTTCCATGGTTGATATGCTCCTCTCAAGTGCACTAAAACAAATGACTAAAAGAGGCTTCCTATGGTATAAACAAGGGACCTTAAGCATTTTCTATATACCATGACGTACATGGAAACTAAACTCTATTTTTAGTGTTTTAAAATAGTTATGAGAATTTTGGTAGAACCCCTCATATCATGATGTTTGTAAAATAGATCACCACATAACCCCTAACAACAGTCACTAAGTAGACTTACAACTACCAAAACACAATAATAATAAAAAGCAAGAAGCAATAGAAAATAAAATTCAAGAGATTTTTGTGTAAGGAATCAAGACTTTCTGATTTTAACCAATATTTCATTAAATTTAGACATATGTTTAAGAATCTAGATTTATAATATCACCTTTAAATAGGAATTTTAAATATACCTTTTATTGTAATTTGATTAATTTACATCTAATTTATAAAATCTATAAATTGGAATCCAATAATAAAAAAACTAAATTCAAATATGTTGGTAGTAGAATAGGGCTACAAAATCATGGTGTATAATTGGATGAGAAGTGTGCATTTCACACCATTTTATACTTTACATATTATTTTTGTTTGTATCAAACTCTCTTTGTACATCAAATGTCTTCAAAATGTGAAGAGTCTTATTTTGGTCTATAGAAAATTGTTGGAATGTGAATTGATGGAGTCTTGGGAAAGCTCTATAAATGTCACTCATTCTTACTGAAAAAGGGATCCAAACTACTAAGATAAATAGAGATATTTAGAAATGGTTTTCCTTAATGTTTCTTCATGTTCCTTGCTTATGATATGTTATATATTAATGTAATTTGTTTAGTATGAAAATGATTACATTTTGAGTTTATTATGTCTACAAATCATAATAATTATATTATATATTGTGTTTATATTAATATAAATTTTATGTATGAGTTCCTTTCATCGATTTTTGTATCACCCTATGCATAGTATCCCCTATTATCATGTTCTAATGTGTTTTCAAGGAACCTCTATTAATAATGGTGTGGTGAGAATGGAAATTTAAAACATGTTACAATGACCACTAGGACAAAGAGACTTGGAGAGATGGATTAATGAATGAACTCATGATTTAATAGATGAATAAGTAAAAAGAATAAGAATTATTATTCAAGAAGTTATCCATGAACATATTTACAGTGAAATATACAAAATTTTCTCGGTCAAATTTCTTAGACTATTAGATATGTGGCTATGAATATTGGAATACTACTAATTTTAGATGAGAAGGACAAAACATATAGTTTGGATAGAAAAGAGACTATAAAACATGTGAAAATTAGACATTGACTGGACTCATGTGATATATCACTAGGTGAAACCTATTATTAATGGATATATCACTAAATTTTTTATACGAGGTTACATTGCAAAAGAGGTTATGAAGGACCTATTTATGAGAGGAATTAGATTAAAGTTTTTTAAATAACTATCTACACTTGTCAATATGTTGGTTGTATAAAAGGCCATGGTGCCTGCCCATACCAACATGGAGTAGTCACTTAGATCATTAGGGGGATGTGTGTAATCATGGAGTGAATAATGAGAAATTGAGAAGGGAAGCTTGAAACTATACCCAAAAGATGGAAGACATAGAGAAGCAAACTATAAAATGAATTTTGGGGTTAGAGAAAGACCTAAAACAATAGAGAAGATGGAATAAAAAGAATAATCCTAAGGAAGTTGTAAGTAGAAGTAGAGTGGATAATATAAAAGAGTGCAAAGGAATGGGAGCTCATAAGCAAGCAAGAGAAGATAGAGAAGATAAGGATAAATAAAGGAATGGGCTTGAGACAAGAGAAAGCATAGATGAGAGTGTTGAGATAGATAGAGATTTGATGAAATGGAATAAATTGGAAAGGTAAAATAAGAGTGACTAGATTTGTTAGATGGTAGTTTTATATCTTATCTAGAAGGGAGGAGATTTTTTGGAGAAGAGGAGGATTAGTCTTTAGAATAAGTTATGAAAAGTTTTAAGATGAAATAAAGTTCAAGTTCTAGTACAATATAAGTCATAGACATGGATCACTAAATTCAAAGATACACATCCCCTATGCCTAATTTAATATCAAAAATAATAAAAACCATAGATGTTATTATAAAAAATGTCCATTTTGATGCTTTTATGAATAAGTTTGGAAAGTACAGTACATAAACTAAACAAGATATATATAAGAAGACACTAATTAAGGTAGTATTTTAGGTTTCATCAAATATTAGGACTTTTCCCTAGTGAATTCCACCACCACTAGTTTAAAGTGTTACTCACCAAGCAACATAACTGATCAGGGTCTCCAGCCCCACCCTCTTCACACCCAAGGTCTAAGTATTACTTTGGTGTTTTCATCCTAATTATATCTAGAGGACTAATTTATATTCTCCCAAAAGGCTACTCATCCTATTCATATATCCTAATATCTAGGTTGTGATTCTCAAAAACCTTTCTTTATACATCTTCCTATGAAGGTTTATGTTATCATATGCTTATGAGTACTTTGATATTTCTCTCGATGTCCTTGAGAGGGGTGTTGATTTCTTGGGGTACCAAGTATTTAAGTAGATATATTTGGAGAGGTAAAATCATTTACATGCATTTGACTAGGTACACAACCTTTGAAGTGTGTCTTTAGGGTTTCCTCAAATATAGAGTAAAAATTTTTGGGGTGGAATCCCATTTCATCCCACCTAGCCCAAACCCCTAGGGAATTCCTTTCAAATCTTGATGAGTTTAGATATATGTTACTTGGACTAGTAGCATGAATCCTTCTGATAATATTTCCTTATCTCACCATCTAATCTTCTTTTCAAAGTCCCTAGTTTCTCTAGTTTCACAACACCACTACACACATCCTTGGACCATGGCATAACCATCTATCTTTTTCATACATTTGCACTCGTTAACTTTAAACCATTGTATTTATTAATTCAAATAAAATTCATGCATGAGATCCTTTGAATACATCCACATATTCTCTAGTGTTGTCTAGTCTCTACCCATATACAAATGATGGAGGCCTATGACTCCATCTTGAGTCATCTTTTATTCAACTCTTCCCTTCACCTAAAAAGCTCCCTTTTCCTCATCCTACTACTTATAGGTATCTAGTTTTCCTAAGATATCATGATGGAAAAGAGATATTCTATTTTGTATCCTTCTTGAAATCACCTTAGCCATATCCATAGGGAAGTGTGGTGGCTTTGGATCCTTGTCTTTGGTTCCTCCTATCTAACCTCCATAGCTTTGATCCTCTTTAGTTTTTTTCTATCTCTCTATAAAAAATCCTTTTAGGGATAAATTTTTAATTTCTCAATGGTCACTTCCAATTTTTCTCCTAATTTTTAAATTTGTATCATGGGCCATCTTTCCACTCATATATAGGTGAAAAATGAGTGACATCTTATCTGACTGATAGGTTGATAGTTATCCATAAAGCCCCCTATTTTTACTGATATATGTGGTATCTTATCTAAGTCATGCTCATAATTTTTAAATTTTCATAGGTGGAAGATATTTCACATAGCATAATCCTTCTCACACTTGTCCTTCCTTGGTTGATTCACTTCCCTCACCACTCAGCTCTAATAATAAAAACTCTAGATTGGACCTTAAATCATGTCAGTACTTGTTTATGTTAACTTAGTTTCTGACATTCCTTTCTCCATCAATCTAGATAACTTGTCATACCTTAATCATTATGTACTAACATGACACTTATCATTTATTATTTAGATATTTTACTTGGTCAAGATACCAACTCCTTCTGCATGTTATTCTTCCTTTCATGTGATTCCCAACATATCCTCATGTACACTTTTCTTCTAGATGTATTCATTAGACACCTTTATTCTCTTCTTCTTAGCACCATCTCCTACCCCATACTAAGATCTATATTTTGTCCTCCAACACATTGCTACATTGAGATATGTCTATTTGGGTATCAATGTAAACTTTATTTTTGGTGGTGTAAGCATGCCTATTCTTATTTTATGGCACTCCCAACCTCACCATAAATACTTAGATATTTTTAATGGAGGCCTTCTAAAATAAAGTTTGTGATCAACTCGTTTGTATGGATATTAAGAAATGAGTGCATCTTATTACCTAAAATAGCTTCTATTGTAACTAAAAATGGATAGAAGAATGGCTAAGGAATCCTTATTACATGATGGAACCAAACACCTTATTACAGTATGACTCCAGGGCCTCCTATGGCCCATGTCAACAAAATATAATAACTTCTAAGGTGTTATTAGGTAAGGGGCCTAACTTTGTGTTTTTTAGTAGCTATTAAGGCATGTGATAAATCCTATCTAATTCATCAATTAGATGGACTCTATTTATAATTAAAAAATTTAACTAGCCCTTTGTGATTCGAGGCACCTTTCTTGCTCTGGGTGTTTGTAATGACTCATATATCTTTGGTCCATAATCCTAACTAAAAAGATAAAAAAATAGGCAAGAGGTCTACTGGTGGGGTGAAAATTCATTAGTTCATGGGTGGTACTAAGATATAGGGCATCATTTCATGCCTCAAAAGTCATATCCCTACAACTCCATGACCACTACCATCTACTACTGATAGTTTTCTTAAGATCTAAAACAAATCTTACAACATGTTAAGATCAAGGGAGAATCTAGAACACACAATACTACATCCCCAATTAGTTTCCTCATAGGATTCCCATACCTAAGAGGCACATTTTATTTTATCTAATGCTAATGTATATCACATCTTTCTTGCATCTTGAGTAAGGACAACATAAAGTGTCATCCACTTTGTGGTACTTACTAGGAAATTCTATTTCAAGTCATAATTCTTCACCAAGTTACCTTTCTTCATGCATGGAAAACCTATTCTAATTATTTTGGGCGTATATACTCATGGTAAATCAACATTAATCATTTTAGATATTAATAAATCTTGATCATGTTGATCAAGGGAGAAACCTTTTAGTGCTCTAACCTTATATGGTTATACCTAAAATAGCTCTTATCTCCTCTATGCCAACTAGATCTCACTTTGTAAGGAATAGATGACCCATATAACTTTATGTAATCCC
Source organism: Torreya grandis (assembly GCA_037957365.1). Taxonomy (NCBI): domain Eukaryota; kingdom Viridiplantae; phylum Streptophyta; class Pinopsida; order Cupressales; family Taxaceae; genus Torreya; species Torreya grandis. Next base: position 818,086 of record JARHVA010006161.1, read on the forward strand.
TTCAACTATTTCACCTAGTTAAAAGGGTTAGTTTGTGATCATGGATCAGTCTGTATTGTGCTCACATGTTTTTTGGGTTAGGGCATAGAGTCATCCTTTAGTTTCTTTGATGCTTTGTGCATGTGGCATGCCTTCATGGTCATCTAACCTGGGTCACTTCTTCCTATAAGCTTAATATATAGGTCAAGACACTCATCAACCTTACATTTTTTATAAAAATAGGCACACAAATAAATGGTGGGGAAGTCATATTAGAAATTATCCAGTGATCCACACTTGTATCATGATGTAAATGGGGTCGTTATAATCTTTGACCCTATACCCAGATGGTTTTTATAAGTAGATGCCTCTTATTAGTTTATGGTATTACTTCTTATCCTTGTTGTTTTCAATCATGACCTAGACTCTTTTTTCCATCACCATTCTTCCAATTATCAATGTGAAAGCACCTACACACTCCATGTATGCTTTCCACTATTATCATCCCCCATTCTGAGAATCTACACATTCAAAGCCTATTGTAATTATTTCCTCATCATTACAACATATGTTCCCAAGCCTAGTTGAGATTTTTTGTCCATCCCATGCATGAATTTAGATTTGATCATGAAATTTTCCACCTATAGGGTCTCATATAAATTGACTATGGATAAAGTACATTAGATCAGGGGGAATAATCCACCAACATACCATTGAGCATGCTTGAGTGGATTAAGGTCAAATGGAAGCTTTGATACCAAGGTATTAAACCTTGTATCATCGGCACATACAGTCTTTGAATCATCATGTTTGATGTCTTTGAACACCATAAAATCCAAGTGTTCCACCTTTGGGACATCATCCCTTAGAAATGTAACATTGAAGAGGGCAAAGTCCATGATTGTCTACATCAAATTATCCTTATGGTACCATGTATGATCTCACCCTCATAGAATGGTAGTAAACTAATACACCATTTGATTTGAATATACAATCCCTTAATCTCTCTAATGGAGATCACATCTATATACATGGTATGAAACATATTTCATCGCATAATACTCTAGAAGATTTAGATATAGAGCATAAAAGATTTTTTGGACAAGTGTGATCATGTTCTACTTCAAGAGGGTTTTTCCTTAAATAACACATGAATGTTGGCATCCTCATATGATTTTAATCTCATACCACATCTTTCTATAATGTATCTTATCCAAAGCCTCCTCCACTAATGCAACACACATACTAGTTGCATTTCTTCTAATTTGAGTAAGGAATTATGAAACACCTACTCAAGTATATTCCTTACTTCCACCTCTTCATACTCCACTCTTATTGGATCTTATAATATCTCCTCTAATTTCTAAAGGGTTATATGGGCTTATGTGTTATGACTAGGGACATTATGTGCCACTCCACTAGTCTTTTGGCACATGTTCCTCACTACAGCTCTTCCTAGATCATACTCCAATTCTATGGCATGTCTAATCCTTTCCTTAAAACATATTTTGTCTATGAAATATTCAACCTCATTCCCTTCCCTTTCTTTTATGGTCCTCATGGCATTTATATAGTTGGGCTCTTTCCTCTTTCTAGGTTCTTACCCATCCATTCTTGTCTGTTAATTCCCATAATGTTGACGTTATTTGATTTCTTCCCTATCCGGTAATTCCATGTTAAATGTTGATCCATTCATTATAAAAATCATATGTGAATAGATCTAAGCATTTATTATTAAACATGTTGCATGCCCTTATACCACCACAATAACAAAAGATAACCCAGTCTTAATAATGGAACCAAAAATGTTGGCATTTTAGTCACCAAGGGCTAAAACAATGTGTGAGTCTAGTTTGGCATAGCTTGGTCTAGTTCCCACACTAGTATATCATGAAAGGAATAGAATCCATATGATCTCACTTAAAGTGTGAAGGAATGGAGGATCCAAGTTAGGTTCATGTTATTTACTTATTATAGGAGAGCAATGTCTAAGAGAAGTGAGAGATAGAGATAACTAGATGACTTGAAGATCACACACATAAATACTATCAAATAACCATTTAACAAACAAGTATTCAATATAAACACTTTTATTATATTCACTCTTTATTACATATAAGGGAATGGATTATTACACACAACACACCTATATCCCTCACTCTACAATTTAGATCTCACTCTTAGCTCTTATCTCTCCCTAATATAAACTAATAGCAGTTATCTACACTATTGATCTTTATTTTGGATCATTGGTTCTATTTATATTTTTCCCATCATTTTTACACTCTAATTTTCCATCTAGCTTCTTTGTTTGGCTTAACCAAAATCTAATCTCATCTTTTCTTCTTGAGATTTTCCTATCAAATCCCATTATTTAATTACCAACTTAGCCTAAGGCCAACTACCATGCCATCCACCATCCTATCACCATAACTATATGTCAATATTTATAGCTAGCCAATGCACATGTCACTTTCCTTTGTAATTTCCTTTATGGTTCCTAGGTCTGACTACTTTTCCTTGGGTCTTACCACTTTGTTGTGTAGCACACATCGACACAATTTTGACAAATGACATCTACTTTTATATAATTTTATTTAAGGCACACATACAAGTTGTGTGGTTCATATTATGTGTGCCTATTAGCTAGTGACTCTACACTTTCCTAAAGCATGCAAGTGTGTGCTTATCTAGTACTTATATAATTTCATGGGTCAAGAAAGAGTATAAAAGGGAGACAAATAATTTGCCATAGGTCTAAAAATATTTTATCTAGACAATTATTTTTGAGGATGAGAACCCAAGGGTACATTGATCTCTACATAAGATAAAGATATTCTTATGTCATAGTTGATCATAGTATCTTAGTAGTACACTAGACTCTACTTCATAGGATGAATCAACCAAGGGCTTGATTGAAACTCTAAAAAAAAATATAGGGAACAAATTATGATAAAAACTTACAATCAAATATTAGATGAGGAGGAATAGATAGAATCTAATGACAACAATGATGAACTAAATTTAGAAGGATTCTTTGAGCTAGAGTGAGAAGTGGAGGAAACCAAGGCAATAGTTACAAATAAAATAAAGATTAGTAATTGTGAAATCTACATATTCATTAGCAATAATGCTAGAGAATAGTTCAAGACTCAATTATAAGTGGGTCATAAAAAATATATCAAGATCTATTTAATAAATTATTGGTGAATATTGTAATAGATTTTGTACCAAAATTTATGACTGTAAGCAACTACTAAAAGGATTAGACCCTTCCCTAGGTGAGATGAACATAGAGATAAAAGAGTGTGTGAGGCCTATGAAGAATCACCCATATATTTTAAATACTAACATTAGGTTTAAGGTAAAAGTTGAATTGGATTAGATGAAAAAAGTAGGCATGATATATCTAGTGGAAAAGGTAGACTAGGTTATCCCAATGGTGGTTTAGCCTAATAAGTACAGAGAAATAAAAGTGTGTGGGGATTACCATGCACTAAATGATGCATATATCAATGACCATTTCTAATTCCATTTATAGATGAAATTTTGGAGTTATTCACAAGGCATGAATTATATTATTTTATGGATGGGTTTAGTGGTTATCATCATATTCCAATCACAATAGAGAACTAGGCTAAAACAACATTCACAATAAAATTGGGATAGTTTGTATACAAAGTACTGTCATTTTGATTTAATAATTCTCTAGATATGTTCTTTATGGATGTGGTTATTGATTTTAAATTTTCATTTAAGATTTTATTAAAGTTTACCTTAATGATTGGGTTATCTATTCCTTATTCAAGGATCACTTATCTAAGATATGACTTATGCTATAATGGTGTCAAGATCTATGAACTACATTAAACCTAAATAAGTTCTTATTTTTAACACCTTTAGGTGTTTTATTAGGGCACATAGTATGTAGTGACGGGATTTTAGTGGACCAAGCCAAAATTCTAGTAATTTTGGGCATGCCACCTCTTACAAGTTTAACATAAGTGCAATCATTTTTAGGGCATACAAGATACCACAAAAAATTAATAAAAGGATATGCATATATATATATATATATATATATATATATATATATATATATATATATATATATATATATATATACCCTTATGGAAAAATTAATACATAAAGATACTAGGTTTGAATGGACCAAGGAGTGTTAATCAATATTTTTAGATCTCAAGTAGAGACTAGGAGCAACTCCTATTTTGGTATTTACTAACTTGACCAAACCTTTTCACATTTATGTGGATGTTTTAGGAACTATGATAGGACTTATTTTCACACAACCTGGAGATGGAGGATTCAATCACCCTATTCAATTCATAAGTCTCAAACTCTCAGCCATAGATAATAATTATATGACTATAAAAAGGGAAGCTCTATCAATGGTGTTTTCACTCCATAAGTTTAGGTATTACCTTGTAAATATGTTATTTTAATTTTTCACTGATCACCACGGTCTTCAATACATGGTAAATAACCCCATGTTGGAAGGAAAGATATCTTGATAATTGATTTTATTTCAAGAGTTCTAGTTTAGAATAAATGTCAATTTTAGGAGGGGGAATGTAGGACTAGAACATTTAAGCCAGATATGCAATGGAGAAGAACTAAAAGATTTACAACATGAATCACCAAATGCACATCTGTTTCAAATTTTTGTTATTCTTGAAAATCTAAAAACATGGCAAATTTTTTGGAGTAAGAGATCTGTCATGCATAATATATAGAAATAGAAAAAAATAGTTGATCACACAAGCTATTTCTTTTAGCATTATTAATGGATTTTTGTATAAAATGGGAAAGGATTGAGTACTATGTAGAGTAACTCTCAAACATGAATGACCACAACTTATTGAAGAGATAATAAAGGAACCAGAGGTGGACATTTCTTAAGAAAATCCACTATGAAAAATATTCTATAAAGTATAATGTGGCTGGGTAGATAAACACTATACAATCTATCATAGAATGTGGTTGGGTAGATAAACACTATGAAATCTATCATAGAATGGGAAAACCAAATCAAAGGTATGAGATGCCACTAAATCCTTGATAACAAAATAACCATTCAAATGATGGGGTATTGATTTTGTTAGACCAATTAATCCACCTAGTAAACTTAGTTATGCATGATACATAATCACTGTGATAAAATATTTTACTAAATGGGTTGAAGTAGATACAACACCAAGCTATAGTGTTAAGGATATAGCCAAGTTTCCCTATGAAAATTTTATAACCTAGTTTAGGTGTTTGATTAATCTGGTTAGTAACAGATACACATTTCCTTGATAATACTATAATGATTCTCACTAAGGAGTTTATGATATCACACCATAAAAGCATGATATATCACCAATAATTAAATGGACAAGCAAAAGTATCTAACAAGGTCCTTGACAATATGCTTTCAAATATATGCAATGTCCAAAGAGATGATATGGGAGGATCATATTCTTAATATATTATGGGCATACAAGACAAAATATAAACATGTGATAAGCTTCACCCCATTTTAATTGGTATATGGAATTGAAGCAATATTACCCATAGAATACATAGACCCTAGTCTATGAATCATAATTATTATGGGACTAGAATATCAAGACTCTCTACAGGCAAGTCTGATGGATCTAACCCCAAAGCAATAAAATAGACATATAAAAAAATGGACACAATAAAATATTAAGAAAATTCAAAAATCATGGCATGATCATAACTTATAAACTAAATATTTTCAACCAGAATAGGTAGTGTTATTATATGATAGTAGATGCAGAGCATTTCTAGGTAGGTTGGATATTAGATGGAAAGGACCCTACATTGTTTATGAACTATCACAGTAAGAAAATATTGTGTTGAGGGATCTAAAGGGAAGAATTCTTCTTAGATGGGTAAATGGATTTAGGATTAAGCATTACCACCAATAATCTCTATCTATTTTCTTATAAATAACATAAATGGGTGCTCAGTTGCACCATATAGTTTAGGTTTTTTATTGAATGTGTTTGCTTATTATTTTATTTATAGGTTTAAAGTTTATCATTAGAGTATGATATTTGTATTATAGGATAGTGTAAAAATAACAAAAAGTTGCAGTTAATAGAGTGTGATAAAATGAGCAAGTCAGCATGGAAAGAACATATCATACAAGTATTCAGGGAGGCATGTCACTAGCAAAGTCTAAGAATGAGGCAATGGTACACACAATATAAGGAAATGATAGATAATGGTCATTTAAAATATATTAATGATGAAAAACTTGAAATATTGCACTTTTTTTAAAAATGGATTGAAGGTGGGATTTAGTTGATGAAAAATAAAGGAAACTTGACTAGTAACGAGATGACACATCACATCAACAAATCCCATAAACCATAAAAGTGCATCTCGATAGAGAGGCAATAACATCACATCACCCAAAAATCAATTACATTCAATTTTAAAGGTATAAAAATACATGAACAACTTAGAAAATTCAAACAAAGGTGTCAGGTAGAATCATGTGGGAGAAACTATAACACAGGCATGCACAACATTATGCCGTTACAAGACTTTATGAAAAAGTGATTTATATGTTTCAATATGAATTCATTTTATTCTAAGATAAATGTTAATTTAAACTAAGTTTAGATGAAATTAGTATTCATTAGATATCACATCTACTAATATGGATAGATCTTAGCTCCTTACCCTACTCTTAGATGCACATAATGAGGATATGGGCATTGTTATTTCCCTAAGGTAAACCAGATATCATGATCCTAATACATTTGAATTAATAGTTATTTATGAATAAATATATTTATCCCTAATCAAATAGAATATGCACATCTATAAGCCATAATTCTTTAACATCAACTGTAAGGTTTTGATGTAAAGAGATTAATAAAATTACCAACCTTTGGGTAGTTGGATGAAATTTTGCTTGCCCTTATCAACACAATGAGGGTTCTATATATTTGTTAAAATATGTGAAAATATACATAAATAAAATCACAATGGCCCAAGTAATATGGTTTACTATGAGGGGTAAATCTTTGTCACCCTATAAGATAAAGGCACCACCAATTCATAGAGATTAAAAAAAAAAATAGGGGATCTAGGGGGATTCCCACTGGGACTACCCAAGATGTTACAATTTGAATTCCTACATAATGCATCACAAAAAGGTTTTGGTAAACCACTAAAAATTCTAAGAAAGCCACCAAATGTGTTACCAACATCACCTATTGAATTTGAAGGCTAAATGAGGATTTCAAATGGCCAAATTTTTCATTTTCAAAACTCATTATGAATATTGAGAAGGTTTTCATTGCAAAATCACACACCTTTCAATACTAAATCTTGGTACTTATTATTTATTTCACTCAATGTAAGTTTATTGAGGGACTAGTCAATCCTAATTAATATTTATGGCTTATGATAGAGTTTCCCAATATTGCCTAGACTAAAAAAAGGTAAAAATATATGCAATTGGGATAGTTTAATGTTTAGTGGCTATAAATTTTGCACTTCATATCCCCATATCCCCACATATGTAATGAAATATATTTGAAAACATCTTATGACGACCAAAATACATGATGTCATTCAAATTAGAGTGCATCACCTTCCAAAGTCACCCATCACATCTTTTCCTTTCTTCATCACTATTTTCTATGTGAAAGCAGAAGTTCTATGGCAAAAAACTTTAGTTGCCCACTCAACACCTCTATTATGATTGTGATTCCTTTAGAAGTGTAGCATCCATTATCATAAAAAACTTTAGTACACCAAAAATTAAAGGCACAAGCATCACCTCAAATAGAATAAGCTCTATTACAAACTACTATGGGGAAAAAAGAGGTACCATCATACAAAGTCTCACCACCTCTAGCAAAAAAGAGGACACATGTTACTAAATATTGGTTTGATCACAAGTATGTCCCCAAAATCATATTTTAATTATATTTTTTATAGTTAATCATTGAATAATAGGAATTTTTAAAATCTATACTCACAGACATAGGTAATGAAGTCTATGATTAAGAAGAAAAAACTCTTTTAGAAGGTAGTGCACACTTGCCAAGTGAAAAACTAGGTAAGGTAATATTTTTGGGTTGACATTACCACACAGAAACCTTACATAATAATTTATATTATCGGGAAAGAGGTAGATTTAAGCATTTTCAAGATGAATTATTTCAATCAAATCTAGTTGTAGGGTCTTTAGGAGCATAGACAACCTTCCCATAGTCATCAAATCCAAACACATGATCTGTAGAAGCATAAACTATTAAATAATATGAATAAAGTCTAATATAACCTCTGGTGCATAATTAGATAACCCATATTATACCTATATTGTCTCCATCAATCAATGAATGCATGGTCTTTTTTAATCCCTTCGCGATCAAAGAAGTTTAATTGTAGGAAGCTCTAGTTCAGGCATCTTAATAACAAGAAATAAGTTAGGCCTATAAGAGATTAAATAAATTATTAGTACCCCATTATATACTAAAGTAATTATAAAGTAATCACATGGTGGTGGAGTCATCTCCATCATCTTCTCCTTCATAATAACAAATAGAGATCGTATCTCTAGACCCACTTGAGCCTGAGCAGCTGACCAAATAAAAAGACATCTAGCCTAGCAACAACTATAAAATCACGAGTTGAGGTAGAAAATTCAAGGAAGTTGGATATAAATAAGGATCATAAGGAATAAATCAGGAATCATAGGCTCAACAATAAACATAGTAAATAGTACATGACAAACAAAAATAAAAGCATTAGGAAGAAGAATAACTTATGAATAAAGATGCATAATGCATAAGTCAAGAGGTGCAAGTATCATAGTATAAGAAGGATAAAGCTAAGGAAGAATCTAAGGCACAATAATAAATAGTAAATGAAGCTTTATGAAAATAAGAATAATAGGTAAAGAAGTAGGCTCATGATCAAGAGGCAAAAGAGAAGGTAGAATTAGATGCTAAATCTAAGGTAGAGGCTAATGCCAAAGCTAAGGTAAAATTTTATGTTAAATCCAAGGTAAAAACATAGAATAATTTATAAAAACAATTTATAAAATATTCATTAACCATGGGTGTGATACTTGAATCCTAACAACCACCTACTACCTTACAAGTATTAGGGTCCAACCAAGGGGTTGTACAAGAGGATTCAAATCAACCAAAGCAAAAATTACCTATCCAATGGTTGTGGGATGTTACTAAAACCTCCACTCACATAATAAGTTTTTATCTATCGATGGTAAAAATCAAGAATACACCTACCATAGTTGTGACTTCTAGTTTGGATCTAGCTAAAATAGTGAAAGAATAATCTCTCAATGTTTCTAAACTTCTTGTCTAAACAAATTGAAGGAGTGGATGCCTTTTAAATAATATATCATATGGAAGGCTTCATCCTTATAAAAATAAGTATTGGGTCTCTAGGAGGAAAATGTATACCTATACCTCTGGCTCACCAAGACATGTCAAGTTATTTATAACACATGTCTTACATTTGTCACTCAATTTTTGGGTGACCAAATAATGTCTAAAAATAATCAATTCTAAGCTCTCTTGTCGTAACTCATAACATATTGGATGTTTGTGCAAAATATACAATAGCTTCACATGCAAGGGCAAAAAATTAAGGTAGAGAAAGAGGTAATTTTTGAATTATTGGAAGAGTATGAACAAGTTTTGTATATTAATACATTCTAAGCTTATTACATCACATAAGGGATGCTTGATTGGAATAATCAATTGAAAACTTCATAAGTTGAATCCAAACCAAAGTTTGATAAGGAGGATAAAGCCAAAATAGAAATGAAGGATAAATTTTCTACCTCTAACATACTAAATTTCACACTCAATAAATTGTTTAAATTAAGATATGGTGTCATGCATAAGCTACAAACATGGCATAGTGAGATGTTTTAGATTAAGGTAAAAACAAGTTTTGAAGGGACCCCGAAACCCTGAACAAAAGGAGAAAGATAAAATAGTAACGTCCACAGGCAAAGCCTAAAACCTACTTCACCAAAGTAATAAAACCAAGTTTACAAAGACCTGAAGCTAACAAACAAAAAACCAAAGATAGACCCCAGGTTTTACATAGACCTAGAAACTCCATAGTAAAAAGAGTTCAAAAAACTAGGTACCAAGACCAGATATCATAGCCAACTAACAGAACCAACTAAAAGAACCAGGAACTATTCTTCTAGTTCCAATATCATCTTCACTGCTCCTTACCTTTCACAATAGTGTCCTGGATGGTAGCAGTAGCCTGCATAGATCCCTCTTGCATTGCTTTCTTTCTTGAGCTTTGTCTAGTTCTCTTACTAGGCCCCTCCAAAGTTTTGATTTCCTCATTTTCTCTTTTTCCAATGTTTATAGTAGCAGCACAAATGCTAGAGGTTACCTCCTCCATCTTTGTTCTGCTTTCCTTTATGAGTTCCCTTAGGTTGTTCTCATAATCTTTAGTTTTATGGGAACATCCCTCATCTACTTTTCCATGTTATTGATTTTGTTCCAAACTGCCTCCTGTTTACCCTCCATTATTTCCATTTTCCTATTGATTTCCATTATCTCCTTATACATCCATAAATCAAATTAAAGAGTAGCATCAGCTTTGTAATTAGCCAATCTAGTAGGTGGGTACCTTTCGTCATTCTACCTTTTGTCACTGGCATAGTGAGATGTTATGCAAGACATTTTATAGCATTCAAACACAAAGGTATGTAGATCATTTATAAGAACTATCTAAATAAATCTAGTAGAAAATGTCAAATGCTAGGGCAATCCTCACCATTACAAAATATAATTATATTCATAATCTAATGGTGTTCTAAATTCTACTACACATAATGCTTAGTATGGTGCAAAACATTCCCACTAACTGTATGATTTAATAAAAAGATTTAGCATAATGAAATATCTTTATCATAGACATCATCTAGGAGCCCAAGTTAATCCCTCTAAAGTATCTTCACTAGGAGCTTCATAAAATAAATATGGATGCAGTTTCATAAATAGTGACCCAACATCAATAACCATTGCCATCACTAGATGCTCTAGCTAAAACCTCCTCAATAACACTTCAAACAAATTTAGCTTTACAACCTTCTATAGTTTATCCAACACATTAAATTCCACCACCTTCTTTATAGGTATTGTGCATTCTTTAATTTTTAATTTTTGAAGAGTTTTTAATAGAATGGATTGAAACAATAGGATTAAGGCCAAGATGGTTGAATACCCATAAAGGGCAGCCACCTAGTTATGTCAATGTATTGAAAACCCACAATGGTGGTATATTGGTACACTAATTATTTTAAAACTTGAAAGTTTGGATAATTATTATAAAAAAGGTTAAAAATAGTAAATGACACCTTGAGTGATAACTATGAATAATGATTTTAGCCCGATCCTTTGCAATAAGAAATTCTACCAGATCCAGTAAGTAACATGCTTCTTATAAATTTACCTCTAAATGAGACAATAATTTAAGTATTGGAAAATGTTGGTAATATAACAAGGCTAAAAATAGTGTATAATTAGATGATAAGTGTTTTTTTAACCATTTTGTACTTGGTATATTCTTTTTATTTCTATGTGACTCTCTTTGTACATCAAAAGTATTTAGAATGTTAAGAGTCTTCTTTTGGTTTGTATCAAATGTTTAGAATGTGAAGCGATAGAGTCTTGGGAAATATCTCTAAACATCACTCATTTTTACTAAAAATTTGAAGATTATTCTAAACTATTGAGATCAATATAGAGATTCAAAAATGGTTTTCTTTTATGTTTCCTTGGGTTCCTTGCCTGTGATATGTTATGTATTAATATTTTTTTTACTATGAAAATGTTTATTATTTGATTTTATTATATATTTGAATCATGATAATTATGATTTATACCATTATTATATTAATATGAATTTTTTATGTGAGTTTCTTTCATCTATTTCTATATCACTATGTGCACAACTATCATTAGCATGTTTTGATTGGTTTTTCAAGAACCTTTGCTAACAAAATATCAATATATAAAAAATTAATTATAGATTTAAAAATGGATGGGAATATTTTCATATTTAATTAAATTATTATTTTTTAAATCATAAATTAATCTAAAACCTTAAACCACATGAAAATCATGCAAACGACTAGTAGCATTTTAAATAAACTATGGGTTCATTAGAATGTTTAACCTATTTTAAATCAAAATAAATAAAATAAATAGATCTAAAATATTGAAAGTGAAATTAAATAAGTATAAAAATTTGGAAGTAAAATAAAAATTTATAAATGAGTTAAAAATAGTAAACTAATAAACAAGTGTGCAAACCTTCCTCAAACTAATTTTATGTTGACTATGCAAGCTAACTATGACTGAAAACTGCTTGAAAAGACTTGTGAACTGTGTCACATAAAAAAATAATAATTTAAACTTTATTGGGATAAATATTCACTATGTCCTTATTTTTTTACTACAGCCATGTCATAGTTGACTATGCAACTACTTTTCCAATTTGGGCACATATGTTTATCTGCAAAGGTTTATTGATTTTTTGTGTCTTGATATGTTGCAAGGAAGACTTTAAAAACCATAATAAACATAATATATATATAATTACAAGGGGGAATATTGTTAGGGTAATATTCAATCTACCCTTAGAAAACCTTATGTAATTTTAGTGTTGCCTACATTGCCCAAATAGGACTTAGGGGGATGTACCCTCCTAAAATGAGTGAGTGAATTTTGACTCTATTATATGAATAAAATTAGATATATTATTATGATTATTTAAAAATTAATGTCCTTAAACTATAATAATATTTATTTATAATTGGTCCATGGCTGTTTTAATTATTCAAAATTGGAATTTGAAGGAATAGTGCTCTTTTACTCAATATGTAGTAGTATTTTTCAAGTGATTATTAGATATGCTTTGAGAAGCCTTGATGTGATTATATAGAGATAAAAATGAATGTTTATTTTAATCCACCTTGATAAAATTGTGGGAGAGGTAAAATACAACATCCAATTTTAAAAAGTTACCATTATAGCGTGGGGGACAAAGCTGCACCAATGGACATGGCCACAATGTGTCTTTGTTTGACCTAGTGTGGTCTTATCCCAGAAGGATAAAGACTAATAAAATTAATATAAAAAGAGTGTATAATAAAATTATAGATATTTTAATGATGTTATTAGTGGTTTTAAGATATTTTTTAGATTAATGAATTCTCCCATATAGATTGCAAGTTAACAAAATGGTGAATAAGCCAATCAAGGTAAGGATGTCAATATTAAATATTGTCAATCACTTAATGATTAAATTTAAGTGTCTACAATTTATTTCAGACAAATAAATGACATATCTTTAAATAACTAACCAATTCTTAGTTCTTATAGAATATGTTTGCTTAACTTGTATTCTTCTTAGTTTTTATATGTATGATTTCATGTTTCCTATGCATATAGCTTGCATGATTATAGTTAGTTTGATATATTCTATTGAGATAACATTTATTATAAGTTTTAATTTAACTCTCTTATATTTTTACTTAGCATCACTTTCTCTATACAACTCTAGGTTCCTTTCACATTAACCTTAGTACCTATACTTGGTCCTTAAATATTTTATATTTTCTTTCACCTCCTGGATTTTTAGTTTGTGAGTTGCATGGTAATACTTAGGAATCAACCAAGCACTCCTCACAAACTCCCATCCTTTTTTTCTACAATAATTTTTTTATTTCATAAACCATTGTTTTCTATGATTATTTAGTCTATTTTATCACTGCATACACCCTTTAACTCTTTTTTATGATTTTTTTTAATCAAATTTTAATAACTAGGAAATAGATTACCCCAATTAGACAAAATACTATGTAAAATCAAACCAATACAAATTTATAATAAATGACGCACTTGATTTGGAAATTTGTTAAAATTATAAACTTAACAAATATAGAAAGTGCAAGAGAGAAATATAAAACTTAGCTATGAAACTGAGATGTGGGATGTTTTACAATATGAGATTGAGAAGCTACCTATGTTGACTATATGTGAATTATAAATAGGAGCTAACAAATTCCCTAGATAGGAACGTTGTAACTCCATAGGGTAAGGATATGATGTAGTCCTTATGGAGTGTTGGTGTTTGATAGTGATAATATTTGTAGGTTTTGGGCACCCTCACCTATTTATTCTATGGACTCTATGGAAGCCTTTAATTCACTTATGTGACCATTGTGTAATTAATTTTCCACTCAAAACCCTAGCTCAATAATCAAGATGATAATATGAAAACATGGAGTAAAATGGATTCAATGATTGAATTTGGGTGTGACCTTAACATCCCATGATTTAAGCACTACCTACATACCAATAATCTAAAGAGGGATCAAACTTCGTATAGTTCTCCCACGCTATAGTGGTTTGTGTGAAACAGGTGTAATATGCTAGATGTTAGTGTAAATATAGTGTGATTAGGTGCTTCAACCATGACTTGTGACCTTGGATATGTATTTATACTTTATATCAAGGTTATTAGGGTTTTATGTAATCATAATTGGGAGAAATATGGATTTTTCTCTGAATATGCAATTCAAATTTTGGTGCCTCTTTGTGTGGATGCTCCTTATGTGAAAAATGCCTTAAATGTATTTATACAGTGGTATTTTATGAATTCCTTTATTTAGGTATTTTTAAACCTTATTTTATAATCTTTAAATTAATTTAAATTTTATAAAATAACCATTAGTTGGTGGGAGGATAACTTCCATGGAGGTGGACAACAATGGTGTGTGTTAAAATTCCAAATGGGTAATCCTATCTAAAAGGTGTAAATACCTAATCTAGGGGCATGAAACAATCTAAATACAGGCCTAGACTATTGATAAATTTGTATTGATATGTCTTAGGGTGATTTAAGGTGTTTTTAAGAGTGGATCGCAATGAGTAATGTGAAGTAAAGTGTTCAAAAGGGCTTAGGATAGGTCATGAGGTAAGTGTGTCAAAAGGATGATCACAAGTGCATGATTTAAAATTAAATGTTAATTTATGTGACTACATTTTCCCCTTTTTTATTATAGTAATGCATCAAAGTGTAATTACTAGAGTAAAATGAAAAATTACATACCTGAAGTTACATATGAAGTGTAATCTTGAATGTAGGCCATAACAGTGAATTGTGATTCACGTAAACCTAAAATAAAACATGTATAAAATCAAACCTTAGTTATGATTTACATCTATAAAAAAGACAAAAAAACTTAATATTTAAATATAAGGAATGAATACACCTTATTGGGTATGCGATTTTTTTTCTAGTGCAAAAACTGGTGCAAAACTAGTGATTGTGGAGGGTAGGTCCCTTAGAGATTTCATTTATATTGAGTATCTTGGATTGGATTTTGCATTCCCCAAACCTCATTGATTATGATATTGTGATTAATAACTCAAGGTATGCTTGACTCCATCATTATGTACTCAATATAGTAAAGTAGTTTGGAATCCATGTATGAATCCCAATAGAGTATTTTAGTGTAAAACTATGTAAAAGAGGTAAACCAATAGTTATAAATGGAATAGGCTCATTTATAGGGAAAAAATAGTGGAATTATTTTGTATAATCTAATTATAGTGTATACAACATGGATAATGACAAGTGTTTCCATTCGATCTATACAACTGGTGCAAAGCTAAGGAGGAAGCCATATGCCACACAAGTGATTTTAATCTGATATCTGGTGTATATAGATTATGAGACTAAGTAATAAAAAATAAAATTATAATAATTTTTTTATTAACATGGGACACATGTTACACATGATGCCTTTAAACTAAGAAAATATGAGACTAAATTTGAGTGAATTCTGAGAACTAAGACTATAAATCTATTACAAGTTGATCTAGAGTATCTAAGATTCTAATAAATTATATAAATTACTATTTTATGATATCTAATATAATAGAACCATGATTTTACAAGAGAAAGGTGTGATGTTGTCCATTTATAATGATCCTATCCAAACTAATTCTTAGAGTGATTTATAATTATGAATTGTGATTCACTATCTAAGGACTATCTAATTATGGTTGTGTACTATTTTGTAATATATTGAGTGGGTCTAGTCTCTAAGATAAACCAATATGTATCCCCCCTCTTTTAAGGTGAGTTATTATGTCTATGTCATAACTTAACTCAAAATAAAAAGTTATGTGAGATATGTTATGATAAAATATATAAATTTGAGTAGTAGTGATAACATGGAGGATCATGGCATCATCATAAATAGAAATCGATTATAATATCAATGTGAGATGCATGTAAGAATAAGCATACATAGTGTGAATGTCAAGGTAGATATTAAAAATTAGGTATGTAGGTATGTGATCAAATTGAGTATAACTACTTTGGGAGGGATGTGTGATATCCATCATGGCATGAAAATTTGAGAGGATGGATGATATTCATCATGGCATCAAAATTTGATCAAATTGAGAAAAAAAATAAGAAAATGTCATGGCCATGATGCACACATACATAGAGTACATGTAAATTACACAAGGCATGAAAATACAATGCCAATGGGCCACATAAAAGTGACATATTCAAATGTCACTCACGTGCATAGAATCACACACAAGGACATGTTCAAATTTCCTCATGCACATAAAATTAGATAATGAAGGCTTATATCCACCACAATGACATATTCAAATGTCCTCAATTGAAAACAACACACATAAGTACATGCATATAATCAAGTAATGAAGGCTTAAATCCACATATGAAATGACATATTCAAATGTCCTCAATTGAAAAAAACACACATAAAACATGAAGCTGGAAAGCAAACATGAAAGCATGCATGGATATGTAGTTGATCAACATAATAAATTTGAAACACAAGTAGGTTTGGTAACTTATATAACCTATAGTATATTAGTGTGTTAACACATGATGCATATCAATATATGTAATGCAATAGAAGAATTAAATTGTGAAAAATTAGGAAAATCCATGAAAGGATAAAACTTGTGTATGAGATGCCCCCGATAAGTTTTATGATGTGTATAAATGCCATATAAAGTTTGTGTGTAGTCTAGAACTAAGTAATGATAGGTTGAGCTTACTGGGACAACATCAAAGGACCTCAATAATAGAATAAGGTGATCCTATCCAATAGGGAATTATTGTTTAAATGTAATTTCTAAGTGTGTAACAATGAAAACACCTAAAATTGGATCTATAAATTGTATTATATATGATCTTTAGTCACTCATGTACACTTATGAAGCATATATGATATAAACTAGATAAAATCAATTACTGAGTAATTGTGCATAAATTACTAGTGTATAATGAAACTAAACATAAGCTTACATAGGTCATGATTTTATGTTGTTTTAGAATATCTTATTTTTTTGTATTTTTGTATGTGTATATATATATGTAGATTGAAATAACAAAATTGGAGAGAGATACTAACTGATGATTCATGCTAGGGACTCATAATCCATGGGTCATGTGTCAAATTTAAAAATTATGACCTTTCACAAATAGAAATTTTCATACTATTAGGATTTCATTGAATGGAATTATGAGTCTAAAAATTGATTTATATCTATATTGTAAGTTTCATGGGTAGAATGGTGATCAGTATCATATTGTGCATTTTTTTGAACATGATGAACTCTAGGAATATTGGGAACCCATCATGCAAATAAATAGATCTTAATTGGTGCCTTCTATGAACACCTTTAGTGCCTTGTAATATCAATTTGGGATCTATAGTAGTATAAAGGGGAGCTCTAGAATCTATGATAAATATCTGTGAAAGTGACCTTTCAATAGTAGGCATTATTATAAGTGTAGATATTTGCTTCTAAATTTGTTGAGTAGATTGCACCTTTTTGGGTGCCTCAACTAAAATATGTGGTTGTGTAATCATATAAAAATGGGTTGGGGGTATAAATATGGGATACACCAAAATATGATTACCTCATTAGCATAGATATAATTTAAACATTTTTAATTTTAAAAGTAACAACATGAATATGTTGAAACAAATGGTGTCACAATAACATATTAAAGACCCTTGCACTAGGTACTAATGTGAATTCAGTGGATATTTGTGTTATACCAATATGTATTGGTAGTGTAATCTCACCAATGGAACTTTGAATGTGCCCATTGAACCATTTTATTTCCATGTTGGAGGTAATTAAATCTTGATCTGTGTATCTAAGATGATATATAAGTGTATTGGCCCACATATTTATGCTAGAACCATTATCAACAATAACACTGTGAATAGGTTGGTGATTAATGTATGATAAAATGAATAATGAATATAAATTTGAGTTATCATCTAATATTTTAGACTCTAATAATGTTATGAGAGGCCTAGGAGGAACTAAAATATGGTAGGTACCAATGATGCCACTTGAATGGTGTGTTAATTTTGTTTGATTATGATAAGAGACTGGAGGAGCATACACATTATATGCATAATATTCCAAATATATCTATAGTATCATTAGTTGTATGCTTAGGAAAAGGATTAATTAATATTTTAATTATTTTTCTTCCACATGGTTATTATTTTTAACTCTATATAGGTGTGTTCACATCAATGGCGTTTGCATATATAAAATCTTAAATTTTTTGCCTTAAATTGATGCACCTACTAGTAGTATGGTTTGGTGATCTGGATAGTTATAAAATGTATTCTAATTAAAAACCTTTTGGAAGAGGCCAATTCCCATCAATCTATTTAATGGTATGGATATATATGACACTGTATTCCAAAATTGTTTTTATAACCTTAGATGGAAATTTTGGTAGATTAGTAAATTGTCTCCTTGGAGGAGATGATAATACAATACACAAAGTTTGTTTTGAAACTACGTTTAATGTTTTCTTTTAATCATTGTTATTTTATGTTGGCCTTACCTTGTATGGATATTTATTTTTAGTCTTTGTATTTTAATTAGTGTTGGTTACATACTTGAGCTTATTCATTTCACAAAGCTTGATTTATTTTTCCTTTAGGATATGGCATAAATCTATGAATGAAATAAAATTCTTTAACATTATTAATTCATGGAGGTATGGAAGTAAACTCTATTATAATATATATTAGATTCATTTATATACCATAAGATTTTCATCTTAGATAGTGTTGTATTGTATCTTAGGACATATTTTTCAAGATATTCAATAGACTTTTGTTTGACTATCTGAGCATATGAGACATTCTCACTGATATTGATCTAAAAGTGTGATAGGAACATATCTCCCATTGATTAAAGGTAGGTAATGATTGATTAGTAAGTTTTAAATCCATTTCAAGGCATATTCCTTTAAACTTCTTGGAAATAACTTAGTCAATAATTTATCATTAGATACATAATCCAAACATGTTCTATGGAATGCTCTTAAGTGTCATTAGGGGTCACCCTTTCCATCATATAATGTAATCTTGGACTCCAAAAACTTATAGGTAGAAGATATGCTATTATATTTGGTGCCAATGGAGTGTGAAATAAAGTATGAAAATAAAGATCCTAGTTTGGTTTCAAATCACCTTTATCCAAATGTAGCACCTTAGCTTTTAGAGTTTGAATCTCATGTATAAGGGATTGTAGAAGAAGAATATGTGTTAACTAAAGGTGGTGTTTTCAATGAGTACGTAAGAATTGACATATTAATTTTTTGAAGTCCTTCAATTTCCCCTACAATGAATATTGGTATGAAATTTGTATCTATGATGGTCATAGGATTATAAGTATTAGAAGATTGACCTTCAATGGATTTCTTGATTTCCTCTCTTACGATTTATATGAGTTCATCTTACATATTGGTATTTTTTAAGATAAATGTTTTTGGTTGTATTTTTTTGTGTCATCAAATATATCAATTGGTTCTACCATTATAATGTTATTACTATAAGTTGTAAAATTTTTGGCTTGGAAACAAGGTAATGTACCACAGTGCCTTAGGTATGTAAAGACTAATTTATTAAATTGAATCAAACAAGAAATAATAATGTGGGAAAAAAAATTAGTAAAGTACTAATCATATCTAAAATCCCTAAGATAATAATAGGTAAAAAGGGGATATAAACCCTAACAACTTTTATTGTTAGGGTTTTGTGATATTCAATTAATAAGTTGGGTTCACCAATATATTTTAATCAAATTTTGGTAACTAGGAGATAGGTTACCCTAATTAGACAAATTATTGTGTAAAATCAGACTACTATGAATATGAAATAAATGATACACCTACTTTATAAATTTGATACAATTAGAAACTTATTAAATATTGAAAGTTCAAGAGAGAAATATAAAAAATAGTTGGAAAAATAAGATGCAAGATGTTTTAGAATCTAAGACTAAGAGGCTAACTGTGTTGACTATATGTGAACCCTAATAGAATCAAGTAGAGTCCTTGAATATGAGTGTTGTAATTAGATAGAGTAAGGGTACATTTTAGTCCTTATGGATCACTTTTATCTGATGATGATAACATTTATATATTCTATGCACCCTCACCTAATTATTCTATAAACTATGCAGGAGCCTCTGATTCACTTTTGTGACCACTATGTAATTTATTTTCTAATCAAAATAGTAGCTCAATAGGAAATATGACATGATGAAAACATGGATTAAAAAGGGTTCAATGCTGAAATTTGGGTGTAATCTTAACACCCCCTTTATTGAGTGTTGCCTAAATACTAATACTCTAAAAAGGGATAAAACATCACGCAGTTCTCCCATGATACAATGGTTTGTATGAAACTAGTGTAATATGCTAGATAATGGTGAATTTATGGTGTGATTAGTCCTTCAACCATGACTTGTGACCTTATTCCTGTATTCAAATTTTAGCTCAAGACTATTTGGTTTGTATGTAATCAAAATTTGGAGAAATAGGAAATTTTATCTCAATGTGCAATTTAAATTCTAGTGCCTTTCTATGTGGAATCCCCTTATGTGTAAAATGACTTGAAATGTGTTTATATAATGGTATTTTAGTAATTCATTTAGGTAGGGATTACTAACACTTATTGGTTGACATTTACATAAATTTGAATTTCGTAAAATAGTTGTTAGTTAATAGGATGACAATTTTCATGGATCTAGTCAACAACGGGGTCTGTTATAGTCCAAATGGGATGCTCCTATCCAAAAGGTAGGAATATCTAAGCAAGGGCATGAAACAATTTGATTATCAGCCTAGACTACTGATAAAATTAGATTGATGTGTCTTGGGATGACTTAATATTTTTTAAGTGTGTATCACCATGCATAATGTGAAGGAAAGTGGTCAAAATGCCCTAGGATAGGTCATGAACTAATCATGTTAAAAGGATGATCACAAGTAAACAATTTTATCTTAAATTTTAATTTATATGACTACACATTTTTATCCTTCATAGATTTATCCTAGTTTTTCCTCTTACATTTTTAGTTTTTGAATTGCATGGTAAGACTAGGGGAATCAATCATTCCCTCCTTATAAATACCCATCATTTTTATACATAAATTACTTTTACTCTCATCCTTATCTAGGTGTCTTCTTATAAAGATAAGATAATGGTTGAGAGTGGTGTTTTTGTCACTTATGATCAACCATACTATCATTTTAAAAATTTAGTAGTCTATCTTCATGTCCTCATCCAAATTTCTACCTTATCTTATGATGATGACTCATATCTACTTGTCATTTTACCATATTCCCTTACATATTTTTTCAATTGGGAAACCTAATCATTCTATGATCACTTCTATAAGCATTATATTTAGAGTATAATCTAGCTAAGAAATCAAACAATGAAATAATATCTAAACTAAAACCTAAACTTTAAGATAGATCATTAAATGAAATAAAATAATTAAAAAAAAATACTTATAACCGTGAAGTATTCATCACCTTATCCAATATGATAAAATGAATATTTTCTCTTGAATGTTATATGTGGGTGCTCAAGTATTTTCCAAAGGATAATTAGGTAGAATATTAGAGTGAAAAATGATTTTGATGGATTTGATTTTCTTTGATTTACAATAAAAATTTCAAATCACTTTTTTAATTTTAAAGTGGATGATTGAAAATGATGGATTGCACGTCAATTTATAGGCTTATGGGAGATGAGATGAATGGTTGAAGATTATTTTAATTTGTCAAATTATCTAAATATTTTATATCTAAATTTGATTCCTCATCCATGTGGACATTGACTATTGAGGAAAAAGGGAATGTCATTGAGTGACTCACCAAGAATGGGTCAAGTTAGTTGGTTGAGTCATTTAGGAGGTTGAAATTTTCTAAGATGACTCATAAGTTGGTTGAGGAAGTTGAGGTATTAATTGGATGAATGAACATAAGGTTAAGATAAATGTGGAAGATGTCTGGGTGAGGTGGAAAATCTAGATTTTAATTATTTTTGGAGGAAAATAGGTGTACATGATTTGATTAATTAATTTGAATTGATCAATTATTCAAAATTTAGAGAGAAATGATGTTAATATGAATTTGAAATGGGGAAAGATGAAGGGTTATTGTATTTATTTTAATCAAAATTAATTATGACACTAAATCTATAGAATTTAGGTGTCTATATTTACCCCTCTTTAAAATAGTGTTGCAACTAAAAGAAGAAATATTGTTTCAAAAAATAGAAAACAAAGTAGATAATTGGTGATTGTTGAGAATAAATTAACCCAATGTAACTAAAAATGAACATGATGATGCCCCCTTGAGTGGTCATGAAATAAATTAGATGAACACTCAAAACTATTTAAGGGAATATGAATATATGGAGGGAACAATTACCATCAATAATGGAAGTACTAACTTCAACATAAATGCTCGCACCATGGTAGAGAGCACATGTATAATATTTGTTAGTAGTTGTTAAATGCTAGAGAATATATTGGTAAAAGAATATTTTCCATTCATAGATTGAATTCTTGGATGATGTTTAGGACTCAAGGTCTCATGAGTAGATGTGAGAATGATATATCCTGACAGTGGTAAGCTTTAGGTTAAAAATTGAAAAATATATATTTTTTGATGTGTGATAAAATATTTACAAGATTGATAGTTTTAAGCATTGATAAATATTTATAGTAATTAAATGAATTATTGGTATAAAATTTGGATAAATTTAGTTATGAAATGTGAAAATAATGATATGGTAGGGAAAATATTTGAATATATAGGGGTGGGGGGTTGTTTGAAATTAATTATGCAAATTCATTTCATTTTGTTTGATATTAA
The DNA here is from genome assembly GCA_037957365.1 of Torreya grandis. Classification (NCBI taxonomy): domain Eukaryota; kingdom Viridiplantae; phylum Streptophyta; class Pinopsida; order Cupressales; family Taxaceae; genus Torreya; species Torreya grandis. The sequence goes on from JARHVA010006161.1 coordinate 841,396, forward strand.
TATTTATTTATGATATTTTTATTTAGGTCTAGAGAGGAAAATGGATCATATCCCCATGCATCATTATCATAGTGAGCAGGTGAGGAGATACCAAAGGCCATAGAGGAGAGGGAAACTGGTAAGTATAATTTAGTTTTGTATTAGTGGTTTTAGTGAATTTAATGTTTGGTGAGGGGAGATGAAATTATTTTTATTTTTTTAATTTGTTGAATTTAGTAATGAAATTAGATAATTAATTGAATCAAATAGTGAATTCATGGGAGTAATGAATTCATTTATTATTGCACTAAATTCATTGATAGTTGTGGCAAAATCATTGAAAGTAGCAATGAATTCATTATGGTTATGAAATTCATTAAATATATCATTTAATTCATTAGGGTTAGTATATAAGAGTTAATTCATTAATTATAGTAGAAAATTAATTGATGGCATTGGTGAAATTAGTTAGATGAGTGGTGAAATCATCCAGAATGAGAGTGAAGTGGTTTGGCTAGTGTCTAAGGTAAATGGACATGTTAGGTGGGGTAGTATGAGAGGTGTATGAGTGGTTTTATTTGTGATTGAGATAGTTAAGTAGCTTATTAGGATTAACATTATGCTAATATGATTATGTGAAGGAGGTATTACCTTCTTTTTCCACATAGGAGTGGAGGTCAATAGCATTGACATGGATTGCTAGGTTCATAGAGTATGAGTTTAGGGTACTAGATATGATGGGGTTGTCATACATGATAGAGATATGATGGACAAGGATTTACTAATGGCATTGGTGAAGAGATGGCATAGTGATACCAATACATTTCACCTTTGAATAGGTGTGATTATTGTTATGTTGGAGGATGTATGGAGGATCTTGAGGATCCTGATATAGAGGAGACATATTTTTTGAGGTTAGGGAGCACAGGATATTATTTTATACATGATATTTAGAGAGGATTTAATCCTAGTTATCAGATGAGGGGTTGATATATAATTTTGCATGGACCTAGAGATAGATGCCTTGACTATGGTATGGATGGCTATTGTCAGTGGCATTATACTACCTGATAAGACTAGGAGGCTATGCCTTATTAGACTGTTAGATATTGGATTCATTTATTTTATGTTGGCCTCACCTTGTATGGATATTTATTTTTAGTCTTTGTATTTTAATTAGTGTTGGTTACATACTTGAGCTTATTCATTTCACAAAGCTTGATTTATTTTTCCTTTACCATATGGCATAAATCTATGAATGAAAGAAACTTCTTGACATTATTAATTAATGGAGGTATGGAAGTAAAATATATTAGAATATATATTGGATTCATTTATATACCATAATATTTTCATCTTAGATAGTTTTGTATTGTATCTTAGGACATATTTTTCAAGATATTCAATAGACTTTTGTTTGACTTTGGTAATCTGAGCATATGAGATATTATCACTGATATTGATCTAAAAGTGTGATAGGAACATACCACCCATGTATTAAAGGTACATAATGATTGATTAGTAAGTTTTAAATCCATTTCAAAGCATATTCCTTTAAACTCCTTGGAAATAACTTAGTCAATAATTTATCATTAGATACATAATCCAAACATGTTCTATGGAATGCTATTAAATGTCATTAGGGGTCACCCTTTCCATCATATAATGTAAGCTTGGATTCCACAAAATTATAGGTAGAAGATATGCTATTATATTTGGTGCCAATGGAGTGTGAAATAAAGTTGAAAATAAATATCCTAGTTTGGTTTCAAATCACCTTTATCCAAATGTAGCACCTTAGCTTTCAGAGTCTGAATCTCATGCATAAGGGATTGTAGAAGAACAATATGTGTTAATAAAAGGTGGTGTTTTCAATGAGTAAGTAAGAATTGACATATTAATTTTTTGAAGTCCCTCAGTTTCCCCTACAATGAATATTGGTATGAAATTTGTATCTATGATGGTCATAGGATTATAAGTGTTAGAAGATTGACCTTCAATGGATTTCTTGATTTCCTCTCTTATGATTTATATGAGTTCATCTTACATATTGGTATTTTTTAAGATAAATGCTTGTGGTTGCATTCTTTTTGTGTCATCAATTCTATCAATTGGTTCTACCATTATAATGTTATTACTATAAGTTGTAAAAATTTTGGCTTGGAAATAAGGTAATGTACCATAATGCCTTAGGTATGTAGAGACTAATTTATTAAATTGAATCAAACAACAAATAATAATGTGGGAAAAAAATTTAGTAAAGTACTAATCAGATCTAAAATCCCTAAGATAATAATAGGTAAAAAGGGGATATAAACCCTAACAACTTTTATTGTTAGGGTTTTGTGATATTCAATCAATAAAATGGGCTCACCAATATATTTTAATCAAATTTTGGTAACTAGGAGATAGGTTACCCTAATTATATCAACTATTGTGTAAAATCAGACTACTACAAATATGAAATAAATGATACACCTAATTTATAAATTTGATATAATTAGAAACTTACTAAATATTGAAAGTTCAAGAGAGAAATATAAAAAATAGTTGGAAAAATAAGATGCAAGATGTTTTAGAATCTAAGACTAAGAGGCTGACTGTGTTGACTATATGTGAACCCTAATAGAAGCAAGTAGGGTCCTCAAATATGAGTGTTGTAATTAGATAGAGTAAGGGTACATATTAGTCCTTATATATAACTTTTATCTGATGATGATAACATTTATATATTCTATGCACCCTCACCTAATTATTTTATAAACTATGCAGGAGCCTCTGATTCACTTTTGTGACCACTATGTAACTTATTTTCTAATTAAAATAGTAGCTCAATAGGAAATATGACATGATGAAAACATGGATTTAAAAAGGGTTCAATGCTGGAACTTGGGTGTGATCTTAACACCCCCTTATTGAGTGTTGCCTAAATACTAATACTCTAAAAAGGGATCAAACTTCACGTAGTTCTCCCATGATACAATGGTGTGTATGAAATTAGTGCAATATGCTAGATAATGGTGCATTTATGGTTTGATTAGTGCTTCAACCATGACTTGTGACCTTATTCATTTATTCAAATTTTACCTCAAGACTATTTAGTTTGTATGTAATCAAAATTTGGAGAAATAGGAAATTTTATCTCAATGTGCAATTTAAATTCTAGTGCCTTTCTATGTGGAATCCCTTTATGTGAAAAATGACTTGAAATGTGTTTATATAATGGTATTTTAGTAATTCATTTAGGTATGAATTACTAACACTTATTGGTTGACATTTACATAAATTTGAATTTCGTAAAATAGTTGTTAGTTGATAGGATGACAATTTTCATGGATCTAATCAACAATCAGGTGTGTTATAGTCCAAATGGGATGCTTCTATCCAAAAGGTAGAAATATCTAAGCCAAGGACATGAAACAATTTGATTATCAGCTTAGACTATTAATAAAGTTAGATTGATGTGTCTTTGGATGACTTAATATTTTTTCAAGCATGTATCACTATGCATAATGTGTAGGAAAGTGGTCAAAACTCCCTAGGATAGGTCATGAACTAATCATGTCAAAAGGATGATCACAAGTACATAATTTTATATTAAATTTTAATTTATGTGACTACACATTTTTATCCTTCATAGATTTATCCTAATTTTTCCTCTTGGATTTTTAGTTTTTGAATTGCATGGTAAGACTAGGGGAATCAATCATTCCCTCCTTATAAATGCCCATCATTTTTATACATAGATTACTTTTACCCTCATCCTTATCTAGGTGTCTTCTTATAAAGATAAGTTAATGGTTGAGAGTGGTGTTTTGTCACTTATAACCAACCATACTCTCATGTTAAAAATTTATTAGTCTATATTCATGTCCTCATCCAAATTTGTACCTTATCTTATGATGATGACTCATATCTACTTGTCATTTTACCATTATCCCTTACATATTTTTTCAATTTGGGAACCTAATCATTATATGATCACTTTTATAAGCATCATATTTAGAGTATAATCTAGCTAAGAAATTCAACAATGAAATCTTATCTAAACTAAAACCTAAACTTTAAGATATATCATTAAATGAAATAAAATAATAAACAAAAAAATACTTATAACCGTGAAGTATTCATCACCTTATCCATTATGATAAAATGAATATTTTCTCTTGAATGTTAAATGTGGGTGCTCAACTCTTTTCCAAAGGATAATTAGGTAGCATATTAGAGTTTAAAATGATTTTGATGGATTTGATTTTCTTTGATTCACAATAAGAATTTCAAATCACTTTTTTAAATTTAAAGTGGATGATTGAAAATGATAGATTACACATCAATTTATAGGATTATGGGAGATGAGATGAATGGTTGATGATTATTTTAATTTGTCAAATTATCTAAATATTTGATAGCCAAATTTGATTCCTCATCCATGAGGACGTTGACTATTAAGGAAAAATGGAATGTCATTGAGTGACTCGCCAAGAATGGGTCAAGTTAGCTGGTTGAATCATTTAAGAGGTTGAAATTTTCTAAGATGACTCATAAGGTGGTTGAGGAAGTTGAGGTATCGATTGGATGAATAAACACAAGGTTAAGACAAATGTGGAAGATGTTTGGGTGAGGTGGAAATCCTAGATTTTAATTATTTTTGGAGGAAAATAGGTGTACATGATTTGATTAATTACTTTGAATTGATCAATTATTCAAAATTTATAGGGAAATGATGTTAATATGAATTTGAAAAGGGGAATGATGAAGGGTTATTTTTTTTTACAATCAAAATTAATTATGACACTAAATTTATAAAATTTAGGTGTCTATATTTACCCCTCTTTAAAATAGTGTTGCAACTAAAATAAGCGATATTATTTCAAAGAATAGAAAACAAAGTAGAGAATTGGTGATTGTTGAGAATAAATTAACCCAATGTAACTAAAAATGAACATGATGATGCCCCCTCGAGTGGTCATGAAATAAATTAGATGAACACTCAAAATTATTTAGGGGAAAATGAATATATGGAGGGAACAATTACCATCAATAATGGAAGTACTAACTTCAACATAAATGCTCACACCATGGTAGACATTACATGTATAATATTTGTTAGTAATTGTTAAATGCTAGAGAATATATTAGTAAAAGAATATTTTCCATTCATAGATTGAATTCTTGGATGATGTTTAGGACTCAAGGTCTCATGAGTAGATGTGAGAATGATATATCCTGACAATGGTAAGCTTTAGGTTAAAAATTGAAAAATATATGTTTTTTGATGTGTGATAAAATATTTACAAGATTGATAGTTGCAAGAATTGATAAATATTTATAGTAATTAAATGAATTATTGGTATAAAATTTGGAGAACTTTAGTTATGAAATGTGAAAATAATGATATGGTAGGGAAAATATTTGAATGATAAATTTGAATATATAGGGGTGGGGGGTTGTTTGAAATTAATTTATGCAAATTCATTTCATTTTGTTTGATATTAATATTTATTTATGATATTTTTATTTGGGTCTGGAGAGAAAAATGGATCATATCCCCATGCATCATTATCATAGTGAGCAGGTGAGGAGATACCAGAGGCCATAGAGGAGAGGGAACTTGGAAAGTGTAATTTAGTTTTGTATTAATGGTTTTAGTGAATTTAATGTTTGGTGAGGGGAGATGAAATTATTTTTATTTTGTTACTTTGGTGAATTTAGTAATGAAAGTAGATAATTCATTGAATCAAATAGTGAATTCATGGGAGTAATGAATTCATTTATTATTGCATTGAATTCATCGATAGTTGTGGCAAAATCATTGAAAGTAGCAGTGAATTCATTATGGTTATCAAATTCATTAAATATAGCATTTAATTCATTAGGGTTAGTATATAATAGTGAATTCATTAATTATAGTATAAAATTCATTGATGGCATTGGTGAAATTAGTTAGATGAGTGGTGAAATCATCCAGAATGAGAGTGAAGTGGTTTGGCTAGTGTCTAAGGTACATGGACATGTTAAGTGGGGTAGCATGAGAGGTGTATGAGTGGTTTTATATGTGATTGAGATAGTTAAGTAGTTTATTATGATTAACATTGTGCTAATATGATTATGTGAAGGAGTTATTACCTTCTTTGGCTACACAGGAGTGGAGGTCAATAGCATTGACATGGATTGTTAGATTCATACAATATGAGTTTAGGGTACTAGATATGATGGAGTTGTCATACATGCTAGAGATCTGATGGACAAGGATTTATTAATGGCATTGGTGGAGAGATGGCATAGAAAGACTAATACATTTCACCTTTGAATATGTGAGATTATTATTATGTTGGAGGATGTATGGAGGATCTTGAGGATCTTGATATAGGGCAGACATATTTTTTGAGGTTGGGGAGCACAGGATATTATTTTATACCTGATATTTAGAGAGGATTTAATTTTAGTTATTAGATGAGGGGTTGATATAGAATTTTACATGGACCTTGAGATATATGCTTTGACTATGGTGTTCATGGCTATTGTCAATGGCATTATACTTCCTGATAAGACTAGGAGGCTATGCCCTATTAGACTCTTGGATGTGATTGGATACATGATGGAGATGGTTGAGTGATTTTAATGGGGTCCTTGTGTGTTAGATCATTTATATAGAGACTTACACATGTAGTATATATAGATGGGAGAGAGATTGGATCTTTGAAATAATTACAGTTATGGGCATGGTAACACATTATATTAGAATGTTAAATTAATGATATATGGATGGTATATGATCATATGTGTTCAAAGAGAACATTTGGGAGACTTAGACTAGTATAAGAGAGTAATTCATGAGCTTAAATATGATCAAACCATGTAGAGACATTACAAAGAGATATATTTTCACTAGGTATAGGATGGGCTCTATATGAACTATGTTATGACATAGTGAAATATTATAGGTATTCATGAGTGTGTGATTGATAATTACTAGATAGATAGGGTTTTATGATAGTTTGTTATTAGACAACATATTCTAATTATATCAAATGTGTTTTATAGGTATTCGATATAAATATCTCAATGGGATGCTAGTAATTACCTAAGGATATCATAGCATAGTTAGACACACCTAAAAATAGTGATTTTTAGATAGATGAGGGATATGGCTAATGTAAGGACTATTGATGGTTATTAGGCTATGTGAGATAGGTAGCATCCAACTAGATTTATTGATCCATATGCACCTCTAAGGAGTGGAGACACAAATTAATGGTTAGCCTGGTGAGGCATCCATGAAGGACTAGATTGGGGGCTAGGATCATGAGATTTGTTATATCACATTATGGATATAGATAGAGAGGAGATATGAGATATGTAGATGATGGAAATGGGAGACCTAAGAGGGATGATAAATAGATTAAATATATGGATATGGGAGGATATATTAGTATAGAGGAGATTGGAGGTGATGAGATTATAGGTGATGAGGGAGAAGACATAGTGATGAGGTTAGTAACAAAGGATCTAGTAGGAGAATAGAATAAATCAGGGACATTAGGGCTATTTAGATTATTTAATGATGAAACCTTGATTTATAGGTTACATGAGGATATTATATCTCAAGATATTGAAATAGTGAGCTTGCAAGGAGATAAATATGGCAAGGATAGACTGATTAAGATGAGATTATAATATTATAGGCTGAGGTATATAAGCTACAGGTTGATATTGATAGGATGATATCTAAGGGATATGAGAAAGAAGGAGGGTTACTTACATAGGATGTAGCTACTCAAACTCTAGATGAGATAGTCTTAGCACAAAGATATAGATGAGAGAGAGATACACTAAAAGTAGAGTTAGAGACAATGAAAGACATTGACTACTCTTGTGTAGCTAAAGTAATTATTAGATGTGATGAGGGTGATGGAGTAGGATACATATTATAGGAGCCCCTATGAGCAAGTAGTGCCATGAGAATAATGTACACCATTATTCTTAAAGTATTCTACTATGAGGTTTACATCAACTAGGATAGTACAAATAGTAGAGTTAGCGTGATCTATAGGACATGTAGGTCATCATGTTATGTGTCATTTGAGGAGTAAACCATGGAAATATGATCTGATCCCATTTACAAATGCCCCATATGAGGGTTAGGGAGAGACATGACATAATTATGTATACATTATTTTGAGATATATCATTGTATTGATGTATTTTAACACATTCAATATATATACATGATTTTATGTGGTCTTGCACCTATGTTATGGACATATTATGATTTATGGATGGTTTTTAATTTATATGTATGGTATATGATTAGATTAATATATTTTATTTGGTATAGTAATTGTTTCTCTTGTTTTTGATATGTTTTAGCACATGTTAATACTTTTAGCATTTATTACGGTATAAAATTGAAATTAATAATTTATGTATGCATGGATGATTTATATATCTACCTTTGTTGATTTTATTTTCTTGAATTTTCAACATTAATTCCAACATGTAGTAATTGATAAAGAGTTGAGAAACATTTATTTGATATAGAATAGGACAATATGCCCCAATGGTATGGAATAACCATGATTACTATTATGTTATACGTGTAAGGACTAATATACTCACCTAGTGCAAGACTTAGTGCATCATGATATGGAATGTCAAGATCACACCACTTATAATTCCCAAAGTGATCTAGACATGAAAGGAAACAATAAAGACAAAATATTTGTATCAATAAAAACCATGTAAGCACAATAAATAAATAATGAAACAAACAATTAAAAGAGTAAGCACACAAGAAACTAAATTAAATAAACAAATGAATAAATAAGTAAATGATGAATCACATAAATGTAAACAAATGAAAACAAAACATTTAAGAAGGTAATGACACAAAAATAAAGCAAATGATTGTGGGGATGTCTTAGGCTAGAGTTGATCCTATAGAAATTGAGATCCATGATAGTTTCCAATGCCTAGTGAGTAAATCCTTAGAAGGGATTATAGATAAAGAAAAAGGATGTCCCTTTGGCATGGGATGATAGGATGTGTGATATATATGATGGGATGATGGTGGTGGTGGTTGAGCTAACCCTAGATACCTTGTGTCTCTAAGCACTTCCTATATAATTCACCATGGACAAAGTCCATTGGAAACATTAGGCCAAATGAAGTTCTCCAAATATGGTAATAGATGAAAAAATGATGATGTGATGTAAAGTTTTGATGAGGATATGGGTGATTTTCCTCCAAATAAATGAGTGTCTGAATGTTGATTGATCTGATAGGGAAGATATATAAGATATGTTTGTGATAGGTGTAGTTGATATGTATGAGTAGATAAGTGTTTTTTAGATAATATATAAGACATCACTGAAACATGAGAAATGATATACTGACACAATTACTAAGGTAAAACTTCAAACTAACATGTTATGGTCAAACTAAAATATGGGATATGGATAATAGAATAAGGAGATGCAAATGACTAATAGATATACATACAAATGATTAATTTTTTTAGATGCCCCCAAGTAACTAGGGTATGTATAGATAATGGATTTACACATGGTGATAGAAAATGGTTTTCACCATGGTACTTTCCCAAAGCACCATAAGAATGGTTTTCACTTTTGGATGGACTTTTTTTGTTTTTCTCTTTTCTCTTTTCTCTTTTTATTTTTTTGACACATAGGATATGTACAACAACAATAGAATGACTCGGGCATATAAATGCTTCAAGTGCATGATTTTCATGTGTTCATCAAGATCCTCTCCATATTTTATGCAATTTTTTAAGCTTTAGATCCATATTTTACAATGATTATGTATGGACCAAACCAGTTGGGCTCAAACTTCCCTTTATTCTTTTATTCAGTATTGGTGCTCTAATGATTTTCCTTAAGAATAATATCTATGATTTCAAACTCTTTGTATTTAATAATCTTATTTTATCTATAGTGAAGGTGATTTTGGTAGACTTGTAAATGGTTTAGGTCATTAAGGATTTCTCATCAAGGATATTTATCTCACTTAAGTAGGAAATGTGGCAGAATTCATCATTAAATAGGTTTTGTAAGGATATGCACAAGGATGGGAACTTGACTTCAACATGTAAGATTGACTTAGTGCCATTAACAAGGGAGTATAGGGTTTCCCCATAGGTATTTGAATACTTGTGTGGTATTCCCACAAATCAATCTAAAGTTATGTGTGCTAGTCATGGTCAAATGCTTTGATAACTCTTCTGATAATTTTTAGGATATTATTATTTGTTGCCTCAGCTTATTCATTACCTTATGAGTAGAAAGGAGTAGATCAATTTTATTTAATATGATAGGTATGTAAAATGGCCTTGATATCCTTATTTTTAAAACATTTTCTATTATAAGATATAATAGCATATGTACTTCCAAAGTGGTAGATAATGTGGTTCAAGATGAACTTAGAAATTTGCTTATTAGTGATATAAGTTAATGGCATGGCTTCAACACATTTAATAAAGTAACTTGGTATCTATATTGATATGCTTATAACCATCCAAATAATTATGATTTATTTTAATAATAAGGTTTAATACCCATGTGTAAAATGGGCAAGGTGTAGTGATGGGCTATAAATCTTATGAGATATCAATAAGGTCGTTGTGTTTTTGACAAATTACACACTTCTTAACATATTTTAAATAATTGGATTCCATCTATAGACACTAAAAATTTGAACACATATGCTTCCAAATGTTGACAACCTCTTGGACCTACCTAGGACCCTCTTGGGACCAATTTACACTAATTTGTTTTAACCAAACCCACCTGCAGTCAAATTCACAAGCTGACTCAACTTGGCCTTTAAGACCTCTTTCCTTTGGAACCTAACTATCAATAGTTAGGGTGACCATCAGTGGTCACTATGAGAAACCCTGACCATTAATGGTCAGGGTCCACCTCTTTAACAAATCACATGTAAACCACCCACATTTATTTTCTAAATATAGCTTATCAAAATCTTGTTGTGAGCCTTTGCATGGATAATTTATATTTAGATAGCCTAGTTACACCTTCACTTCCACCTCTTACTTGTGCCTATATGAAAAAAAGGCCTGGGAGGTCAAATCCATCTATAATAATTATCAAGAGCTCAAAGATTTAGGAGTTTTCTTTTGCAAGTCAATTAGTATCATCAGCATTATCAAGCATTATCAACAATCTCATTGAGATCCAACTTGTTATCACCTCTCAACCAAGTTCTCAAGTACCCTTACTCTATCAAAATCAAGCTAGAATCCACCAATAGGCTAACTACTTAAACCACTCACCCAATCAACTTTTGGTAACACAAGCACTTGTTTGTCAATATTCACATACTTTATTTTTATTTTATAATCAGTCCAACCCTTGCCCATCTCCTAAAATCTATATTTTAGACCCCATGATTTAATAATTAACAACCCAGATCTTCACATACTAACCATCAATAGTTAACTCAATTGCCGATGGTCTACACAACTATCAATAGTCACCTTGAGCTGATGGTCAACCAAATCACTAATGGTCATTATGGTAAAGAAAACTAGCAAGTTATTTTTTCCCACTTACCCTCAACCAAACCTAATTTTTTGTGTTTTTCATCACTAATATACTTATTTCAAAAAAATTAAAGCATACCCCAACCTCTTAGTACTAGTATTAATTATTTTATCACTAATTTGATCATTTATAGTATATTTTCTCAAGCAAGAATTCTTGTGTTCAATTTTAATACCTTTTGATTATTTATGCAAGAATTTATTTCCAATTTTGTGAACTTAATTTTTTTAAATGTGTGAATTGATAACCCCTAAGGAAGCCCTCACTTTCGATATCTAGCTATCACTAGGTAATCCACTTAGCTATCTATCTAATAAAAAAATTTACTTTAGCACTTTCCTATCTGTAGGTCTTCCTCACAAGCCAAAGAGGATCTCTTCACAATATTTTGATTCAATGCATGCATAAAAAAATAGGTTTTTTAATCATACCTGTATCAATTTTCTTTTCTCTCTTCCTTAGAACTTAAAGTGAAAATTTAAATGAGACATTCTAGCACACCTAATGGGACCTAGAGTCTTTACTCACATTTTTATTTGCATTTGTATGCTCTTATCTCTATCTATGCTCATAATTGAAACTAAAATTTCTTTTGGGCTTAAAATCAACTTCATCCATTTCTTTATTTTAACATTAGTTCACTTTGATTTAAATCACAGTAATCTTATCGTAGCACCGCTTTTATTAGACACACTAACAAAACCACTTTCATCAATTAAACATCAAAAAAATTGGGACAAGGATTGACTAGGATTTCATCAACTAGAAGTAACCTTACCCTTTCCTAGAAATCTTACTTAGAGGTCATTATCAAGGGGAGAACCAACTCAGCTCTTTGGTTGAGTTTAAACTTTAGATATCAATATATATTTGCTAAGCACCTAACACCCTTATCATTGTGGTGTACGAAGTGAGATGGTAGGCCCCAATACCAAGCCATATATTGATTCCAATACAAATTATTTTGAGCACATAAACAACCTAAAACCAACCATAGAATACTTTTATAGTACATGATCTACTATCACACATTCTCATTAACTAAAGCATAAGCCAAAAGTGAGATTAAAACTAACCTCTAGGCTTAACATACTTTATAGTGTGTATCTTGATTGCCTTGATCATTTTCTTGTCTTCTTCCTACTTGAGTGGTGAGTTTATTCTTCTTTTCTATCCCCCTTTCTTACATGGTTCTCACTTGCCAACAACAAAGAGACCTAGTAGAGTAAAACCCATCACTCAAATCAACTGTTTCATCTATGGAGTAAATTTCTAGAGAAAAAGGCTCACTTCATCCATTGGGAATCCCTAATTTCCCTCACATATTTTTCCAAGGAGATATACTTTATCACTATTTTAGACAACAATCCAATTTCCCTCCAGCACTACCTTAACACCTCCCCTCACCATGCCCTAGTTCTTACTCCACCTCAAGATCCTCCCTATGACATGTCATCCTACTTTATGAGGGGTATCCCTATTGTCATGGTCACCACCAAACCTTCAGCTACATAGGCATATTCATCTACTAACCCCTTTGACACCATAGTTGGAAACCAACCTATCCAACCAATTTCTACCATAACACCTTCTACCCCTACCAATAACTCCACCTTAGGAATAACCCTACCATTAACCCATCATGCTCCACTTATTACTAGAGCACCTATCACTAACACTACCAACCTTCCCTCTATTAATCCCAACCCATTAGTCAATACCCCTTTACCAAGCTTAGGGGTATCTATCCCTTCTACTTCACCACCTATTAGAATGAAGGTCACTACCTCTCCTTTTGTTAACAACCCAACTACCATTCATGCCCAATCTATAGGAATCCCTTAGCAGGTACCTATCATGCCTAATCTAAGATACATCCCTAACCCAAAAGGGTATGTACCCACTACTCTACCACCATCATCCACCTATCCTTACATACCACCTACCCAACCTTTTTCATCCACATTCCAAAAGGTGACAACCTCTCAATCACCAAATAATTACCAATATGTTACCCAATCTCAACCACAGTATCCACCTTACAACCCTTTTGGTCCACCACCTTAAACTAACCTAATGAAGATGCTCATAAACAATATGACAAACCTCCAATCATCCATTTTAGGGGCTCATAACATCTTATCCTATGAGTAGATTTGTAACAAACCTATTCATCCCTCTGTCCCTATCAGACCTTACCCTCCTCAATGGGAGCTTCTAAAATTTACCAAATTTCATAACAAGGAGGACCCCCAATAGCACCTTAAGGATTTTAGGCACGCATGTTACATGATTTTTTATGATTATTCATTTCTCATTCAAACATTCCCCATGTTTTTATCTAGCTTGACACTTGACTGGTATAGTTCCCTTACAAGGCATTCAATCTTTTCTTTCACCCAACTAGCTCAAGTCTTCTTAGATCACTTTTCCATTAACATTTCCAAGAAGGTCTATATCACCGATCTCTATTCTGTTAGATAATTTGATGATTAGTCCATTGCTGATTTTGTCACCCATTGGAAAATATTAATTAATCATCTTTCATTTTCCTTGGCTCAACCTAAACTTATAGATCTTTTTATTTGAGCTTATGCCAAACATATGTCTTCTACACTGCAGGTCCAAATATTTAAAACTTTTGATGAAGATTTTAACATGGTATGTAAGCTAGAAAAGAGGGCCATAAATTTGGGAAAATTGAATTTATAAAACAAAAACTCTACCTTCAAGGCAAATGAAACCTCTTCCTCTAAACCAGGCAACCAAACCAACATGGAACCAAGAGCAAGGGAATTGTAAATGTAGTTGTCTTTAAAACCACCCTTCCACCCAATGTCAATAAAAACAATTATCCCATTACCTTCAACCAAAACACAAAAAAACCAAACTGAAGCAACCAAAAATAATTCACTCCACTTGGAGAATCTTATGCCTCAATTCTAGAGAAACTACTAAAAGTTAACCTCATATAGTTTCCCCCCATAAAACCTCATCAGTTTGATTCTTCTCATCCAGCACCTACTTGGTACAATGAAAATGAAATTTGTTATTTTCATTAGGTAATTAGACATGACATCAATCAATGTAATACTTTCAAGAATGTCACTTAGATCCTTATCGACAAGGGGGAACTCATGTTGGATAATCCCAATGCCCTTCAAAATCAAACTCTTGATATATTTAGGAAGCCTTTTCCCAACCATGCCCCTACAAAAACTAAGGACACACAAAATAAATGTTCTCATGATGCCCACATGGTCAATATCATCCTTAATACACTTATCAATGGGGAACCTACCTATTTCTCCCCCACTTCACCCACTTGGGTGGTGGAGTCACTTTCCCTTCCTTCAGAGGCCCAAACCAAAGAGGTTCCTTTTTCCTTGGCTTAATTCATAGAGGATTTGGAATTATCAAACACCCCTTTGAATAACCTATCTAATCAAATAACCATTCCTAATCCACCATCTGCCCTAGCCATAGGACAAACCACAACTATAGACATTGTGCCTAGGGGAGCAACTTTTTCAGAAACACCCCTCATGGAGTACCCGCCCAGTATAAACTTACATCCATTTATTGAGTAAATAGATGAGGCTACCAATCCTCCTCTTCATCTTATAGGTGTATCCTTGACACCCACTACTTGGGAGGCTAGACCAATATACAAACATTTTTCCAAACTCATTAAAAAGTTAGGTATGGTCATAAACTAGACATGGATCAAACCACTTTTGGGAAATATTTAGGGATTTCTTACATCAATAAACCCAAACCTTTTAGCACACATTTAACTAACAAATCCATCATTTTTACACCACTTCTTAAACTGGTCAAAACTTCTACCAACCCCTCATCTTCTCCATCAACCAAACAGTCACCTCTCCAATGACCACACCACCAACCAAACCTTCGAAAACTCTTGGTGCCTCCCCTACACAAAGCTTGGTCCACCCATCTTTAAAATAAAAATTAACCTCATCCAATCCTATACCCAAACCAACCAAGCGGGTGAAACCATTGAAAATCCACATGGTTAGGATTCTACATCCCTCTACCTTGTCTTCTATCTTAGGGCCTCATCCCTCAACTTTGCCTAAAAATTTAGCTCCTTTTAACATACATCACCCACTACCATTGGTTAAACTATCCCACTTAATGTATGATGCACCAGTCCTTCCTAGATTTCTAATAGCTAGACTATCAAACTTAAACACCCTAACCACCAACCAGCATATCAAAACCAAAACCATTGACCAGACAAACCACCTTACCTAAACCCTCTCTCACCAAACCCATTTCTACCAACATGCCCATCTTACCAATTGAAACTATAACCTATAGACCTTCCCCACCTCTATTTGAATCCTATACAACCATTTTTCAAAGGTTACTACAAGTCTCTTACCTCACTTTACCCCCTATCAATCCCTTCAATCCTCTTGGTTTGAATCTGGCTTGATATAATGACCATAAAATATATTCCTATCACAAGACGCCTGAGCATAACACAAAGAATTTAAAATATATTTAGGCCATTATCCATCAACTCTATGATGAGGATGATATTTTATTAGATGAACTTCCCTTGACTCTAATGTACCCAACAACCATTTTCTAATGCATCCCTAATCCTCCATTCTCACCTCAGAGTGATGGAGAATCTACCAAAACTCCTATCACACCTTTCCCCTCTATCCATACCATTAATGTGGTCACATGATCACAAAAAAAGGATAAAGGGAAGACCAAAGTGTCCATCCCATGGACATACCCACCTTTTCATCCTAAACCACACCAGATCCCAATCTCTTCATCTTTAACTAAGCCTAAAGTTACCATCTTAGGCACCTCTAAGGCTAACCCATTTGAATCCATCATGAGGATCATTATTAAGAAACTTCATGAGAATCCAACTAAGATGAGCCTCTATGAGCTCATTTTCACCTCACCTCACCATCATCAGGCCATGATAGAAGCTATGTAAACTATTAAGGTCAGACCAGGTGACTCCCCACCTGTAGAGGCCTTTGCAGGTGCTCTCTAACTCTCCACCCTTACTAATTTCAAGGACTTATAGATAACCTCTATCCACCTTATGGATCTAGATCCTCTTCTCTTTATTACTACCCACATCAACCAAACCTGCATCAAATGAGTTGATCAATGGGGGAGCCAGCATCAACATCATCTCTTCTTATGCCTATCACTAACTCAAATTACTAGATAATATCATGTCCCAAACTTTAGGTATCCTTAGATCCTTTAATGACACCATGACCACTACCTTGGGAACCATTTTCCTCCACATATAGCTCAAACCATGCATGCTCCTTAAACTCTTTTATGTGGTTAAGGGTGAATCCTAGTAAATTTTTTTGCTAGGGAGACCTTGGATCCATGCTAAGGTTTACATACCTTCTACCCTTCATCATTATGTCAAGTTTGAACTCAAGGGTTACGTTGTTACCATACAAGCTGACCCAAGCCCTTTTACAGCATATAATATGGCCTACCAACCTAGTGACATCCTCTTACCTCTGATAAAATCACCCCAAGCATCCATTGCCAAGCCCTTAACCATGGAAAATGAAGCCATTGCTTCTCCTTCCATAGAGATATCTACTAGTTCATCTATTCCCATGGACCAAATACCCACCATTGATCCCTTAGAATCTACCTTCCAATGCCTTACCCTTGGATAATACCATTTCCTTACCCTCAATGCTTTCCCTACTTCCCAAGAGTATGGGAAACTCAACCACCAACTAGGTTATGACCCCAACATTAGATCTATTACTCCCTTGGGGCCTATAAGCTACTAAACCCACTTTATCTATGTAGGAATTGAAAATATACTCAATGTCATCACCACCCCTCTTCACCACAACCATTCACCTCTACATTCTCTTACTTGGACAACCCAAACTTCACCAAAGTATACCTCCATAGGTGTGCCTAAAAAGGGTTTGGATTAGGATGATATGAGCATGGCCCACACACATTGATCTTGATTGAGACCCAAAATCCTCAATTTAAACTTTGCAAAGACTACTTAGCCATTCTCAAGATTATCTTTGAAAGACTTATTATTACCATGTCTGCCTTAATCCCAAGAAATGTATTTTTGGGGTCTTGTCAGGAAAACTCCTTAGTTTCATCATTTCCATTCAAGGAATCAAGGTCGATTCAACTAAGATCAAATCCATCCTCAAGATGTTACCTCTGACTAATCTTAAACAACTCCATAGTTTTTAGGGGAATCTCCAA
Source organism: Torreya grandis (assembly GCA_037957365.1). Taxonomy (NCBI): domain Eukaryota; kingdom Viridiplantae; phylum Streptophyta; class Pinopsida; order Cupressales; family Taxaceae; genus Torreya; species Torreya grandis. The sequence continues at coordinate 859,230 of JARHVA010006161.1, forward strand.
TCTATTGCTGCTTCATTTTTAAACTCTCAGATTGATGTCAACCCTTCCATCACCTCTTGAAAAAGGACATATCTTTCAAGTAAAATGTCGATTATCAAAAGGCCTTTGATGCACTCAAATAATACCTTCTATCTCCACCTATCCTCATACCTCCTAAGGATGACCAACCTTTCTACCTTTATATCTCTACCACTAACCATTCCCTAGGGGCAATACTTGCTTATCAAGATGAACAACACAAAGATCAAGTCATATATTACATAAGCCACACCTTTGTAGACTATGAACTTGGTATACTAACACTGAGAAATTTTTCTTGACCCTAGTCTTCATGGCCACCAAACTTTACCACTACCTTCTTAACCACAAAACTTGTGTCATAACCAATACCAACCCACTCAAGTACATACACTTCAAGCCATATTAAAACCAATGTATGGCCAAGTGGCTCATGCTTTTAGCAAATTTTAACCTTGAGTTCTTATAATAAAAGTCAATTAAGGGGCAAGTCAAGGTTGGCCAATCAGATAATACACCCCTACCAAATACCCAACCTCCTCCTCTTAAATTTTCAAACAAGTCCATCATAAACCTATCCCAAGTAGACTTCACCAATCATGTAACCATATTATTTGATGGTTCTAAATGTTAGCATGGTGGGGGAGCTAGTATCATCCTTATCCCCCTTGTTGGTGAACCACTTCCTTTATCTTTTAAATTTGAATTTGAATGTACCAATAATGTGGTTGAATATGAAGCCCTAGTAATAGGTCTCCAAACCATGCTAGCCTTAGGAGTCAAAACAATCAACATCTTTGGTGTCTCCCAACTTTTGGTCATTCAAGTTGATGTAATATACTAGTGTAATAATGAGATTTTGAAACTATATAGATATTAAAAAAAACTCTTGACATCATTTGAACACTACCATATTTAAACCACCCCATGATTTACCAATAAGTTTTTCAACACCATGGCTTCTCTTGCTTCCCAAATCCCATCAGCACGACCAAATTCTAAAATATCATTCATTTTCCATTGCCTCACCAAACCTTCCTACATCGAGTCAGACATTCCAACCATCTTTAATGTGGAGAAGATCCTACCTGACCTTTGGTATCAACAAAGCTTTGAATACCTCAACCTTGGCATAGTTCCTTTTGGCCTCTCTAGGAATACCCATCGAGTATTTAACCAAAGCACCTCCCATTACACCATTATGGGAGGGATCCTCTATAAACACAATTTTGATGGCATCCTATTCTATTTCCTTCATGGTCTAAAATCCTCTCACACTATCAAGGAGATACATGATGGTACGTATGGGGGTCACTTTATTGAACTCATAATGGCTAAATGCTTCCTTCACCTAGGTTATTATTGGCCTACCCTTAACCAAAAATGTTGTGATTATGTGAAAAAGTGTGTCAAGTGTCAACAACATGTTAATTTAGATCACACAGCTAGTCATGGCCTTCAAGTTTCCACTAATTTTTAGCTTTTTTCACAATGGGGTCTAAACCTTATCGATGAAATTAACCCCCATTCTTCACAACAACATCACTCTATCATCACCATGATTTAATATTTCACCAAATGGGTGGAGGTTATTCCTCTTGTCTCAACAAATTTTTAAAATACTATCAAATTTATCACCCATCATATCATCTACCACTTTGGTGTTCCCCATAAGATCATCACCAATAATGGAAAATCCTTAAAAAAAAAATCAAGGTATTTATGATGTATCTGGAATTAAAATAATCTTTTCATCACCTTATCACCCATAAATAAATGGATAAATAAAGGCCTCTAACAAAACTCTTAACAACATATTGTACTAGCACATATTACCAATGCCTCAGGTTAGGATTGGCACTTGTACATCCCTTTCACTTTATCATCATATTTTACTAACATCCAAACCCATATAAGTGATACACCTTTTTCTCTCATGTTTATATCTATGGATGTATTGCCTCTCGAGGTCCAAATACCTTCTCTTCACATATCTTTGTGAGATCTCATTTCAAAAGATGATTATCGTCAAGAATGTTTAGCCCAACTTGAGCTACTTGATGAGCATTATTTGGCTTCTCTTTCCTAACTCCATGTCTATCAATAATTAATCAAGCATGCTTATAAAAAACACCTAAAAGTGTGAGAATTCAAAATTATAGATCTCATTCTCAAAGAAATTTAACACATCACTAATTGGAGAAAAGCAAAAGAGGAAAATTTGATTTCAATTAGCTTGGACCTTACACCATAACTCATAATTATGGATTAGAGCTTATCATTTTCCCTCTCTCAAAGATAAACCAAAACTAGAGCCTCTTAATGCTTCACATTTACATCCTTTCTATTGTTAAAGAAGGATCACAATCACCATTGGTCTAACTTAAGTTCATCCCCTACAACCACATTCATTTCCATCTTTTTAGGGGCAACTGATTATAACTAAATCATGTGATTATCCATCACAATCATAGCCTAATATTGAACTATGGGTACCATGGATCTACTTATGGCATGATTCTCATGTTACTACACATCTCCTCGAGATCGGTTCCCATGGTCATTATCACCTACACCTATTTTCACCTACTGAACCTTCTTGTACCTCTACCTTTGTCTTCATAAAGGTAACCCCTTGAGTATGTATAATCAAGTCTATGTCAATTAAATTCAAACAAAATCAAAATCAATATCAAAGTCACAACCAAATCATGGGTCATTCTTAGCATTCATAGAATGCTCCCTTGAAGGATAGCTATCGAAAACTTATCTAAAATTGCAAAACATAATGTGGAATATTCCCTTGAAGGATAACTATCAAAATCATTTAAACTAGGCACATAAACTTATACCACTCCCTTGAAGGATGGCTAAGTAATGCACTTGTCAAAATCTAGAAATTTCTTTAAAGTTTCCCATATCAATCAACTTCCCCAACCCCAAGTAAAATCCCATAAAAAAATAAAATTAATGAGAGACATTTCAATCATCTCTCATAACATCCATAATCTCAAAAATCCACAATCGAATATTCTTAGTAGACTTCCCAAATCGATCAATCTACACTTTATATATGAGCATAGACTTGTTTATACTATCCTCTTGGAAGCCTCTAGAAGAGGCATGCTAGTCTCACAAAAGGCTTCAATCTCGCCCATCTTCCCTCCATATATCATATGCATGTGATTATGAGCTTACTTGATGCAATGTGATCATGATACTTGTTTATCAACCTAAGCACGCTAATGCAAATTATTTGAAAGGCTTGTTTTCATTAAGCCAATCCAAATTCAGGTTTCATTTTTATCCTTATCAATTAGGAGGCATTATGTTTATTTTATTATCTTTTATTGGTTCATGTAGATGTACCTCTCATAATTCCTCTGACCATCCTAAACATTTAGTTTGTTATCTACTTACTTTATGTATTCTCATCACATCTTTAACCATATCCACATTTTATCTCCATGAACATAAACAACAAATATCAAATCAAGAGTGCAACATTATTAGTTATATCCATGAACCACATCATCTACCTATCTATGATCAAAACACCATGAAAGTGCATCATATCATGTCATGCCATAAACATAATCCTATCCATATACCATCAAAATATCATGTCAACATATATTATATCCTAATTTATTCTCATGAGCATAAAGAAAATCAATAATCAAAACATTATGAACAATATCATATGTCATCTACCAATCTATCCAAAACATTACCACAATACATCTCATACAATTCACATCATCATAACCATAACTAAATCCATTAACAATTACATCATTATATACCATATATCCATCCATAACACATCTTATCATATCTATGAACAAAATCAGAGCATCATAACTATCTTTCAAACATCATATGCCTAAGTTACTGAGTCAACATATGATAATGCATATGCAAGAAACCATAGACCATCAACCATAAGCATAAACATAAATGTCCATAATAACATGTAAACCATAAACATACATCATCTATAACATCATATATAACACCATACATCATATACATCATGTCATCATAAATAATACATGTAACAATGTATAACCTCTCTCTCAAAACATGCACATCTCATTGCATCAACATGAACACTGATATCAAAATAATATACACATATCGCTACTAATATATATCAAAACATGTCTAAAACATGATCATGGAGCACCACTACTACTGGCCCCACTTTCACCACTGATATTAGCTCTACCTAAACCTACACTTACACTCCCATCTAGTGGTGCCCCCCTGGTGTCCTTGCATGGCCCACTATATAATCCCACTATCTTGGAGTATTTATAGAGGGAACCCCTACCAAACTTGCCTAGTACTCACCATATCTCACCTCAAGAGGAATTTGTGCTAACACTATGGCCTCATAATACCTAAGCTCCTCCATAATGTCTAGATAATGTACTTGTGGCACTTTTTATAGTGGTCTTCTCGCTACTATCATGGCCACCCCTACCCTCAACCTCAATGAGTCTCTCTCTCATGTGTCACCAACCTAAGAGAGATCATCACCTGATCTCAGTCACTAGTTAAGGTCACCACCCATACCTACAATGTTGCAACCTATCCCTATAGTGTGGCCACATATCCCTATAATATATGTACTTGTGCTTGGGTTGTAGTTAAATCCCCCTATCTTTCTATTATGACTAGCTAGATCTATAATCATCAGCCTCACACCTCTATCATCTCCACCAACATCTACAACTACATATATAGTATGATACTAGGACATATATCCATCTATATACCCAACATCATCTATCAAAGGCCTAACAAGGAGTTCTTCATACTCACCATCTAAAACTATGGGAATAGGTTAGGGCACTAGCAATAAAACCCCTAAATCCTCCCTCTTATACTTGGGAAATGGGCATGGGATACCCTATACTAAACTAAACTACCAATGCACCCTATCAAATGGGAACATGTCAACCACCCCCTCACCTATTGATGATTTATCTATAGCTCTAAAGGGTGAGGGTCTACCTCCTGTACCTTGGCCATATCAAAAACTGAATATACAGCCTCCAAGTGATGTCTCCAACCACTAATGCACCTATTGCACCCCTAAACCACTCAACATCATGGGCACCACCTCCTACACCTAATGCAACCATATCACCCCTCCATCACATGAAGATAATAGGGAACTCTATCTAAGTATAGCTAGCCCATGACAATCATACTAGTCTTAGCACCTGAATATGCTCATAGGCATAGCAATGTAGAACTAGGCTAACACTGATGTCATATCTCCTAGGGTACCTAAACCCCCATAGATCCTTATAGATCTATAAAAATAAAAACAGGGACCCAACTAAATATCATCTAGCCTAGTAGCAACTCTAATAAAACCCCTAATAAAAAATAGGGAAACCTCTTGTTATTTGAATCTAGATGCCCAAAACATGTCACTGCAATCATGAGCATGGTCATGATCCTCCTCTTAGATGAATTTCTCTGATATAATATTGAGTAAAAAAATCTCCTAGCATGCCATCAGACCTAATCACTCTCATCCCCATATAAGTACTCAAGAAAATTCTCTCACTCCTCATGTAGTGGGAGCCTAATAATTATATGAACATCTTGAGAGAGAATAGTCATCTCCCTAGTCAGGAGCAAGAAAGTGTCCATAGCAAGATCCCATCTCTTGATGAGTGCTAAAAACATGGACACATCTTAAGGCACATGTTATTAGTGCCTCATATCCCTTAGCCCTACCTCCTCCATATGGGACTAGTCCTTTGGAATCATCCCCACATGTATCTTAGGAAAGATACACAACACATGATGGTGCATCTAAATTTGCTCCCTAGCCTGCATCATATCAAACACTTGGATTACTCAATGTGATTCTTGTCTACCTTAGCTTTTAACCTACCTAGCCTATTCTACCTATTTACCTATTTACCCACCAAGTATACCATCTAAAGCCTTGTAAGATTTGTCTACCAAGTAAAACCCAACCCATATTTACCTCATCCATTTTTAGCACTTATTAAAAACCTTTTCTTTAATAGGTGACTGTTAATGGTCATGGTGACTACTAATGTTTAACCACCCACTTTTTATATGGGTGTCAACCATCAATGGTCAAGCTTGACTGTTGGCTATCACCATGGGTGTTTCATGGCCAAAATGCCCAAACCCTACCACACTAAATTCTATTCTAAAAAACATGTAATACAACCCCATTTTCTACCCATAACACTCACACACCTCAATTTCCCTACCACACCCCAACCATTGTTATTATTTCATGCAAATTTGCCCATAAAATCCTACTTAGGTCATTACATCCCAAACAAAACATTCCTAACACAAGCTTGACCCCCTAACCAAATTTAATTACATAATATCATGCCTATCTACCAAGTTCAATACACCACTTACCTCATTTCTTGATCTCTATCAAGGTTAGAGCCCATGAATAGATACCTAGTCATGCCCACATGTTTCCTGCATCTTTGGCCCATGAAGATCAAACCCACATGGCTTCAACTAAGGAGCAGTCACCAATTCAACAAGTAATCTCTCCATAAGTGTTGTAATCACCAAAGTAAAGTAAAATAAGATTCAAAGTTACAAATGATAAAAAGTAACTTTGTTTTCACTTTTTACCCTATGGATTTTTAGGGTTTTTCCTAACCATTGATAGTTAGGGTGACCATCGATGGTCACCTATTAGGATCCCTAGCCATTGACAATCAGGATACCCAAAATTTACACTTGTACCTAGAGCAACCCTTCTTAGCAAAACTAAACCAAGATTTACCCACTTCTAGATATTACCTTCTCCAACCATCCCTACCACCTCATCACATCATCATTGGTCTATTTTGACCCATCTAGAATGAAATTTTAGACAATTTTTTATTTGGTCTTTTGACTGTAGCAACATCATTGCCATGTTGACCCCTTTTGATCTTGTTTCACCTCATGCATACTGACTCACTTGTGTATTTTTGGGAGCACTTCCTACCTCAGATACCTATGACTCTTGACCAATTTGTGCTTTCACTAGGAACATTTCTTACCTTGGATACCCACTAAAAACACAAAAATTGCTTAGGAGGCTTGCATTTACAAGTGTTCCCAACTACCATGCCTATAGGTGATTATATATTTCACTTGTCATTTATCTTTATTGGTACTGACCCTTATTTTTACCAACATTAATGACCTATTTTAATCACAATCTCAGTTATCACATATTTTTGGTGAACTTTGTGTGCAAGTTTATATCTTGAGTGCCTAACCTATCATTCACCAATTTCTATTACCAACTACCATATATCAAACCCTAACCCAATTTTAGTTTCACCTCATCAACTCTCAGTTTGAGGGAGAATACCTCCTCCTACTCTTGGGGAAATTAGACCTTTGAATCATACTCTATTTTTGTTTCATAGCTCATTCACACAGCAACACAACAAAAAGGGGGAAAATGTAGACACCATAAATCTGCACACCTATGCTTTTAAACATTGACAACCCCTTGGACCTATCTAAGACCCTTTTGGGACAAATTTACACCAATTTGGACTAACCAATCCCACCCATAGTTAGATTCACAAGCTGACTCAACTTGGCCTTCATGACCTCTTTCCTTTAGAACCTGACCATCGATGGTTAGGGTGATCATAGATGGTCACCATTGATGATCAGGTTCCACCTCCTTAAAAAATCACATGCAAACCACATGTGTTGATTTTCTAAATATATTTTGTCTAAATCTTGTTATGAGCCTTTGCATGGATAATTTATATTTAGATGGCCTAGTTACACCTTCACTTCCACCTTTTGCTTGTGCTTATAAGAGAAAAAGGCCTAAGAGGTCAAATACATCTATAATAATTATGAAGAGCTCAAGGATTCAAGAGTTTTCTTTTGTAAGTCAATTATCATAATTAGCATTATCAAGCATCATTAGTAATCTCATTGAAATCTAACTTGCTATCACCTCTCAACCAAGTTCTTGATTACCGTTACTCAATCAAAATCAAGCCAAATTCCACCAATAGGCTAACTACTTCAACCACTCACCCAATCAATTTATGGTAAGACAAGTACTTATTTATCAATATTCACATACATTATTTCCATTTTTCAATCAGTTCAGTCCATCTTTTAAACCCCATGATTTAGCAATTAACAACCTAAATCTTCACATAGTAACCATCGATGGTTGACTTAATTGTCGATGATCTGCATAACTATTAATGGTCATATTGACCACTGATAGTCACCTTAACTATCGATGGTCACCCTAACCACTAATGATCATTATGGAAATGAAAACTAAAAAGCTATTTTCTCCTACATACCCTTAACCAAACCTAATTTTATGTGTTTTTCATCACTCACAGAACTCTTTTAGATTTTTTGAAGCATACCCAAACCCCTTAACACTAGTATTAATTAGTTTATCACTATTTTGATCATTTCTAGTCTATTTTCTTAAGCAAACATTCTTGTGTTCAATTTTAGTACCTTTTAATTATTGATGCAAGTACCTTCTTTCTAGTTTTGTGAACTAAATTATTTAAAACATGTGGATTAATAGCCCCTAAAGAAGCCCTCACTTCCAAGATCTATCTATTTCTAAGCAATCCACCTAACTATCTATCTAATAAACAAGTTTACTTTAGTTTTTTCCTATTTGCATGTCTTCCTCTAAAGCCAAAGAGGATCTCTTCATAATCTTATGATTCAACACATGCACAAACAAATAGGTTTTTCAACCATACCCATATCGATTTTATTTTCTCTCTTCCCTATAACTTAAAGTGAAATTTACATGAAACACCATCATAGGTGAATAGTAGCTAATGTAAAAAAGATTTTTGTCAAGGACTATGCCACTTGTGTGAGCACCACAAATTCCATCATGAACTTCCTTAATTGTTGTGATTTCCTCTTTAGAATTTAAAAACCTTAACAAAGTTACATCATAGCTTATTTGATATAGGTTAGTACCAATGATTGTATATCATGATGTGTGATGGATAAAGGATTTTCTATTCTTATGAGTTAAGATTTATGGAATGATTTTGTTATGTAGGTATTCACAGATGTCATTATACCAAGGAGAAGTGAGACCAACTTTCTCACAAACCATTTCAAAATTTGGAGTGTCATAAGTTGGTGTTATCAAATATTCCATAAGAAATTGATTGTGATTAGTTTGAAGATCAAGTAATAAACTAGTTGTTGCCATTACATCAGCTACTATGTTGTTAGTCCTTAGCACTTGTTTAAATGATATAGATTTGAAGCATAACTTAAGTCTATCCACTATCCTATTTTCTAGGATTAATTTTTCATCTTTAGCTTGGAGTTCATTCGTTGCTTGTTTTATGATAAGTTTTGAATCACCAAAGATGAATATATTGGATACCCCATTGTATTTCAAGTTTGAGACCAAATATAATGGCTTCATATTTCACTGTGTTATTTATAAAAGGAAATTTGATCTAGAATGATTTTAGAATTAATTACCCATTAGGAAGAACCAATAATACACCTAAACCTAAGTTTTGATTAGTAAAGGATCCATCAAAATATAATTTTCATATTAAATATTCATCAATTACAATTATTACCTCATGTAGAAAATTTATAGTGAAAGGTGTGTGATATTCTAAGAATATTCTATTAATACATCTGCTAGTACTTGCCCCTTGATTTCCTTATGATTTACATACTCAAGATCAAACTCACTAATAATCATGAGCCACTTAGCCATTCTTCTTATTAGATCTATTTTGGATAAGAGATATTTAAGTGGATCAATTTTGGAAATGATTTTTGTCTAAGTGTTGATCATGTAGTGGCGTAGCTTTTGGGAAGTAAAAAATAACCACAAGACATGATTTTCCATGGGAGATTAATTAACATCATATGAAACCAAAGTTTTTTTTAGGTAATAAACTACCCTTTCAGATCCACATTCGTCATGTTGAGCCAAAAATGACCCCAATGCATATTATGTAATAAATATATATAAAAGGAAAAAAAAATCTTGAAATAGGTCGCATCAAGACTGGTGGAGTGGAAAGATGTAGTTTAAGATTCTCAATACCCTATTATAGTCTTCATTCTAAGTGAATAGAGTATCTTTCTTAAGCAAGAATGTGAATGGATGATACATGTCTACAAGGTATGATATGAACCTTCAAAGTACCTAAATTTTAACTTGTAGACTATGTAGTTGTTTGAGGTTTTAGGTGGAGGAATACTCATGATAAATAAAAATTTGGAAGGATCAACCTTTGTGCCATGATGTGAAACTATGAATACCAATAACTTTCATAATGTAACCTTGAAGGCATATTTATTTGGATTCAAATAGATCTTTTACTCTAACATTATTTCAAAAATTCTACAAAGGACCTCAGGTTGTTGTTCTCTAGTTTTGTATTTATCTAGGATATAATCTACATAATCTTCCATGATGTCATGAATCATGTCTTGAAATATGATTTTCATTACTTTTTGGTAGGTAGATTTAGCATTATTAAGTCCAAAAGGAATTACTTGATAATAAAAATTGCCCCAAGGCATTGTAAATTTTGTCTTGTGTTGGTCCTTAGGAGTGATTTTAATTTGATTATAACCCAAAAATCCATCCATAAAGGACAATATTTCATGCCCTGTAGTAGATTCTATGAGGCAACATAAAATCATTTTTTGGACATGCTTTATTAATGTCCCTAAAAATTTTACACATTATGATTCTTGTTGGTGTCTTTGATACTAGCACGATGTTAGATATCCATTCAAATTAGTCAATAGGATGTATAAAACCAACCTCTAATTGCTTTTTCTATTCTTATTTCATAAGGACTGTTACTTTAGGATGCATTTATATGGTTTCTCTAACTAATTTGACATCCTCATGGACAATAAGATGGTGCACAACTAGTGATAGATCTAATCCTAACACGTTGGCATATGAATATGCAAATATGTCTAAAAATTCCTTAAGAGTGAGAAATTAGTTTGATTTTATTGATCTAATGATGCATCAAGTTTCACCATTTTTGGATTTTCATCTATCCCAATGTCAACCTTAATAGTGCTTTCAAGTAAGAGGGTGGATTCTTCTTGGTACTTTGGAGGAGGTGGAGGGAGATTGAATTTCCCTTCAAGTTCTTCATGATTGGTATATTTTGTTATTGTATTGATTTGATGTTGTTGATGTTAATTTAAAAGTTCCCCAAAGTATGCACAATCATCTAACTGAATGGAAATTCCCTTTTTGTGGTCCCCTATTGGGATATGATCTTTAATTATAAAAAATTAGATATCATTTTGGAAATGATCAATCAAAGGTGATGGTTGTTATTCCCATTAGATAATATTTGGGTGTGAAATTCAAGCACTAGAATGACTTTATCATTGAATAGGTTAGTGATGGAAAAATATGCAAATTAGTTGTAGACAGAACTTGTTTTGGTGTCCAAAGAGACTTCCTCAAACTCAATATAATATTCAATAACATGAAGTGTAGAATTCACATTAAGTGGTTTAAATCCAATACCATGTAGGCCTTCATGTGATTTAAGACTTATTGGTTATAAATTACCTTGTTCATGGAGGCCAAGGCCCTTACCTTTGTAATTAGATTTAGCGACATGGTATTTATTGTTTAATAAACATGTAATTTATTCATCAGAATAAAGCCATGAAGAGTTTGAATTTTTGATTTGTTCATCAAAAAAGATACCACCTTCTAAGAATGTCATTTTTCTAAAGTTATAAACCACTTGAGTATCCTTTCAATAATGGGGCTTGCTATGATTGTTTGGAGACATGTGGATTTGTAATGAGCATCATAAATTTCATAGTTTCCCATGGATTTATCTACAATGTTAAATTGGTATGAAGGGGATGATGTGTTTTTAGAATTATAAGGTTGATTTTATGCTTGACTTGAAGATGGGGTTTTAATGAATGTGGATGGCATACCTAACTAACCACCAAGGGGGATGTTTGAAGTAATGTGTCATAATGAATGTAATTACTAAGTGTTGGTGATTCCTTAATAGGTGCATATGTGTCTTTTATAAAATGGATATGATTGGATTTTTTATAACACCATTATAATGATTTTTAGTAGTGGAAGGTTTGAGGATCATCAGGTATGGTTACTTCCATGCCATCATGAGAAAACTTCAAACACCAATGAAAGGTGGATGGTATAACATTCATTAAGTGGAACCATGGACATCTAAGGAGTAAATTGTATGGTAAATCCATGTCAATCACATGAATTAACATATCCTAAATGATAGGCACCATCATCAAAGGAAGATATGATGCCCATAGATTCACTTTCATTATTTTCATATGCCTTAAAGGTAATAATATTGGATTCTAATGCTATTTTAGGACCCCAAATGTTTGATTAATCCTAATGTACACACATTCAAAGATGATCCATTATCTATAAATACACTTTTTACTTTATGCATATAGATTATTAATTTTATATGCAAAGGTAAATTATGTGTAGATCCCATAGGGGAGATATCAGAAAGGTCGAATGTAGCTTGATTTTTAGTGGCTAAGTTTCCAACTAACACTTGAAAATTGGACGGATTAATGTCTTGAGGAACCTTGGACTCTTGAAGGGTTTTATACAAGATGTCTTTATATAAAGGTGATGTCTTGAGAATATCTAGGATGGATATATGAGCAAGTGTCTTCTCAAATTACTCTAAAATGTTGTACTTATGCTCAATGGTAGGTGAGGAAACACTTGGAATGGTAATACCGGTGCACCTTTTTATAATGGTGTAATATTGGGATTTTACTATGATAATATAAACATGATGATTTGTATAATATAAATAATTGACTATAGAATAAAATGGGTGATTAGTTTGACTAATATTACTAGTTTGGGCTTGGTCTTTAGCTTACATATTTCCTAATGTTTCAGAAATGGATCTTTATATATACCCAAAAAAAATTTATTGGATGATATGGATGCTTGATTTTCAAATGTTATACCCCCATGATATATGAGATATTATACATAATGTTTTAGCCTCATACACTAATTGGTTGAGTGTCCCTTAATTTTGTGTATTCCAAATATTCATTGTCATGGTACCACTCAGGCTTAGGAACATTTTCTTCAAAGGGTTTGGTGTTGGGCTATATGATCACATTTGCTTGATCCAAATTTTTAAATATTGATTCATAAGAGTCTCTCAATTAATTGAACTTATGCTTATGTTATTCTTTTTTTTTACCACCAAGTATTGTGATTTTGTTGATAGGTTTTAGGTTTTGAACTTGCTTCACATTAGTCACACTATCACCTACAATGTTTTAGTTTTTGGAAAATAACTTTGGTTTGTATATTTGGTTTGAGGAATTATTGTTTGGTTTGAAAATATTGATGACATGTTTGGAAATTAAAGTTATTTCAATTTTAACTCTTTTTATTATGATATCATCAAAGGATGTTAGACAATGAAGTTGTAATTGATGCACTAATTCTGAATTAAGATTGTCAATAAAGATGGAAATGAGTTTTTTTTTAGGTGGGGACCATGGAAAACAACTCACCAATGACTGACATCTTTTCAAATAGGAAAAAATTTGGCCATTTCATAGTTTGGTATTATATAATTCAACCAAGGTTAATTTCTATTCAACATTGTAAGAGAAGTGTTTCATAAATCTCTCTGATAAATCTTCAAAGGTAATAATTGATCATTTGGGTAAGTAAAGGAACCACTATATGGATTAACCCCCTAGACTACATGGAAAGAGTCTTAATAAATATTCATTGTTATAGGTGATGTTCTTTCAAGCCATAAAAACTCTTTAAGATGTTACCTAACATATCCCTTACCTTTGTATTTGTAAAACTTACGGAGTTCAAATTTTGTAGTAAAAGGTGTCATCATGTTATTAATATAAAATGGATATGGGAATATTTCATCAAAATTGTATTGTTTTTGTCTAGAAAAGGTACCATCTTACAGCCCTTGGATTTTATCCCTCATGTTTTTCCACTCTTAAATGAAGTGTGGTGATATTTGATTGCTTTGGATTGAAGAGGGAAACATGTTAGATGTTTTACCCATAAAATGGTTTAGATTGGTGTTGGCTTGTGGAAAATAATATTGATTATGAGATGGGTTGTTGATAACTTGATTAGGAAGTGTATTAAAAGGGTGATTTATATCTATTGATTGTGCTAAGAGGTTTGGGTTTGTTGGGTTGGTGGAGAAGTTGAGATTTGCTTGATTTATGAATATATTTAGATTGGTGGTGTTTATAAAAAGGTTTGGATTGGTTTGATTTGTAAAATAATTTGGGTTGGTTTGATTTGGATATGGATTTGGATTGGTTTTATTTGTAAAAGGATTTGGGTTGGTTTTATTTTGAGATGGATCAATAAACATATTTTGGTTTAATTTTGGATTTGAAAAATCATGTCAACCAAAAGTTTGCTTTGGATGAGTGTTGGGGTTAAAACTTTGTCATTGATTGAAGGCTAAAATGGTGTTGATGAATAGGTTTGGATTCATGGGTTTTTTATTTTGATGTTCAAAACCTACACCACATATTTTCTATAAGAGAGTCTTCATCACCCATCCAAGATCAAGTTATGCATGATTTCACTAAAGTTAGATGTGATTTCACTAGATTTATGCACAATTTCACTATAGTTAAAATGTTTTCACTATTTATCGAACAGGAAAAAGTACATTAAAAAAGAAGATAGAAGCATAAAAGACCAAAACAAAAGATTGATAATAGAGGAAAATAGAGAGAGAAAGTTAGATAAATATGAAAAGAGAACTAAAAATTAGCTAGAAATTATTTTACTACTACCTTTAATAAATTCACTAAAGTTATATAAAAATTCACCACTTTATTGAAAAAGATAAAATCAAAAACTTAAAGTAAAAAATAGAATAAAATAGAAGGTAAAGACTGTTAGAAAACATAAAACTACAAAAAGATAGAAAATAGACATAGGAATAATTTCAATTTTTTTATAATTATTTCACTATATTTTTATATGAATTCACTATTACATAGGCATACACATAAGAAGCTCAAAAAAACTCAGACAACAGACTTGTAACTACAAAAACACACTTTCAAAACTAAGATTAATTGCATGTGCACAAATAAATCAATTAAAAACAATTAAACTATTCTCCTAAATGCACCTATTATGTTTATGATTTTCAAGATGAGGGAAGGTCCCATTAGGCATGACAAAATGTAAGCATTAGATTTAGAATGCAAACTAACTAAAAAATCAAACAATGAAATCTAATCTAAACTAAACCTAAACTTAAAGGTAGATTAACAAATGAAAGAAAGTGATGAACAAAACAATACTTACAACTATGAAGTATTCATCACCTTTTCCATTGTGATCAAATGAGGATTTTATCTTGAATGCTAAATGTGGGTGCTCAAATATTTTCCAAATCAAGAGAATTGGGTAATGTTTTGGAGTGTAAAATGATTTTGATGGCTTTGATTCAATTTGATTCACAATATAAATTTAATATCACTTTGTTAGTTTGAATATGGATGATTTAACTTGATGGATTACACATAAAATTATAGGCTTATGATAGATGAGATGAATAGTTGAGGATTATTTTAATTTGTCAAATTATCTAAATATTCTATGGCTAGATTTCAGTCCTCATCCATGAGGATAATGATTAATTCCCTCTATTGAGTAAATAAGGGAGGTGGTTGAGTGACTCACAAAGAATGGCTCAAGTTAGTTGGTTGAGTCATACAGGAGGTTTAAATGTTATAGAATGACTCATAAGGTGGTTGAGGAAGTTGAGAGATTGGTTGAATGAGTTGACACATGGTTGAGACAAATGTGTAGGATGTCTTGGTAAAGTGGAAAATTTATGTTTTACTTAATTTTAGAGGAAAATAGGTGTTCATAATTCAATTAATTAATTTGAATTGATCAATTGTTAAAAATTTAGAGGGAAATGATGTTAATGTGAATTTGAATTAGAGAATGATGAAGGGTTAATGTGTTGATTTTAATCAAAATCAATTACGATACTAAATTGGTAGAATTTAGGTGTCTACAACTTCCATAACCTCCTAATTTTTATTTCTTTTTGAGTTCACCAAGGTCATTTTCAAGATTTGAATATTTTTAAATGTGAAAGTCTAAGTTTTTTTAGGTACCATTTTCTTTAGGTTATATACTTAGTGTCTAATTACAATCTCTCTTGTGATAGTCATCTTTATCATCCGTGGTTGATTGTTCCAAATTGATATGGAAGACTAAAATAAAAAATCCATATCATAAGAAAAGGCTAAGTCAAAAGGCAAATCAATCTTAAAATTTAGATCAAACCAAAATATGTGATTATTTTGGCACAACTCCTATTCTAATCAAATCTCAAACTCCAAAATTCACCTCATGGTAGATCTGAGGTCCGTTGGGGTGTGATAGGACAATAGACTAGGGTATAATATCTCATTATTTCATTGTTTATCTTATAAAATTTTAGTGACACCTAATTTCTCACATAAGTACCCAATATTTGAAATATGTTTATGCTCTATAAGGTGTCCTAAGGAGTGGGGAACATATTTTGGGAAGGTATAATTATTTTATTTTTCATGAACGCTAGCCTTCATGGGATGATCTTTGTTCTTCACTAGTTAATCCTAAGATTATACTTGCTAGGTAAGGATATCTAGGGCCATTGATATTGAACATTATTAGTCTTTCCAACTTTATTTAGGTGTATTTTTTCTAATAAATACCATGTTTTTTCCTTGGTGATGTTATATTTTTCCTCCCTCCACTTTTCCCCCATGATAACTAGGTAGTTTTTAAATATTTCCCATCTTTTAGAATTCATATTCTCTATCTCTTTTAGACATGGTATAAATATGGAAGTTATAATTATTCCATATTTAGAATATAAGTTTCATATTTGAGTTATCGTGAGATTCTCTCTTGTTCATTGCCTTATCTATCTAATATTTATCTTAGTTACGTTTGGTAACTTGAGTTTTATATTCACTTTTTAAAGGCCATATATTCCTTTTTTAATTTCATGCTTTCATTCTTTACATTTTTGTTTGAGTTTGATTTTTTACTATTGTCACTTTTATTTACACCCCTTTAGGAGATACCTAGATATCCTCATCTAAGTGTCACAATGTAAACATCTCTCTTGTTGTGGGTAACAATTTGTTGAGATGAATCTCTAGAAGGGATATTTCCCTTAATGAACTCTTTAAATCACTCTCTTATCTATCAAATTTTCATGAAAAAGGTTAATAAGACAAACTAAAAAAACAAAATGTGATGCACCAATATTATATTTCCTCATATTGACTGAATTTATACTAATTAGAGATAAACAAGGCTTCTTTCACAGAAAACTCATATTTCAAGTTGTATTGTCACATCAATATTTATTATCTAAGTTCAAAAAGGTATTTTTATACTTAAGAGGGTAATAAATTATTCCTTTTTGGAATACAATCATTAACCACTTATAATAAACTTATACACTTATAAAATAACACTAACAAAGGTGTATAACAATTGCTCTTCTACACACTTGGTGAACAATCAAAGATTACATGCTAGAAAAGATCATCTTTTACTAGACAAGACCAATAATATTTTAATAACATTCAATTTTATAGAATTTAAGTAGAAAAACTCATTTATTTATTCAAGAGTCACTATTTATAGCCTTTGAGAGAAGAAGAAGATAAACAAAGTCCAAAAGTCAATTGGACACTTTTAAATTTGAGAAAATAGATTAAAATTTCATAATAAAGAGGTATGGGACAATCCATTTAATTTTAGGAGGCCCAAGTGTCCATACAAGTCAGGAAACCTATGAAAAGTGTCATAAAACCCCTAGTCTTGGCTCAAAAAACTACCTTCATAATTTAAACCTATTTAAACATCCCACCACTGACTAGGGATAGGTATAATAATTTTAATATGAAGGAAGGAATTTATTCATGCCTCTCCATTCTTTTTTTCATTCCTACTCATCTAGAAGCTTCTAAAAAGAAGCCTTCACTGCTTATAGTTTTAAAAACTCCTTTTTTTAGTCACCTCTCACACTTGGCCTCAAAATTAGCTTTATTTTTCCATGAAAATCCATGGGAGATAGTTTATGACACTTTTAAATACTATCCATGGCCTTATAATAATTAGGTACACCTTAAAAGGGCTCACACTTAGAGTTTTCACCCTTGTGTTCACTATGCTAGTTTTGACTAGCTAATATGAAGGCTATTATTTGAATACTTATAAGTTTTATCATAGAAATAAATTACCATAAGGAGTTATTAAAATTATAAATATTCATCCCAGATTTTATTTCATCTTTTGGAACCTTTTGTACCCTACATAATACACAAAATAGTCATGAAAACCTTATTTTTTACCCAATCTGTATAATTTTGTATAGATCATCTTGGTGGGAGATATACTAAGGGAATAATACACATGTTACAATAGCTTTCATTTCTAAAATATTTCATTAGGATAGTTTTCTAAGCTTGTTTTCTTTATCAGGTCATGGCTAAGGGTTTAGTAGGGTTTTAGGCAATTTTGGGTCTTAATCTTTGTTCATAAAGCTTTGACATTGGACCTACCACTAAATTTCATAAACATAATCCCAAGGGACCCTTATAACCCTTATTAATTTATTTTATTCTCATGTAAATACTTTAATGAGATATGAACACTTGAATATACCCCATCGAGTTGTTTTCACCCTTTTTTACACATTTGGACCCTCTTTGAGATAAAATTAGATTTATTGTAAGTTAATATAAATAATATGAGTTTAAAAATTTCTATAATCACATCCTAAACATGTCAAAATCAGCAAAATATCATTCCAAGAGTTATAAGTGAATATGGACCACCAATTGGCTCTAGGTCCTTTGAAGGCCTAATAGGTCTAATAGGCACCTTACTAGATTTGGTTGTTAGGACTGATATTTCATGGTTAGGATCATGTATTATGAATTTTAACATCCCATTTTATCTTAAAAATCCATTACATAACCCTCTAATCACTTTTATTCATCTTCTTCTCTTATTCACCAACTAGGCTTAGTGAAAGTTTGCCTAGTTAGACTATGTGTAGGGGTATTTGGCCACCTTGAGGGGTTTTAATTTGATATATTTATTTTATATCATATATTTTAGTTCAATAAATTTCATTATGTGTTTATTGAGGTTCCCAAAGCTCCACATCAATCCTTCTGCCCATTTTGTACTCACTAGCTTGCTTTGTTAAACCTTGATTTTCTTAGACTGGCTGACCTTTGAGACAAAATAGTGAGCTATATCCCTCATCCCCAAGGAAAATTGAGTAT
This sequence comes from Torreya grandis, assembly GCA_037957365.1. NCBI lineage: Eukaryota > Viridiplantae > Streptophyta > Pinopsida > Cupressales > Taxaceae > Torreya > Torreya grandis. The sequence goes on from JARHVA010006161.1 coordinate 878,682, forward strand.
TTTTGGAGTTTTTAAAATTAATTGTGATTATTTTTACAATATTATTTAGATATATTCTTTTATTCAAGTTCCTAACCATCTCTTAATGCCTAAAAAAGGCCTCTAAAAAGCCTATTTTCCTACATTTTCCTCAAATACACTTAAGAGTAAGCCTTACATGATAAAAAAATGATTATATAATTATTAAAAATGTTATTTTTATCTAATTAATTATACTTAGGCTTTGTATTCACCCCAAAACATTTCTTCTCTTGAATTCCTCATGTTCATATATTGAGCAAATTAGGTTTCCTAGCTCATTGTACGAACTAATAGCCTTGGCTAATAGGAAGAGTGAATGAACATGTTTAAGGGACCTTGGATTGTGTTTTAACAATTAATTAATCAATCCTTTATCATATTAATTTGATGGTAAACCTTTTCTCTTCCCCAAACACCTTCATTTTCAAGACTATAACATGGTGGTTTTAGGTGCACACAAGGGTTTAAGAGACCCTTTGTAGCTTTTTATAGATATTTTCACATTGGTGGAGCTTATGAGTCTTATTATGGATATATAAAAAGTATACATAGTTTTAATTCATCATCACATACTTCCATTATCCCTACTTATGCACTTTTAGTCAAAAACTAGGTACTACTACCTACTGACTGAGATACCATGCTCTCTTACCCCTGTAGGTGCCTATTATCTCACTTGAATATTGTTAATTATGTGTGAGGGAGTGAATTAAACTATTAAAACCATAATTTAATCACTTTAAACTCTACAAAACACCTCAACTCTTCTAAACACATCAACTAGGCCTAACTTTTCAACTTGATAAATCATTGATTGTGTTTCTTATTTGGAGGCACTTGTAGGTGCACTTGTGTAGTTTAGGTATAGGAAAACACACAAAAAACCTTATTTATATTTAGGTCAATTTATTATCTTATAATTTATTCACATCATGCTTATCTTCCTCATATACATATGATCCTCAAGATTGAGTCTCTCCATACTTTACTAAGAAACCCTATTTATGAACCCTACATGTAGGTCATTTTTCTTCAACTAAGGTTTATCATGATATGTGTGAACTCCTTAAGGTCACAATTTTCCTATATGAGCTATAATTCACCCATATTCTCTTTGGGTTCACAAACTAAAGCTTCATGTTATACCTGAGACACCCATGTCCTCAAGACCCTATTATAGATGCATTTTGCCTCAACCAAGGTTAATCAATATGTTTATGGACTTCCCTTGGATTAATTTAGGTCACTAGTTGCCTATATAATATTTGAACTCACTTTAGATGGCTAAACACCATAAAATCCCATTGCCTAAGTGACTATTTGGTTATCTTACACCTCTGACCACTGTAGGTGTCTATTTCCATAGAGTAAAGACTAGAATTGTGCATAGGAAGTAAAACAATAGTATATCCCTCTCATTTGATGATCCCTTGAGTCATGAGTGACACTTGAAACATTTGGAACTACTATCAAATATTGTAATGATATATAATGGTCAACTTGTAGTACAAGGTCACTTTTGGATCCAAATCTTGTAGATATCAATGCCTAAGTTTAGTGGTTTTATATACAACTTTAGGCCTCTAAAAGAATGGCTTCCTCTTGTAATTCTCTCTTAAAACTTTGAAAATTCCCTCTCCATGTAAAAGGATACAATATTATCACATTAGGGTGCATCATAATCTCTTGAAACTATGTTATATGCTACTCATAGAATGTTGATGGACCATTATTTTGCATTTTTAGGGACTAAATCCCAGAACTCAGTCATCTCCTTTTGGAGCTAGAATCCCTTCTTGATTAACTACTTAAAATTTCAAACATGCATGATAAGATATATTAAAAATATTTATTGGCTTCAAACATAGCTTCAACTCATGTTTCAACATCTCATAATGGCTTTTAAACTTTCTGTGGGCTACCTATAGATGACCATTCAGTGTATACAAGTAACGGGTAGAAAATGAGCAGTACACATTACTTTAGAGTTATTAAGAGTTGTATACTAATCTCCATAATTTCAAATACATCATCCACATTTTAATAAACTTGAAACAAATAACCACACCTTCCTTTAAACATGGACTCTTTCTTTTGGCACCTATAAGTGTATACTAATGGCAGACTTGTGTGTGAATGTTGCATATGACTACAACTCATAGATATTTTGCCTTAGAGGATGAAATTAAAGGAGGAGGGGAAAAATTATACATTGAATACATGTTTAAGGACCTATTAAACCCCTTTTAAGCCATTTTAAAAGCATGAAGATATGGAAATGGTGAAAATAGTCCTATCATCCAATATAAGACCAGTTTATAAATTTGAGATGATTTGCCCATAAAATCAACTTGATACTTGAAAATAAGTAATGAAAACATTATAAAAGAGAGTTAACATCCTTTTGAACCAATATCATTTGTTGAGTTGAACATAAATTCTCAAGCTAAGGCAAAACTTACAAGGTACATAGATTAGCAAGTAGATTTGAAAGGTCAACTTATAGAATGGGTCATAAAGCTCAAACCACCATTCCTCTACAACTAGACATAAAATGTAATTTGATTGAGTGTATAATACACCCCCAATATCATTTTTCCTGAAGCCTCTTTTGCTAATCATACCAAGTATAAACATGTAGGTCACTTATGCTTACCAAGAAGGGTGAAAAAGGAGTAAAATGGTTTTTGCTTTAAAATGACACTTTCAGATCATTTAAAACATGAAACTAAGCATGGGGAATCTAAAGTGGCATTGTATGATCCTTTCCCACATGTCACACTTCCTTATGGGTTGATAAGTGCCATTTTCTTCTCCTTTCTCAATAAAATTGTCTTTTCTTCTAAACAACCTACCACTTTTAAGTTATGTCAGTTTATTAAGACTTAAGTGGACACATGGGGCATGAAATCATATTTTTTAACCTTAAAACTTACCAATAAATCCATACAACTCATTAACTACACCTTTTTTGACCTCAAAATGACTAAAGAACTAAAAAAACTAAGGACCAAGGCTAGTATAACATCAAATGACATTAATTAACCTATAAAACACCTTTTGACATAATTTTTGACCCCTCAGAACACCTAAAGGTCAAATTTTTACTTATTAGTACCCCAATTTATCCTAAAAGTCAAATTTGCTCAACAACTTGGTGACTCATAGGGGTAGTATGCCTTTTATACTAACTAGACCATTAGCCTTATCTTATCATGGGCCAAGGGAGTCAAGATTTACTAAACACAACTAGTAAGGAATTTCCTAAAACACACACAAAACAACCACAACACACCAAGCAAACACAAGACAAAGCAAGACACAAACAAGACTCACACATGTGCATAAGTACTTAGGAAAAACAAGGAAAACCACAAACTATGTGTTGTCCCCCAAAAATATCACTCATTGTTGGGACAACATTTGAACTATTTTGGTCCTACAGACCAAAATTGTCTCTTCCCTTTTCAAAATTTGTCATGGGCATTCAAATTCCTTAATTTTCAAGCTTCTCAAAAATATATAGACTCTACAGGCTTAAATCTACTGACTATACAGGAAAGAAGAAATCTACGGACTCTACAGGCTTGAATCTATGGACTCTGTAGGAAGAGAAATCTATGGACTCTACAGGAAAAGAAAATCTACAGACTCTATAGACCAAGTTCAACGTGCTTCATAGGTTGATTTCTACGGACTCTATAGGAAAGAAGCAAGCTTTCAACACTTAGGTGATCTCAAAGTTGGTTCAATGACCAAGTTAAACCTGTTGGGTGAATATTTTGTCATCAACTAACTGATGGCAAAATGGGGATATCAGCCACAACATAAGGGAGATTTACACCACGAGGAGCGTGGCTTTACCAGATCTAGACGAGGTAAATCTCTCCTCTCATCAAGGGGAGGTTCCCTATCAATATTTACGTGCTATAAGCATATATATAATTAAGCAGAAAATAACACATGGGGGTGGTATAACAGCATCTACTTCTCTTTTTTCAGAAGTAATGTATGAAGGACAAAAGAGGAAAATCCCTAGTCTAAAGCTAACAACACTCCTCTTCTTTCAGGAATGGTATCAAATGAAGATCAAGAGATTACCTAAAGTAACAAAGTCACAAAAATACTCATGCAAGCACAAAGTCTTCCGTAGCTTCTCTACAGATCTGGAACAAGTACAACCGTAGAGTAAAGTGAAGCACAAAGTCTTCACCTGAAACTACAAAAGATAAAAGAATCTCAAAGGTAAAAGTAGCACAAAGTCTATTTTCTACCCTCAAGAGGTGCCCTCAGATAATAATAACACACCCACTTTGCTTATTTTATCAGATGAACAAGATATTATCAGAAAAGAGACATAAGAACTATTTCCCAAATAACACAGACAATCTCAACACAAAGTCTAAAATAACCTGCTTCTCATTCATTCAACAGAATATGATTTACAAATTTGAGCACAAAGTCTTAAAATTTGCTTCAATTTCAGTATAGTGTTTGCTATTAAATTTTCCAAGATAATTTACAAATGAGGTCTCCACTATATATAGGGAGAAAAACCTCAAAAATAGAAAATAATAAAATATAAAATATCTTGGTCAAAGATGACTCATCTTTGACTTTTAGATATTTTTTTGAAAAATTTACAAGTAATTACATATTACAAAATTGCACGTATTCTGCATAAAATAGAAATGCATAAGGATAGAAGAAGAGAGAAGGGGGAGAGAGTGTGTCAATTCTTGCTGCCGGACTTCTTCGGATGAGCATCGTACATGGTGATTGATGCCTGAATTCCTATGCTGTCTGGCACAACTGCATTTTTGAAGACGACTCTCGCTCTGATCAGCACGTCTTTCAATGTTGTGATGGCTTTAGAGTGGTCAGTTAACCTAGATTTCAAATTCTCCAAAGTTAACTGAGCATCCAGAATGCTGTCCACTGAAGTCATTGAGAAAGATACTTCTTCAAAATCTTCTCAGATCATCCCTTTGAAATTCTGGATCATTACTTCTAGATTTTGAAGATCAGTGACTCCTTGATCTTAACATAAGAGTCCTTACTAGAGATGGCACTGACAGACATCAGAGTGCTCTTCTTGAGATTTTTCATTTCTTTTTCTCTGCCGAGATCTTTCTCCAAACTGTCAGTCTTTATTTTTAGTCTTCTTCATGGTCTTGGACTGCTTCAGGTAAACCTCAGTGAACTGGAAGAACTTTTGCTGAAAAGACGTCGATGAAGAGGGACCCTTCACAGAAACTGTAGCAGGAACCATGATTGTGCAATCAGAGGAAGAAAGTAGTGATCTGGGAGAATTGCATGTTCGTTGGTCACGATCAGGGAGATGTGTTTGAAAGGGATGAGATGTGAGCAGGTCGAAAAGAGGAAGAAAAAAGGGAGCGAGCACGGAAAATGAAAAGAATGAAGGTTTATCTAGAGCTAGAGAAATGTGAGTTCTAGATGCAAGGGTGGAAAAAATTGCCGCCCCTACATCCTTCAAATGTAAGGGCGGCAAAAATTGCTGCCCCTGCACAGGCGGGAGAATGGAGACGGCAAACACGACCGACATCGGCAAACAACACCACCGACATCGGTAAACCTGCCGATGACAGCAGAAGAAAATAGCCGACGTTGGCAAACCTGCCATCGACGGCAGACATATCGGCTGACATCGGTAGAATTTGGCTAAAACAGTCTGTGGCAATCGGTGGCAAAAATGGGACGCAGAACACAGGTAAGGGCGGCAAAATTTGCCACCCTTGCAGGCAAAAGTGTAGGGGCAGCAATTTTTGCTGCCCTTACACAAAAAATGAAGGAAAATGTAGGGGCGGTGATTTTTGCTACCCTTGCACAGAAAACAAAAGAAAATGTAGGGGCAGCAATTTTTGCCGCCCTTGCACAAAAAATGAAGGAAAATGCAGGGGCGGTAATTTTTGCCGCCCTTACACAGGGGAAATGGGAGAAAAGACCAACTCTGGAAGGAGTCTAGGAGAGGAAAAATTGGCTGGGATGAGATGGTAACCACTTCTCATTCCGAGGCCAAGATGAGAGTGAAAACAAAAACCATTTTGAGGAACGAACTGGGGGAGACGAAAAGGTGAAATGGACAAGTTTCGTAGGGGAGTTCTAAAAATAAGCATAGCTGATTTTGGGAACAACAGCTGGCTCCTATTGGGGAACTACCTTCTATTGCAAAAAGTAATGAAGGGAGTAGAATCCAGAATCTCCAGTGCCTTAGAAGCGTGCCATTGGGCCACGGAGTCAAGCTACTCAAAAAGAAAGGCTCCAAAAATCAAAGCAAAGCGAATAAAACAAAGCTAAAGACTATATAAATATACAGGAGAATTTATTTGGTACTTCAAGAATCGAAGCACCTCAGATGTTTCCCCTTTAGAGGCAGTGGTGATGACGCTCTATCTTGATACACCAGCAAGAGGCCATTTTCCCCCCAGAATTGATGATGTGTAAATGGAAACCTCCACCAGAAAACTAACTTCCTGTGCGATCCCTTTATTTTTCTCCTCTTGCCCCACAACAAGATTTGTCTTTTGACCCAAAAACCATGAATCTTTGTTTTCTTGGTGAAGAGTTCTTTTTTCTGATCATGATGTGTAGTAGCATGGTCAGATACCATAATTGGTTTCTCTTCTGGTTCTATTCAGCACCTGATTTGATTGTCTTCATTTGACACCCACCGCTGATTGGCACTATCAAGCCCACTTGTCATTATTTCAGTTGAACCAATTTTTGGGTTGGCATTCTCAAGGGCTTTAATAGGTTCTTCATGAATGTCTTCTATGGTCAGAAGATAATTACCCCTGCCAGAGGGCTCAAACAAAATTTGAGCCGTAGGAGATGACGTTTGGGTGACCACGTACTTTGCCTCTCTCTCAGGGAGCAACCTTTGTATCATGCCTTTTACAAGGATCCTTGCCTGGGATAAGTCCATGCTCAATTCTCCTCCGACATCTTTGCAAAACTTTCATCCAAGCAGAATGCCATATGAGGCTAGGACGTCAGCCACCAGCACTATCATCTTAATCCTCTTGTCAGGTAACACTGCAAATGCAAATTGGGCATCTTTGATTTGCCCCAATAGTGGTACTTGTTTGTTCTCCATGGAGAAACATCTCCCAAAAGTTTTAGTCAATGTGAGACCAAGAGATTCTGCCACTCTAGCAGGCATAACATTGTCAGATGCACCAAAATTGATGATGCAGTTGCTCAACTCGTGACCGTTTATTAACAGAGAAACATAGAAAGATTCTATTTTTTCTATTTTCTCAGGAGAAACTGGAGGAGTCACGACAAGATTTTTGTAGGTGGATATATCTTTTGGGGGATCATGAGTTACCCTCAAAATTTCTGGTCCTGCAGGGATGGTTATACCTTTCACACATTCTGCCAATCTGTCTAACTATTCAGGATGGGCTTGTAGAAATTCAAGTTCAGACATTTGAATTTTAGTCTTTTTTACATGCTCAATTATGTCAAATGTCAGAATTAGACTAGGCACAGAGGATGGGAGTTCACTCTTTTGGTTTTTGGGATGGGAAGGGCTGGTTTGCCAAGCTGAAGTAAAGGGGGCAGAGGTGCTTGGGGTATGTACCTTTTCAATAGTTATCGGGTCCTTTGGTTGGAAGGGCAGAGTGGTTCCCCGCTTGGCAATTGAAACTGTTGGCTGAGGTTGCTCCTCTATCTTCTCTTTATCAGCTTGTCGAGCTGACTATTTTTGAGACTGAGTGAAAATGGCATATGATCCTTCAGTTGCATTCCCCTCACTTCTGGGTTCATCTTGATAATTCAGGTAGCCAATGATGGAGTCACTAGCTAATTATTCTTCTTTCTCTCTAAAGAGATTAGCATCATATTGTTGGTCCAACTCAGGTTGGAAAGGGGGAGCGTGTTCTGTTTCCAGGTATCCAACTGCTGAGTTGGTTGGAGGGGCTTCAAGGGCGAGGTTCCTCTGTGAGGGAGGAAGACGATTTGGCTGCCCTTGATTCCTAGCAACATTGCCTTGGTACACTTGATTCTAAAATGTCCTCCTTGGCATATCCTGATTAGGAGAAGCAGACATAACTTGGGCCATCTGTCTTCTGAGAGCTAGCATTTCATCTGCTAACTTTTGTACCATAGGATCTATAGTAGCTGTAGAAGAACTTTTAGAAGATGAAGGGAATTTATTTTTACTTGGGTATTTTCTGATCTTACCTGCTAGGATAAGATCATCCTCAATCTCAGTAGCCAAATTTTGAGCCAATGCTAGATCCATAGAGCCAGCTCGTCTCAACAAGAAACTTACTTCGGGAAGCTGTGAGTTGATGAAAAAGCATTTGAGATTTTTTGGCGTGGGTTGAGCTACAGTCAAAATTCGATTCCTCAATTTATTGAATTTGGCTATGAAATCCCTCATGGGTTCCTGGGATTCTTTCTTTAATTGTGTCAGCTGAGCTAACAAATCATGTGCATCTTCAACGGGCTTAAATCTAGCTTCAAATATGGACTTTAGCGTATCCCAGCTTGTCACTGATCCAGCCTGCAGGTGATAAAACCAATCCATGGCAGCTCCTTGTAAAGTTTCCACAAAGAGTCTTACTACCAATCTTCGAATTTGACCCCAATTACGCCACATGCTATGGAGAAATCAGCAATATGCTCGTCGGGATGAACCTTTCCATCACCAAAAAACTTAGAAATTTTTTTTCTAGAACTACAAGGTAGTTCATGCAGGGGTGGGGTCAAGTTAAGAGGGCTGAAGGAGTTACCCCATGGGCCTTAAGACATTATGATAAGAGGATTAAAAGGTGGGATAACAAACCTTGGTGGAGTGTTTATAGGTAGGTGGTGATTAACAGCAAGAAAAGGAGTTCTTCCTCGTGTTGGCGATCTGTCAAGGCTAGAGGGAAAACTCCTAAATCATTGAATAGAGGTTGATGAAAGAAACAGATCAAAATTACTCTGTTGCACTAATTCAAACACAGGGTCGACAACACCCTTAGATCTCTGACTTCTGGTGTAGCGTGGAGTTGCCAAATTTTTAAAACAAAAATGGGACCAAAACTACTTCAAGTTGAAGCTTGAGGCTTCAAGATGCGCGTTCTTCCCAGTAGCTCTAGTTTTGTAGACCAGATAATATAATGGAGGTAGCTGGTAAGGCTATAATGATAATGGGTAAGACATAAAACAGAGTCACCAGATTATGTAATGGATAAGGGTAGGGACTGATTCAATCTAAAACTTGAGGTTTCAGACTGCACATTTGATTCCCCAGTGGAGTCGCCAAAAAACTGTTGGGTGAATATTTTGTCATCAACTAACTAATGGCAAAATGGGGATATCAGCCACAGCATAAGAGAGATTTACACCACGAGGAGCGTGGCTTTACTAGATCTAGATGAGGTAAATCTCTCCTCTCATCAAGGGGAGGTTCCCTATCAATATTTATGTGCTATAAGCATATATATAATTAAGCAAAAAATAACACATGGGGGTGGTATAACAGCATCTACTTCTCTTTTTTCAGAAGTAATGTATGAAGGACAAAAGAGGAAAATCCCTGGTCTAAAGCTAACAACACTCCTCTTCTTTCAGGAATGGTATCAAACGAAGAGCAAGAGATTACCTGAAGTAACAAAGTCACAAAAATACTCACGCAAGCACAAAGTCTTCCGTAGCTTTTCCACAGATTTGGAACAAGTACAACCGTAGAGTAAAGTGAAGCACAAAGTCTTCACCTAAAACTATAAAAGATAAAAGAATCTCAAAGGTAAAAGTAGCACAAAGTCTATTTTCTACCCTCAAGAGGTGCCCTCAGATAATAATAACACACCCACTTTTCTTATTTTATCAGATGAACAAGATATTATCAAAAAAGAGACATAAGAACTATTTCCTAAATAACACAGACAATCTCAATACAAAGTCTGAAATAACCTGCTTCTCATTCATTCAACAGAATATGATTTATAAATTTGAGCACAAAGTCTCAAAAGTTGCTTCAATTTCAGCAGAGTGTTTGCTATTAAATTTTCTAAGATAATTTACAAATGAGGTCTCCACTATATATAGGGAGAAAAACCTCAAAAACAAAAAATAATAAAATATAAAATATCTTGGTCAAAGATGACTCATCTTTGACTTTTAGATATTTTTCCAAAAAATTTACAAGTAATTACATATTACAAAATTGCACGCATTCTGCACAAAACAAAAATGCATAAGGATAGAAGAAGAGAGAAGGGGGAGAGAGAGTGTCAATTCTTGCTGCCAGACTTCTTCAGATGAGCATCGTACATGGTGATCGATGCCTGAATTCCTATGCTTTCTGGCACAACTACATTTTTGAAGATGACTCTCACTCTGATCAGTGCGTCTTTCAATGTTGTGATGGCTTTAGAGTGGTCAGTTAACCTGGATTTCAAATTCTCCAAAGTTAACTGAGCTTCCAGAATGCTGTCCACCGAAGTCATTGAGAAAGATACTTCTTCAAAATCTTCTCGGATCATCCCTTTGAAATTCTGGATCATTTCTTCTGGATTTTGAAGATCAGTGACTCCTTGATCTTAACATAGGAGTCCTTACTAGAGATGGCACTGACAGACATCAAAGTTCTCTTCTTGAGATTTTTCATTTCTTTTCCTCTGCCGAGATCTTTCTCCAAACTGTCAGTCTTTATTTTTAGTCTTCTTCATGGTCTTGGACTGCTTCAGGGAAACCTCAGTGAACTGGAAGAACTTCTGCTAAAAAGATGTTGATGAAGAGGGACCCTTCATATAAATTGCAGCAAGAACCATGATTGTGTAATTAGAGGAAGAAAGTAGTGATCTGGGAGAACTACACATTCGCTGGTCACGATCAGGGAGATATGTTTGAAAGGGATGAGACGTGAGCAGGTCTAAAAGAGGAAGAAAAAAGGGAGCAGGCACAGAAAATGAAAAGAATGAAGATTTCTCCAGAGCTAGAGAAATGTGAGTTCCAAATGCAAGGGCGGCAAAAATTGCCGCCCCTGCATCCTTCAGATGTAAGGGTGGCAAAAATTGCCGCCCTTGCACGGGCAGGAGAATGGAGATGGCAAACACGACCGACGTTGGCAGACAACACCGTCGACATTAGCAAACCCGTCGATGATGGTAGAAGAAAATAGCCAACGTCGGCAAACCTACCATCGACGGCAGACATATCGGCCGATGTCGGCAGAATTTGGCTAAAACAACCCGCGACAGTCGGCGGCAAAAATGGGACGCAGAACACAGGTAAGGGCGGCAAAATTTGCCACCCTTGCAGGCAAAAGTGCAGGGGCGGCAATTTTTGCCGCCCTTGCACAAAAAATGAAGGAAAATGTAGGGGCAGTAATTTTTGCCGCCCTTGCACAAAAAATGAAGGAAAATGCAGGGGCGGTGATTTTTGCCGCCCTTGCACAGAAAATGAAGGAAAATGCAGGGGCAGCAATTTTTACCACCCTTGCACAGAAAATGAAGGAAAATGTAGGGGCGGTGATTTTTGCCACCCTTACACAGGGGAAATGGGAGAAAAGACCAACTCTGGAAGGAGTCTAGGAGAGGAAAAATTGGTTGGGATGAGATGGTAACCACTTCTCGTTCTGAGGCCAAGATGAGAGCGAAAACAAAAACCATTTTGAGGAACGAACTGGGGGAGACGAAAAGGTGAAATGGACAAGTTCCGTAGGGGAGTTCTAAAAATAAGCATAGCTGATTTTGGGAACAACAAAACCAAAAGAGTTCATCGGCAAGCTTTTAAGCAAGGATTGAATTATTGAACCTTGAACCATTTTGGTTCAACGGGCTTAACAAGTTCAAGGTTTAACATCAGCAGCAAGAGTTTAACTGCTTCCTAGTTCAAAGGCTTCTACAGTCAGGTTCAAAGGCTTCTACAAGCAGGTTCAATTAAGGTTCAACATGTTTTTGAGGCTTGAACTTTTAAACCATTGAACCACTTTGGTTCAAAGGTTCAATAGGTTTAAGGTTCAACAGGTTCAACATGTTTGGTTCAATGAGGATCAAAAGGACTTAGCAAAATCAAAGATAATGAACCGATGAACCATTAAACCAAAGTTGGTTCAAAAGAGTGGTTTAATGCTTTGGTTCACTCAGTCAGTTCATCAAATGGTTTAATGGCTTTTGGTTCAATCAAAGGGTTCATCGGCTTGAACCATTTTGGTCCAAAGCTTGGTTCATTGGCTTGGTTCATCAGCTTGGTTCAAAGCTTGGTTTAACAGTTGGTTCAAAGGAGCAGTTCAATGCAAAAGTTCAAGAGATCCTCCCAAAGGACAAGTGCCCTTACAGAGGGCACCTGGTCGACAAAAGCACCCTTAGGAAGGGTCATTTTCAAGGAAGCCACAAAGGTAAATTCTTTCGAAATTTTGTTTAAGGTAGTCGAAAGATAGGCATAATTCCTTCAGAATTTTGTTCGAAGGAATTCCTTCAGACAAAATGTTTGAAGGAATTCAAGAAAGAAGCTGTGGGAGGAAAGCTCGAAGGAATTTCCAAAGGCAAAGACAAATCAATCAGAATAATTCTTGTGGACTTTTTGTCCATGGGAAAATGTCTACAGACTTTTTGTTTGCGAGAAAATGTCCATGGACTTTTTATCCATGAGAAAATGTCTGTGAAAAAGCTCTGAAGGATTCCAAAGATAAAAGGCTACTGAAGGACCCCAAAGGGCAGGTGCCCTTGTGGGGGACTCTCAGCTGCCAAATTAAAGGAAACTTCCCAAAGCCAAAGGGTCACCTTCCCTTTGGGAGGATGCAAAACAAGAAAGCCAAAGAAAGCCCAAGGGGTGACGCACTCGAAGACGTCAAAGTCAAGAATGGTGAACTAGCTGTTGGAAATTCAAATGTAGTGACAGGTGCACGAATGTCAATTTCAAGGTTTGTAAAATAGTCATTGATTTTAAAAAGCCTTAAAGAAGAGCCAAAGAACTTAGTGACCCGCCAGAAGAAAGAAACCCGAAGGCCATCTAAAGACTGCCTGAAGGGAAGATACCCTTGCAGGGGGCTCTTCTCGACCCAAAGTGGATCATTTCTCAAGGCCCAAAGGGTATGTCCCCTCTAAGAAAGCTTAAAAGACAAATCTAAAGGAATTGCTAAGGAAAGTGACGTGCCCACGAATGTCAAAGTTGCAACAATGAAATAGTTGTTGATCCTTGTAATTTTAAATCTAGGGACCTGAATGCAATTAAAGACTTTAAGGCCAAGATCAGCAAGAAGTGACTAAGAAACAAAGCATAAAATTGAATTAAGGACCTGATTCAATTAACTAGAAAAGGAGGAATGATGAAGAAGGATTAGATCGCTAGGTGGACATTGAAAGATGCAAACTTTCAATAGCATGACTTGTTTCTCTGCATTGAGAAAAGCAAATGGGTAGATGCCCCTAAATTCTAGCATGTCTTCTTAACAAAGTTCAATGCAACATGATGTGTTACTATTCCCAAGTCCGTCTTGAAAAGGCTATATAAGGGACTCTCTTGTTAGTGTAAAAGGATCTCTCTCTAACAATCAGAAATGAAACTCTGCCTAAATTAGAAGGCATTATTGAGACTTTGAGCTCAGATTGTTGATCATATTTTGGTATTCGAATAAGAAAGCAAGTGACTTTTTAGACTTTGTGCTATGATATCTTTGTTGTTGTAGAAACTGTTCTTATGTCTTTTTCCTTAATATATTTTCTATTCCTTTAATTCAACAAGCAGGATTAGTGAAAGTAGTCAGGAAGGTGTCCTGAAGTCAACTGTGGAAAGACTTTATGCCCCCATAATTGCCTTTAGTGTGTTTTATTTTTGTTTCTATGTAAAAGACCTTGGGACAACTTTGTATCCTCATTGTCCTTCGTATCTCACTCTTGGGTGATTCAGGTGGAGACTTTGTGCTACATCTCAATTTGCTTGTTACTACATCCTTGGTTACAGTTTGTAAATACTACCAGGAGTATTCTTGTGGTTTGCTGAATAGTAATTTTGAAAGAAAAGGAGTGCTTTCTATCATTTCCCTTGAGTTTTTTCCTTTGATTTGCATGCATCATCTCTAAAGAAAGAGAGATGGATGGTTTATCCTACCCTTGAGTATTATTTTCTGTTTATGTGTATATATATATATATATATATATATATATATATATATATATTAGGAACCTCCCCTTGATGAGAAGAGAGATTAGTCCCCTTTTGATGTGGTAAACCTACACATCTGGATGACCAATCTTCCTACTTTGGCTGATTAGACCTATTTTTTTATCAGTACATTGATCAATAAAATAATCAACTAACAATTTTTGGTGACTCTATTGGGGACATAACCCATTATCATTATAACCCTTATCCATTATAGACTCTGGTGACTCCATTACATGTCCTACCCATTATTCATTATAGCCTTACCATCTTCCTCCACCTCCATTATTTTATTTGGTCTACAAAAATAGAGCTACTGGGAAAGAGTGCACAGTTTGAAACGTCAAGCCTCAAGTTGAAGCTGAACCAGTCCTTTTCCATTTTTGTTCTATAATCAGGCCACTCTATCCAAATTTGTTATCTCTATTTTTCTTAATTAAATCATGGTAGTTTGAGGCCCCTAGGGTAACTCTTTTGGCCCACTCAACTTGACTCCACCTCTGCATGAACTCCCACGTAGTTCAAGAAAGAATTTCCCCAAATTCTTTGGTGATGGGATAGTTCACCCTGATGAACACATTGCAGCCTTCAGCATAGCCTGTGGTGTTATAGGAGTGGAATTTAAAGATGTGGTAGTCAAGATTTTTGTGGAGACACTACAAGGTGCTATTGTAGACTGGTTCTACCATCTACAAGTTGGATCAGTGACTGACTAGGATACACTCAGAGCCAAGTTTGAAGCAAGTTTCAAACCCATAGAAGATGCACATGCCTTACTGGCCCAGCTCACTCAGATGAAGAAAGAACCTCATGAACCAATGAGGGACTTCATAGCCAAGTTTGATAAATTGAGGAATAGAATTCTTGTAATTGTTTGACCTACAACTGAGAATCTCAAATGCTTCTTCATTAATTCTCAGTTACTTGAAGTGAGTTTTCTACTGAGATGAGCTAGTCACATAGACCTTGCTACTACTCAGGACTTGGCTACTGAGGTAGAAGATGACCTTATCTTGGTAGGAAAGATAAAGATAGACCTAAATAGAGGTAAACCCTCTTCATCTTTTGAATACTCACCCACAGTCACCACTGACCCAATGGTACAAAAGCTGGCAAACAAATTGCTAGCCTTGAAAAGGCAAATGGAACAAGGCATGTCTTCTGCTCCTCTATATAAAGATATACCAAGGAGGACATTCCCTAATCATCCATATCAAGGCAATGATGTTAGAAGTCAAGGGAAATAAAATCATCTTCCTCCCCCATAGAGGAACCTTGCCCTTGAAGCACCTCCAACCAACTCAGTAGTTGGATATCTGGAAATAGAGCATGTTTCCTATTTCCAACCTGAGTTCAAGCAAGAAAATGGCACTAATCTCTTCAGGGAGGATCTCAAAGAATCAGCTAGCAAATCCCACATTGGTTTCCTAAATTTCTAGGATGAACCCAGAAGTGAAGGTGAAGCAGTCAAAGGATCATACACAGTATTCACTAGGTCCCAAAATCAGTCAGCCTAGCAAGCTAACAAAGAGAAGATAGAGAAGCGACCCTAACTAGCAATTTCAATTACTGAGAAGAGAACCCCTCTTCCTTTCTAGTCAAAGGACCCAGTGATTACCAAAGAAGTAAGTGCATCAAACATCTATGCACCTTCTACTTCAAATTCACAGACCTCCCCCTCCCAAAAACCAAAAGGATGAACTCCCATCCTCTCTTCCAAGTCCATCTCAGTCATTTGCCATGATTGATCATGTCAAGAAATCCAAAATTTAGATGATTGAGTTTGAATCCCTGCAAACCAATCTTGAGCAATTAAACATTGGTGGAGAACCAAGTGTGGACCTGTCTGAGGTAAAAATTGTGGTTACCCAAACGTCAGCCCCTGTAGCTCAAATTTTGTTTGAGCCTTCAGGCAGGGGTAATTACTTCTTGACCATAGAGGATGCTCATGTCTCAGCTAATGAAAGTCCCATAGCTAGAAATCTAGGATTTCATCCAAACAAAGCAATAGAAAAATTGGTAGGGTGAAGTATAAATCAAGAAAGATCTTCTATCTCTGATGAAGAGAAATCTGATAGAAGATCAGCTTTTGATGATGCTTAGATCTTGGAATCTGATGGCAGCAATTCTTCCACAGCTAAATACGGATCTCTGTTTCTTGGATTGAAGACTACTCAAGGTGAAGAGTTCAAACTCCTTCACACTAAAGGAGGTGCTAAGCTGATGGTTTGTCAGGGGTATGATGCTGACAATCAAAGCATGTGCTAGACTGGACCAGTAGAATAGCAAGTTATGGTGGTGGACCATACTGCTACATTCTAAAGTCAACAAAAGGAACTCTTCATAGGGAGAGCAAGGAGTTATGGTTTTTAGTTTGAAAACCATGTCCTGCCATGGAGTAAGAAGAAGAAAAGGCCAAGAGGAAGATGCAAAAAATTGGTTTCTTGGTGGAGAGCTCCATTTTCCCATCACCATTTTTGGGGGAAAAATGGTTTCCTATTGGTTTACCAAGATGGCACACTATTTTCACTGCCTCTCAAGAAGCAACATCTGAAACACTTCAACTCTTGAAGTATCAAATTATTGCATTTGTACATATGTATATTTGTATAATTTTTAATTCTATTTTATTTTGTTTGTTTTCATTTTTGATGCCTTCCATTTCTAGGTAACATGACTTCATAGCCCAATGGTACTGTTTCTATGCAAAATTGCTTTCTACATTCAAAGAAGAAATAAGAAACTAAAAGATGGTTAAGGCTAGAAGTACCTGATATAGTCGTGGTGTGCAGGTTAGTTGATGTCGTAGTGTCGATGATTGCTCGGAGTTCGCAGGTTCGTGGAGGAATTCGCAGGTTGGTTGGTGTTTCTGAATAACGTTCGGGGATCTCTTCCTTCAAATCGCTGGCAGAGGTTGATGAAGGCGGGGGACGGGGACGGTTCCAGAAACGGTTCGTCAACCGTTTCGGGAAACCGAATGGTAACTGATAACGGACCAGGGGAAGGTGACCGGCGTCGGCAGGATTGCCGACGTCGGCCGATAGGTGACCGACGTCGGCGACATCGGTCGGGTAAAGACCGACGTCGACAGATGCATAATGGGTATAGAGCCTAGTTTTAGCTCTGTGTTCATCTTTACATGCTGCCAGGGTCAAGGTTGGTGAAACAAGTGATCGACAAGGGTTCAATAGGCGAAGAAGAATAAGATGGGGAAGGACCAGGGGAGTCGACACGATTTCGGTGTCTACATTTGCCCCTTTTTGTCTTGTTGGTTGTTCTGGACGAACTACAAGACAAAAATAGGAGTGAGTGCCCCAGGTGAGGGATAAAGGTGATTTCGTCTTGTTGGTTGTTCGAATGAACTGCAAGACAAAATAGGAAATGAAATGCCCCGAGTAAGGATGAGGTATTCCCCCTCAAAGCAGGAGTCGAGGGAAGGGAACCGGGAATCGGGTGCTGATTTGATAAAGAGCAGATGAAAAAGGGGTGAGGGTGAACGCTGCAAAGGTCGTGATTGCGCGCATACCACTGCACGAGATGGTCAGGTCAAAGTGTCGCAGGTCAAGGGTCGAGGAGTGCCAAAATTGAAGTAATCGGGCCCCAGCATTTAGTCATCTGCTGATTGGGTCACTCAATCTAAGCTAAAGCTCCAAATGGGTCGTCGCGTTCCAGGTATCCCGGGCTCAAGAAGTGCTCCTAGAAACACGAAAAAGTCACAAGTAGTGCGGATCAACCAGTGTGCGATCCTATACTTGTGAGGGTCCAAAAAGGTCTGCGCACAATTCTGCTAACCAGTCATGAGGTAGCATACATGCAAAAACAACCAAGGCAACAACGTCTTAGAAGTGGTCGAGGTCGGAGGAGATAGGCATGATCTCCAATGGTTGGTGGTCGATGGATGGATGAATGGACGAAAGGATGCAGCCGAGCTAACCCCAGAAGACCCCATGTCAACTGAGTGCTGCCTACATAGCCCTGGTGATAGGGCCTCAGGCCGATGTAGTTCTCCCTAGAAGGGAGGGAGGGTCAAAGGGATAAAATGGGTGGTGGTCAAGGACAAGATTATGGTTAAAAGAAAGAAAGAAGGTTTGTCCATCAGAGAGACGGACAAACGAGAATGGTCGAGCTAACCTCAGAAGACCCCATGTCAACTGAGTGCTGCCTACATAGCCCTGGTGATAGGGCCTCAGACCAATGTAGTTCAGACCAAGCGTCCGAGTGGTAGACAGGTGGTTAAAATGGTTGATAGGTTGGTCGATGATTGGATGAAATGATGAGGAAAAAAAAAGATGTTGCAGCCTTTTCCAAATGGTGTATTCTGCAACATTGGTTGACGGGTTTTTCATCCCTAGCAATATTCCATATTCGTGATGGATGTATGCTAAAAATGAATTGAGGTCTATTTATGCTTCAGCAAGTATTGGTTTATGCTTAACATAAATTGGGTCGAGTCGATAGTTTCCATGTGTATTGGTGTCCATAGAAACTAGGGTGAATAGGCTAGGTCAGGTTGATGGTCTAAAAAGAGAGTTGAGTTGAGTCGATTGACAAGTGATGAAGGTGAATGTGACCAAAGTGCAGAAGAAGTGAAAAGCATATTGCTCTTTCATTGACAAGGACCAAAAAGGAAGCATAGATAGGGGGTTATGAGAACCAAGAGCCCCATTCATGCGTGACGTTGTTGACCGTGGTTATGTTAGAGCGGTAATCGAATCACTTCGACATTAAAGTGAGCTCGAAGTCCCTTGAGTGGGTGATAGGAGGAAGAAGGAGGGTAACCCGTTTTAAGAGCAGAGATAACTTTGCCCCTTTTTATAGGAGACCCTGAGACAACTACAAGTCAAGTCCGTGACTCATTTTTTTTTTTTTTTTTTTTTTTTTTTGCGCAGACTGATCAATGCGGGAAGCCTGCAGAGAGATGTCATTTGCTGTAGTGGTCAGGTTGTGAAGCTGATCGATGCGAGAAGCTTCTAAAATAATGTTGTTTATTGCCAGAGTAGTCATAGCCATCCTTCGAGGGAGTGGTCTAGATTTTTGTTTAATAAAAAGGCTTTTGAATAGCTGTCCTTCGAGGGAGCAGTCTATTTATTACAGCAATGATAGTACAGCTGTCCTTCGAGGGAGCAGTCTGTTTTTTTTGATTTTGATATAGATATAGTGACCATGGATATATTTTGACATCTTGATCTGTTTTGACAGAAATGTGAGTCATGGACAAGATTGTAGAAGGTCAAGGACTCCCTTTTATGAGGACAAAGCATCCATACCGCATAAAAGGGTTATGGGAATTGTTAAAAGGAAGAGGGTTGAAAGGAAGTAGGATAAAGAGGACGGGGATTGCTCAAGGGACGAGCTCAAGTTAAGTGTCAAGTGGACGAATACTCAACTAGCAGTAGAACGGTCGCAGATGCAACGCATAAAAAGGGGTCAGGGTCTGATAAATCCCTGGTATATACATGTGCATGATAAGGTCCGAGTCAATTAGGAGCAAATTTGCCCCATTTGCCTCTTTCCAGATTGGTCAAGTGTTGATTGATGAGTGGATGTGAAGTTGGTTGATATGGTTGTTGATTGATTGAAAAAGGGTTGAATGTTTTGATAAAAAGATTGGGTCGAATAAAGGTTGGGTCGAATGTTTGGTTGAGATTTGGCCATTTGATAATTGGTCAATGGTTGGTTGAGGGTTGATTGGTTGGTATTTGATCTTTGGTTGGGTCGAATGTTTGGTTGAGGTCGGGTTAAATGTTTGGTTGCTAGTCTGGTTGAGGTTAAGTTGAAAGAGTAATTGATATGTGGTCGAGACTGTGTTGAAAAATTGGTCGAAGTTTGGATGAGGGTTAAATTCCCCCAGCGGCTAGGGAGAATGTTTGACGGATTAGTTAAGGTCGATTGAGGTTTAGTGGTCAGATGGACGGTGTTGATGTCGAATAAAGGGGTTAAAGGCAGCGAAGGGACCTTAGTCTGACGTGGAGATCCCGATTTAGATGACGAGGTTGGAGAGGTATGGGTTGGTGTTGATAATTTGTCAGAGGTGGGGTCAAGAGGATCCTTGATAAGAAGGGAATCCTTTTTCCGTTGGTGACGAATGATAGCTTTAAGAGCACAACAACGCTCAGTGTCATGTCCCGGAGTATGATGATAGTGACAGTATTTAGAGTTGTCGAACCAAGAGGGTCTTGATCCGAGAGTTGATGAGAGGGGCGGTGTTGAAGGTTTGATAACGTGGTCAAGAAGAGAGGTGTCATTCCCCAGACATTGGCGAATGGCGACCTTGAGGGCATGACAATGCTCCGTGTCGTGCCCAGGCGTGCGATGATACGCACAAATGCAAGTGTCATCGAACCATGGAGGTTTTGGTCCGAGAGAGTGATATGGTCTAAGAGGCGGGAGAGAGAGACGAGAGGACTGCAACAATTACCGTAAGAGCAAGGCATATGAACCTGCTAACGGGTCGGGATGTTTTATTGCAGAGAGGGTTGGTGACATTGGTTTGGGAGGCGTAAGAGGCGTTGGTCGATGGTTTGAAGAAGGTATAAGTCTAACGGGTTGATAGAATAATGGAGGTGACTTACCTCTGTGAAGAATGGGAGTGAGAAGCACTCCGAGTAAAGTAGACGGATGTGGGCCCAAGATTGAAGGTAATGACGAAGATAGGGGAGGAATCCTCCGGTGTGGTTTAGTAGCCTTCTTTGGTTTGGGTTGAGGGCCACCTTTATGCGAGGCAAGATTAGATGTGGGGCGAACACCAAGAGGTTTAGTCTCTTTGGGCATGATGGACGCCTGCGCGGGTTTGGACTTAGATGTGGACGATTTTTCTCTCGATTGAGAAGAGATTAAAGGTATGGGCTCTTTAAGTGGAAAGAGCTCTGGAATAGTCATGGCTTCTGTGTGTGGTTGGAGAGTCAGAAAGGTATGATCGTCTATGGATGATAATAAGGATGAAGGCGAGGCAGCTGGTGTTGATGTGGTCAAAGCGTCCTCCAATATAGGAGAAGTCGCTGGAGGAGAAGTGGGAGAAGAAAGTTCTTCGCCATGTGGAGGAGGTATAGGGGAAGAAAGGTCTTCCACCTGTGAAAGAGGTTGGTTAGGGATAAGAGAAAAGATAGTGTCGACCGTGTGTATATCATGGTCTTGAGGGTCATTGATTATGGTTTGGACGTTGTCTTGAGTAGGCGGGTGATTAGAAAGAGGTTGCTTGAAGATGTCAAGGTTTTGGTTGGGCGGTGCGTTCGGGTTATCCAAAATAAGATCCCCCTTGTCAAGTTTATCCAAGACAGAGGCATATGACTCCCTAATTGGAGTGAATTGACGCTGTATGGATTGACGTTGAAAATGTTTATTGATGTAGTCTAATGTTGAAGATGATGTTCGGTTGGTTATTGTTGAAGATGATGGTCTAAAGATGACAGTGTTTGCCGACTCCTTGGAGTGAGAGTGGGCAGAAAAAGGTCTGGAAGAAGAATGGTCATTGGTTCTTGTGTTAGTGTTACACAATTTGACCTTATCTTCTTCAATGGCGCGGGGTTCAAGCTTTCGGGCCATGGTGAAGGCCTCGTCGAAAGTGTGGAATGTCTGAACCCGCAGGGTGGACGAGATATGACTGACACATGCTCGAGAAAAGAGCTCAATGAGCTCGGGTTGAGGCAAGGAGAAGGAGAGCTGATTGATCAAGCTTCTCCAACGAGCGACAAAATCGATGATTGATTCGTCGTCAAATTGCCTGATGGAGTAAAGGTCTGTGATCGAAACTTGTTTAGTGATATTGATAGAAAAATGGTCAACGAATAGTTGGGCAAGTTGGATGAATGAAAAGATAGAATGTCTGGCAAGAGAACTATACCAGTCAAGGGCAGGGCCAGAAAGCGACATAGGAAACGTGCATAGAAGTAACGCATCGTCGTGGGCGATAAGGTAACAGGCATGTCTAAATGCCCGTAGATGTTGTTGTGGGTCTTCCTTACTCTGAAAGTGAGTAAATTTAGGAAGCTCCCAATGGTTAGGGTATGGTCGAATAGGGACAGAAGGGTGGATGGGCTCGCTGCAAACTTGTTCATATGACAAAGTATTGCTTGAACCGGAGATAGAAGCTTCGAGACGGGACATTTTATCCATCAGCATCTTGATGATGTCTGCTGACAGATTGGCAGGTTGAGCGCCTCCTAGGTTGTAAGGCGCTTGAAAGAGGTTAGAAGAGGCGTGCGACATAGTCGGTTGTACAATGTATGGATGGCTAGTTGCAGGGGCAGAAGTAGAGGTTAAGGGTGGTTGCGTTATGAAGGTAGAAGGCATAGGCTGACTAGATACCGCCAAAGGAGGTTGTGTGATGGTATTGACAAAGGGCGAGGTAGGCACTCCTGCATATATAGGCGCAAGAGTGTGTGGGGTCGAGGCAATCAAGTTCTGATATGATGTAGAACTTGGTTGAATTGCAGGTGGTTGAGGGGGTAATGAAACCTCGGTGGAGGTTGGTCTAAAAATAGACGAGGAGGCCGAACTTTGCGTATAGGCCATGGTCGGGTTAATGGTTGAGGCGAAAGGTTGAGTCGTAAAAGGTTGGGTGGCGAACGGTGTTGATGTCGTCGCCACGTCGTCCGAAAGGTCCCGCATTGGTTTTCTTGCGAGATAGTTTTGGAGGGCTGCGGTATTGAGGTCCAAGAATCTTGCAAAGTCTTGGTCCCCTTCTGGGATGATAGGCGTCTGGGTTGGAGATAGTCTAGTAGGAATTCTTTCGGTCTTCGAATAGAACTCCATTATATGATTGGTTGTAGGCGGGGTAGGCGAAAGCGATTGATGGCTAGCGTGGTCAAGAAGGGCCTTGGTTTGACTACGTGTCAGAACCATTCAAGGCAAGAAAGAACGTCCTCACAAGCTCAAACAAGCAGATAAGAACGAAAAAGAAGAAGACACAAGCAGATCTTAAAACTCTAGGAGTAAATTTTTAGGATTATAATGGCTTATGCCTTAGAATGTGTGTAGAGGAGGATTGGTTTTGAGAGTCAGGTCCTAGAAGAAGGCGGTCTATGGATGGTTTCGGGTTTTGTTATGGTGCTCAAGAAGTCTGTGTTAGGGTCTGGTACGCGGCCTGGTGCTAAGGAGCAAGCTCCCCTCACTTCACGATTCCAGTGGTTAGCTGGTTTCGCTTAGCCAAGATATACCTCGCCTAGAGATTAGACTCCGCCAGAGAACGGAGTGGGCTTCCCCCTTGGTGATGAAATCCAAGTAGAGTCACCGGGACGGGTAAGGTATCCGCTGGGTGATGAAATCCCAGTCGGGCCTTGTCTCAGGTAAGTTTTATGTTTGTTTTGTGCAGGTGGTCTGGTCGTGTAACATCAAGTGATCTAGATTAATTCAATATGAGGTTTAATTACTATGTGTGGTCTAAAAGATGCAGGCAAACAGAAATGAATGCAAAGTGTTTTAATGTCCAAGTCGAAATGTTTGTTCGTATGAAGACGAATGGAGAAAGAGTCGAAGAATATGAGTTAGTCTAGTCTAGAAATGCAAGAAAGAAAGAAGTGTTTGTTTTAGTTCTGCTTATGATGTCGTTTAAGAAGAGACGAAAGGAGGCAAAAAGGAAGAAACCTAATGCACCTAAATGAACGAAAGAAAGAAAGAACCCAAGGAGGACCTAGGGTCCCACCGGGTGTGCCAGAATGTTTCTATGCAAAATTGCTTTCTACATTCAGAAGAGAAATAAGAAACTAAAAGATGGTTAAGGCTAGAAGTACCTGATATAGTCGTGGTGTGCAGGTTAGTTGATGTCGTAGTGTCGATGATTGCTCAGAGTTCGCAGGTTCGTGGAGGAATTCACAGGTTGGTTGGTGTTTCTGAATAGCGTTCGGGGATCTCTTCCTTCAAATCGCTGGCAGAGGTTGATGAAGGCGGGGGACGGGGACGGTTCCAGAAACGGTTCGTCAACCATTTCGGGAAACCGAATGGTAACTGATAACGGACCAGGGGAAGGTGACCGGCGTCGGCAGGATTGCCGACGTCGGCCGATAGGTGACCGACGTCGGCGACATCGGTCGGGTAAAGACCGACGTCGGCAGATGCATAATGGGTATAGAGCCTAGTTTTAGCTCTGTGTTCATCTTTACATGCTGCCAGGGTCAAGGTTGGTGAAACAAGTGATCGACAAGGGTTCAATAGGCGAAGAAGAATAAGACGGGGAAGGACCAGGGGAGTCGACACGATTTCGGTGTCTACAGGTACACATGAAGACACTGGAGATTTTGGATTCTACTCCCTTCAATTCTTTTTACAATTGATAGAAGTTCCCCAACTGGAGCTAGTTGTTGTCCCCCAAAAATATCACTCATTTTTGGGACAATATTTGAACTATTTTGGACCTATAGACCAAAATTGTCTCTTTCCTTTTCAAAATTATTCATGGGCATTCAAATTCCTCATTTTTCAAGCTTCTCAAAAATCTACGAACTCTACAAGCTTAAATATATGAACTCTATAGGAAAAAAGAAATCTATGGACTCTACAAGCTTGAATCTATGGACTTTGCAGGCTTAAATCTATGGACTCTATAGGAAGAGAAATATATTGACTCTGTAGGAAAAGAAAATCTATGGACTATACAGACCAAGTTCAACAGGCTTCACAGGTTGATTTCTACGAACTCTACAGGAAAGAAGCAAGCTTTCAACACTTAGGCGATCTCAAAGTTGGTTCAATGACCAAGTTTAAAGAAAAGAGTTCATTGACAAGCTTCTAAGCAAGGATTGAACTATTGAACCTTGAACCATCTTGGTTCAATGGGCTCAACAAGTTCAAGGTTTAACATCAGTAAAAAGAGTTCAACCACTTCCTGGTTCAAAGGCTTCTACATTCAGTTTCAAAGGCTTCTACAAGTGGGTTCAATTAAGGTTCAACAAGTTTTTGAGGCTTGAACCCTTGAACCATTGAACCATTGAACCACTTTGGTTCAATGGTTCAATGGGTTCAAGGTTCAACAGGTTCAACACATTTGGTTCAATGAGGATCAAATGGACTTAACAAAATCAAAGAGAATGAACTGATGAACCATTAAACCAAAGTTGGTTCAAAGGAGTGGTTCAATGCTTTAGTTCACTTAGTCAGTTCATCAAATGGTTCAATGGCTTTTGGTTTAATCAAAGGGTTCATCAGCTTGAACCATTTTGGTTCAAAGCTTGGTTCATCGGCTTGGTTCAAAGCTTGGTTCAACAATTGGTTCAAAGGAGCGGTTCAATGCAAAAGTTCAAGAGAGCCTCCCAAAGGACAAGTGCCCTTGCGGAGGGCACTTGGTCGACAAAAGCACCCTTCAGAAGAGTCATTTTCAAGGAAGCTGCAAAGGTAAATTCTTTCAAAATTTTGTTTAAGGTAGTCAAAAGACAAAGGCATAATTATTTCAAACTTTTGTTTGAAGGAATTCCTTCAAAAAAAAAGTCTGAAGGAATTTAGGAAAGAAGCTATGGGAGGAAAGCCTGAAGGAATTTCCAAAGGCAAAGACAAATCAATCAGAACAATTCTTGCAGACTTTTTGTCTGCGAGAAAATGTCTGCAAACTTTTTGTCTGCGAGAAAATGTTCGTGAACTTTTTGTCTATAGGAAAATGTCTGCAGACTTTTTTTCCATGGGAAAGCTCTGAAGGATTCCAAAGATAAAAGGCTGCCAAAGGAGCCTAAAGGGTAGGTGCCCTTGTGGGGGACTCTCAACTGCCAAATTAAAGGACCCTTCTCAAAGCTGAATGGTCACCTTCCCTTTGGGAAGATGCAAAACAAGAAAGCCAAAGAAAGCCCAAGGGGTGACGTGCCTGAAGATGTCAAAGTCAAGAATGGCAAACTAGCTATTGGAAATTCAAACGTAGTGACGGGTGTGTGAACGTCAATTTCAAGGTTCATAAAATAGCCATTGATTTTGAAAAGCCTTAAAGAAGAGCCAAAGAACTTAGTGACCCGCCAAAAGAAAGAAGCTTGAAGGCCATTTGAAGACCACTCAAAGGGTAGATACCCTTGCAGGGGGATCTTCCTAACCCAAAGCAAATCATTTATCAAGGCCTGAAGGGTAGGTCCCCTCTGGGAAAGCTTAAAAGAAAAATTTGAAGGAATTATCGAGGAAAGTGACGTGCCTACAGACATCAAAGTTGTGACAATGAAATAGCCATCGATCCTTGTAATTTTAAATCTACAGACCTGAATGCAATCAAAGACTTTAAGGCCAAGATTAGTAGGAAGCGACTAAGGAATAGAGCATCAAATTAAATCAAGGCCCTGATTTAATCAACCAAAAAAGGAGGAATGATGAAGAAGGATCAGATCGCCAAGTGGACATTGAAAGATGCAAACTTTCAATAGTGTGACTTGTTTCTCTACATTGAGAAAAGCAAATGGGTAGATGCCCCTAAATTCTAGCCTGTCTTCTTAACAAAGTTCAATGCAACATGATGTGTTACTATTCCCAAGTCCATCTTGAAAAGGCTATATAAGGGACTCTCTTGTTAGTGTAAAAGGATCTCTCTCTGACAATCAGAAATGAAACTCTGCCCAAATTGGAAGGCATTACTAAGACTTTGAGATCAGATTGTTGATCATATTTTGTTATTGGAATAAGAAAACAAGTGATTTTTCAGACATTGTGTTGTGATATCTTTATTATTGGGGAAATTGTTCTTATGTCTTTTTCCTTAATATATTTTTTGTTCCTTTAATTCAACAAGCAAAATTAGTGAAAGTAGTCAAGGTGTCCTGAAGTCAACTGTGGAGAGACTTTGTGCCCCCGTAATTGCCTTTAGTGTGTTTTATTTTTGTTTCTATGTAAAGGACCTTGGGATGACTTTGTGCCCTCATTGTCCTTCGTATCTCACTCTTGGGAAATTCAGGTGGAGACTTTGTGCTACATCTCAATTTGTTGGTTACTACATCCTTGGTTACATTTTATAATTACTACCAAGAGTATTCTTGTGGTTTGCTGAATAATACTTCTGAAAGAAGAGGAGTGCTTTCTATCATTTCCCTTGAGTTTTTTCCTTTGATTTGCATGCATCATCTCTGAAGAAAGAGAGATGGATGGTTTATCCTACCCTCGAGTATTATTTTCTATTTATATATATAGCATATCTATAGGGAACCTCCCCTTGATGAGAAGAGAGATTAGTCCCCTTTTGATGTGGTAAACCTACACATTTGGATGACCAATCTTCCTACTTTGGCTGATCAGACCTATTTTGTTTATCAGTATGTTGATCACAAAATAATCAACCAACACTATGTATAAAGAGAGAGGAGAAAATTAGTAGTAATGTTTGAGATATATCCCATTGACTAGGATATGAATCTCCTCTCCATCTAACTTTGAGAGTTGGAAAGCATTGTGTTTCTTGCATTGGGTGATAATATAAGGGTCACTTCACAAAGCATCAAAATTTATGTGTCTTCCAAGTTTAGCTCTATCTTCATCCCACTTTAGAATAATGTCTCCTTATTATAAGCTTCTTGGCATGGTTTTATTGTCAAATTATCTCTTTGTTTGATCTTGGTGAGCTCTCATAGTTTGCATAGCTTGATCTCTTATCTCCTTAAGCTCCATCAACTCAGACAACCTGACTTCCATGTTTTCATTCTCCATCAACTCTAACTAATAATTAAGATCCAAGGTTGGTAGCTTAAGTGAAATAATTAGTCTAGCTTCTCTCCCATAAACAAGTGTATATGGTGAGTTTCCAATTGCTCTCTTGGGGGTAATCCTATCAGCCCAAAGGGTTGTCTTCAACTTGGAATGCCAAGTCCTTTAGTTTTCCTTCATTATTCTCTTTATTATCATAATTAGATTATTATTGGTGGACTCAGATAGTCCATTCCTTTGTGGATAATATTTGGAGGAAGTACTAAGATAAATTCCATGTTTCAAATCCCACTCACTTGTCTTCATTTAAAGAAAAGCCAATGAATTGTCTAAAATTATTGTTAAAGGAGCCCCAAACCTTATCACTATGCCTTCATAATAGTCTATAAATAAACTTTCATTTACTTCCTTGAGAGATATATCCTCCACCCATCTTGTAAATTAATCTATAGCAGTCAACACCCACTTGTGACCAACACTAAAATGTGGGTTGATTCGGCCTATGAAATCTAGACCCCATTGCATAAAGGGTAAGTCAACTTGAATTAGATAAAGAGTAAATGCATCAATATTTTGTTTACCATAAAATAGAACACATTTTTTACACTTATTTACCCAAGCATGGGTGTCTTTGAACGAACTAGGCCAAAAATATCTAGGTCTCATTATCTTAGCAATTGTGGTTCTTAGAGCAAAGTGACCACTAGCTGGTCCATCATGAAACTCAAGTAATATTTTCTCAACATAATATGATTAAACACACCTCAATAACACAATTAATAATTCCTTCCCTAATATCACTCCATCAACAAGTACATAAGGAACATATTGTAATATAAAAAACCTTCTTTTAGCTCTATCTAGGCCTTGTGGACACTCACCAACTTGAAGAAAATGGATCATGTCTTGTGTCTAACTTCTCATTGATGAAGATATAGCTGTCATAGGATCATCATGAAGTTCTAAAAAAACCTATTTTTGTTCTTTCAAATCTAAATTAAGGTGCTCACACAACACCTTTTCTTTCACTATCTTGGTTTTCTTGATTTCTACATCATACTCCATTACTTTTGTGATCTAACGAACCCTTTTTCATTCAAATCTCTACTCAAAAAGAATTTTTTAACACTAGGATGAGGTACCAGTATGTGAATCTTTTTATTAGATAACATATGCCTAAAATTATTTAGACTTCTAACAAATGAAAGTACTTGCTTCTCAACATAGGTGTGTCTTACCTCATAGCCTTCCAAACCTTGACTAAAGAAGGTAATAGGATACTCAATGTTCTCTTCATTTGATTGATTAATAATGGTATAGATTACCTCCTCATTTACAAAGGTATATAAGTTAAAATCCTTCGAGAAATTACGACTTGCAAGAGTTGGAGCCTGAGCAATGGCTTATTTAATCTGTTTAAAACTCTCCTTCCTTCTTCTTGTCCAAGTGAACACTTCATCTTTCCTTAGCATAGAGGTTAGAGGCTTGACTACATTAAAAAAAATAGGAGTTAACCTCCTTATGAAATTAATTTTCTCAAAGAA
This sequence comes from Torreya grandis, assembly GCA_037957365.1. NCBI lineage: Eukaryota > Viridiplantae > Streptophyta > Pinopsida > Cupressales > Taxaceae > Torreya > Torreya grandis. The sequence continues at coordinate 907,964 of JARHVA010006161.1, forward strand.
ACTTTGCAAACCTTTCTTGTGTTTGGGCAAAGCCAATGTCAAGATTGCACTCACCCTTTCAGGATCTATGGATAGGCCCTATTTTGAGATAATGTGTCCTAAAAGTTTTCCTTAATGGAAAATAAACACACACTTCATTGGGTTAAGATAGATTCCAAACTCTCTACATCTCTCAAAAATATTCATAAGGTGATTCAAGTGATCTACATCTCTCAAAAATTTGCATAAGGTGATTCAAGTGATCCTTTGCATCTTTAGAAAAAATGATGATACCATCAAGATAAACCAACACAATGTCATTTATTAGTCCTTGAAAAGCCATATCCATTGCAAATTTAAATGTAACTCCAGATTTAGATAATACAAAATTAATTTTCCTCTAATCATATGTACCCTATTTGGTAGTAAAGGTTGTCTTATATTGGTCACTTTCCTTCACCAAAATCTGATTATACCTAGAATATCCATCAAGGAGAGAAAACCTTTCACTACCTGTGACAACTTGAAAAATTTTATCGATGGAGGGAAGAGGGTAATGGTCCTTCAAGGAAACTTTATTCAAGTCCCTAAAATTAGTGCACAACCTGATTTACCCATTCTTCTTTCTAACAGGGACTAAGTTTTCCAACCAAGATGAATGCTAAATAGGAAAAATGATCTTGGACTCAATCAACTTTGTAATTTCCTTTCTCATGAGAGTATCAATCTTAGGATTGATTGGCCTTAGTCTTTGATTGATAGGCTTAGAATTCTCATTTATATCTATGGTATGTTGAGATAAGTTTGGATTAAAACCCTTTAAATCACTATATTCCCATGCAAAGACATTTGAAAATTCCTTGCATAACTCAATGAAAGCATGTTTTTATTCACTAGTACATACCTTCCCAAGTGAAAGCAACTTATCCTTGAATCTTTATACTTTCTCATAGTTTTCTTACTTATTATATATGTTTAACTTCTCTTTCTTCAACTATTCATCATCATTAAATATACTCTCAGTGTGACTAAGCCTTTAGGGATCTTGTTTGACTTCAATTATATAATCTACCCTCCATATTATTGTTGTATTTTGGACTAGTTCTTTGAAGAAAACTTAGACTCCTCTTGTAGAAAAAGTGTTATTTTTTGGTTACTATCAAAAAAGATTCCAATTAGTGCCATTATTAGGTATGGAGGGTCTTAAAATCACCTTGAGATGTGGTTGGTTCTTATCTTCTTTTATCCCTTTTGAAACATCAAACTAAGATCCAATTACTTCCAACTTATTAACATGTTTGTTGTCTTCTCTTGGGATGGATTGGATGTTGAAATATTGGAAATATTTCACAAAATACCACACTCTATGCTTATAGGATTTAAGCAAAGAGTTCTTAGTCACATTTTGGCCTCTTACTTGATTCACAATCAACTCACCATCACCATACACTTGTAATTCTTTCGCACCTCTTTTCCTATCCCACTCAAGGTCATGAATGAGCACCTCATATTCTTCCACATGACAAGAACAAGAGAAATGAAATCTAAAAGTAGAATAGTACCTTTCCTTCGATGGTGAAACCAACATTGCCCCACCACCTGCCCCAATCATTCTTCCTACTCCATCAAAGAACAACTGCCATAAACCATCCATGTTCTCACTTGGATTCATCAATTTTATCATGAAAGAGTCCTCCGCATGCATGTAATACACTCCAAGACTAGTTTCCTTTATGAATTTGTAAGGATCATGCTCATAATGTTCATCTTCCCATTCATCTATGTATAACTCAAAAACTCCTTCAAAAAATGATGTTGGATATTGATCTTTGTGAAGTTCCTCCTCATCAATAATGGAATAATTGACATTTACCACTTTAGGCATTTATATCTTTGAGTGATTATGATGGATAGGATCTGATTCAATCTTCACCTTAGTACCATCATTTGTCCTAAAAACCATATAGGACCAATTGGCTACCAAGTATCCACCTATCTTCATTGTAAACTCTCTTGACAAACAAAGAGCAATGTTGGGGGTAAATCTACCACAAACACATCATGAGGGATATAAAAAGTGGGACAAGCATGTAAAATCAGATTAAAATCCTTGAATAATCCCAAGGTCTTTGCTAGTGATCCATCAAATTGTGAAACTCCTTTAGTCATTGGTTCATAAGTGAGGCCTAGTTTATACGCTATACACTTGGGCATAACTAAAGTATTAGCCCCACTATCTATGATGAAATTATGAACTAAAAAATCAACAATAATCAAGGATAGGTAAAAATTATGAGTCTTATTAGTCTTCTTTAGTTTTCCATCAATGGGCTAAGTTCCATTCACCAAGAAAACATTTTCATTTCTAGTTGATCCAACTTGCTTACCTAGTCCTTGCAATTCCTTTTGAAGCATATAATTTTATCTCCATATTTTTAATGAATCTCATAAGTAAATATTCATATGTAACTTCTTCATCTGATTTATAACATTGATATAAGGATTGTTCACCTTAAAAATCTCTTTGGAAGCACTAGCACCTTATGGTGTAGTTTGTGAAGGTGGATGTGTAGGAGCATGCCTTACATTCTGAATCTCCTAATTTTATTACACCTTAGGGGCTAAGTTATACCCACCCATAATTGGAGATGATGTATAATTCAAAATAGGTCTTTGAATATCCCCTTATGTCTCTTCAATAGCCCTCTTCTTAGACTTAGTGCTAGAGGAGACAGTAGTAATCACATTACTTACATTCCCCAAATGATTGATGGTACAAAACTCTCCCTCCAAGTGATTTATGAGAGTGGAATTAGATTGTGTTTGTCCATTCTCCATTCCAAGTTTCATTCCACTTTTAATTCCATTTTTCATTGGCACCTCAAAATTTCAAACTTGAGATGCTTGATTACCTTACATAGTCATGGCTTGATTATGCATCTCATTTGCATAGGCAACTTGGTCTTGATTTTGGTCATAGGGAGGATACCATGGTTATTCTTGAAAAAAAAAAATTTGAGTGGGAACAAGATATTTAGAAGAGGTATCATTAGGATTGTAACTTTGGTAAGGTCTAACTTGAGTGATTTGACCTTATCCTTGATTATCGCCTTGAAAAGGAAGACTATTTGTTTGCCCAAACTAATTTTAGGACTGGTATGGCCTATAAATTTGAGATTGTTGCATTTTAATGGAAACCAATTCATTTTTAACACTTTGGAGCAAACTCTTGAATTCATGGGTCTCATTGGTGGGGGCAATGGCAGATTTTTTTTGAGTAGGCAAAGGAGCCAAGGTAGGTAATGCAACTTGACTAGGAGGCTACAAATTAGGGAATAATGGAAGTGGTGGCCTAAGAGCAATCTTCCCTAATTAAAGAATATAATTCTTAGCATTTATGGCTATCTTATATGTAAAAGGTAGTGTATTTGCACCCATGGATTGGATCATCATGCCTACATCACTATTCAATGCTTTTAGATAGTACAAAAAGGCATAATTTGGGGTAGGTCTCATAAGGGCTAGGATCTTATCCCATGTATTTTGAAATATAGTGTTAAAATATTGCATAAACTCCTCTGGTTCCCTCTTGATAGTGGTCACTTGCTCAGTTAGTGATAGATGATCACTCTTTTCTCTAAACCTCTTAGTCAATAGATCTCCTAGTTCATCCCATGAACCAATAAAATTTGTAGGTAGAGTCCCATACCAATCTAAATCTTTACCTTTGAAATACAATGCCAATAACCTATATCCACATTCTCTTGATTAATATTATGGATACTTCAAAATATTTCTATGTATCTAATGTGTTCAATGGCAATAATAATACCTTCTTCACTAAAATATGGAACACTCTTAAGGTCTACTCCTAGAATTTGATCATATTAGGCAAGATTCAAAGGAAATGATCCAGTGAAATGTACAAAAGGTTTGTTTTTATCCATCTTGGAATGTAGACTATGAGTATTAGAGGTTGAACTCAGTAGGAACTTAGACTTCTTAAACACCAACTCTCTTGAATAAGGATGAGTATTCACAAACCTAAACCTTTTAATAGAATAAAAAGGAAATTACACAAAATAAAAGGGTATACCTTTAGTAGCAGACCTATTAGTCACCTTTGGCATGTAAATTAGGGACTTCTAAAAAACCAAAGAGTTTAAAACTTTAGTGGAGTTTCCAAGTACTGAATGTAGATGTTCTTATAGCTATAACTATTCCAAGACCAACACCAATCTTAGAAAATATTCTAAGACGTAGAGTCCCATCAGGCATGCCAAAAACTATTTTCACTTATATTTTCACCCCTTGAGGAGATGGCTATCTCTCATCATCCAAGTGGCACACTAGAAACATCTCTCTTGCTATGGGTAATAATTTTTTGAGATGAATCTCTAGAAGGGCTAGTTCCCTTGATGTACACTTTAAAACACTCTCTTATCTATCAAATTTGCATGAAAAGGGTTAAGAAGACAAACTAAGAAAATAAAAGTTGATGCACCAATATTATATTTCCTCTTATTAACTAAAATTATACTACTTAGAGATAAACAAGGCTTATTTCACACAAAACTCACAATTCAAGTTGTATTGTCACATCAATGTTTCATAAGCTAGGTTTAAAAAGGTATTATGATACATAAGAGGTTGATTAATGATTAATTTATGGAATAAAATCATTAAAAACTTTTAGGACACTTATAAACTTATAAAATAACACTAACAAATACTTATAATAATTGCTCTTCTACACACTTGGTGAACAATCAAGGATAACATGCTAGAAAAAGATCATCTTCTACTAGACAAGACCAAAAAGATTACAATAACATTCAATTGTAAAAAAATTAAGTAGGAAAAATCACTTTTTTATTTTTTAAAGAGTTATTCAAGTAAAAAATTGGCCAAGGTTTCACCATCAACCAATGGAGGCTGCCAAAAAGAGCTAAAAGAGTCACTATTTATAGCCTTTGAGAGAAGATCAGGATAAAGGAAGTCCAAAAGTCACTTGGAACCTTGTCAATTTTATAAAATATGTTATAATTGCATTAGAAATATTTATGGTATGAACCATGAAATTTTAGGTGGCCCAAGTGTCCATACAAGTCATGAAACCTATGAAAAGTATCATAAAGTTCCTAGTCTTGGATTAGAAAACTACCTTCATAATTTGAACATGTTTAAACATCCCACCACTAACTATGGATATTTATAATGATTTGAATGATATTTAATGCCTTTATTCATGCCTCTACATGCATTAGTTTCATTCCTACTCCTATGGAAACTTTTGGAAAGAAGCCATCACTACTTACAGTCTAAACACTCCTTTTTTTAGTCACCCCTCACACTTGGCCTAAAAATTAGATATATTTTTCCATTAAAATACATGAGATGGAGTGCATTAAACTTTTTAAAACTATCCATGGCCTTAGACTACTTATATGAACCTTAAAAGGACTCACACTTGGAGTTTTCACCCTTCTCGCCCTTGTGTTCACTATGCCAATTTTGACTGTCTGATATTAAGGCTATTGTTTGAATACTTATAAGATTTTTCCTATAAATAAATGACCATAGTGAGTTATTAAAATTCTAAATATTTATCCCAAAGTTAATTTCATCTTTTAGAACCTCTTACACCTTGCACAATACATAAAATAGTCAAAAAACCCTTGTTTTGTACCCCATCCATATAATTTTTTATAACTCATCTTGGTGGGAGATAGCCTAAGGTAATAATCTACATGTTCCAATATATTTCATTTCCAAACTATGTCATTATGATATCTTTCCAAGCTTTTTTTATCCATCGGGTCATGGCTGAGGGTTTAGTAGGGTTTTAGGTAGTTTTGGGTCTTAAGTTTTGTTCTAAATATTTGACATTGTACCTACCACTAAATTCCACAAAAATTATTCCAAGGTAACCTAATAACCCCTCAAAATTCCTTTTATTCCCATGCAAATCCTTAGAGGATATATGAACACTTGAATACACCCCATGGAGCTTGTTTTCACCCCTTTTTGCACATTTGGACTCTCTCTGAGATAAAATTAGATTTATTTTAGGTTCTTCTACATGATATGAGTTCAAAAATGTCTATATTAACCTCCTCAAATGTCTCAATCAACCATATATCCCTCTAAGAGTTAGAATTGAATATGGACCACCAATTGGCTTTAGGTCCTTTGAAGGTCTAATAGGCACCTTGCTAGATTTGGTTGTTAGGATTGATATTTCATGGTTAGGTTGGTGTATTATGAATTTTAACATACCATTTAAGCTTAATAATCCACTACATAAACCTCCAATAACTTTTCTTCATCTTCTCCTCTCATCCACCAACTAGACCTAGTGAAAGTTTGCTTAATTAGACTATGTGCAGGGGTATTTGGCCACCTTGAGGGTTTTTAATTTGATATAATGATTATATATCATATATTTTCCTTCTATACACCTCATTATATGTTTAATAAGTTTTCAAATTCTCCACATTAATCCCTCTGCCCATTTTGTACTCACAACTTGCTTTACTAAAGCCCAATTTTCCTAGACTAACTGACCTCTGAGATAAAATAGTGAGTATAACCCTCATACCCAATGAAAATTTAGTATTTTTTTATTTTTTATAATTTATGATTATTATTTTTACCAAATGGTTTATCTATATTCTTTTATTTAGGTGCCTAACCATTTTCAAATGCCCAAAAAAGGCCTCTAAAAAACCTATTTTTCTACATTTTCCTCAAATCCACCTAAGATTAACCTTTCCATGATAAACCAATGATTCTATACTTCTTAAAAAAATTAATCATATCCAATTAATGCTACTAAATCTTTTTATTCACCCCAACACATTTCTTCTCTTTGAATCCCTCATGTTCATCTATTGAGCAAAGAGGTTTCCTAGTTCATTATGCAGATTGATAGCCTTAGCCAATAGGAAGAATGGATGAACATGTTGAAGTGAAATTTTATTGTTTTTAAACCATTAATTAATCAATCATGTATCATCTTAATTTGATGTAAAACCTTTTATTTTCCCCAAACACCTTCATTTTCAAGACTTCAACATGGTGGCTATAGGCACACACAGGGGTTTAAGAGACCCTTTATAGGCTTGTATAGACCTTTTCACATTTTTGGAGCTTGTGAGGCTTATTATGGATATGTATAAATTATCCATATGTTTAATTCATCATCCCATCCTTCCATTATACCTACTTATGCACTCTTAGTCAAAAACTAGGTACTACTACCTACTGACTGAGATACCATCCTCTTATACCCTTGTAGGTGCCTATTATCTCACTTGAATATTGTTTGTGATGTGTGAGTGAGTGAATTAAACTATTAAAACCATAATTAAATCACTTATAACTCTAGCAAACACCTCAACTCTACCAAACACATCAACTAGGCCTAACATTTTAACTTGATGAACTATTGATTATATTTCCTATTTAAAGGAGGCACCTATAGGTGCACTTGTGTACTTTAGGTCTAGAAAACCACATATAAGACCTTATTTATCTTTAGGTCACTTTAATATCTTATAATTTATTCACATCATGCTTATCTTCCTCATATACATATGATCCTCAAGACTGAGTCTATCCATACTTTACTAAGAAACCCTATTTATTAACCCTACCTATAGGGCATTTCACTTCAACTGAGGTTAATCATGATATGTGTGAACTAACCTTGAAATCATTGAGGTCAAAAGTTGAATACATGATCTATAATTCACCTATATTTTCTTTGGGTTCACAAACTAAACCTTCATGTTATACTTGAGACACATCTGCCCTCAAGACCCTACTGTAGGTGCATTTTGCCTCAACTAAGGTTGATCAATATGTTTGTGGACTTCCCTTGGATTCCTTTAGGTCACTAGTTTCATAAATGATGTTTTAAATCACTTTATATGAATAAACACCATCAAATCTGATTGCCTAGGTGACTATTTTCTTATCTTACCCATCTGACCCCTGTAGGTGTCTATTTCCATAATGTATAGACTAGAATTGTGCATGGGAAGTAAAACAACAGTCTATCCCTCTCATTTGATGATCCCTTGAGTCATGAGTGCCACTTGAAACATTTTTAACCACTATCAAATGTTGGCATGATATGGAATGGTCAACCTATAGTATAAGGTCACTTTTAGATCTAAGTCTTGTAGATATCAATGCCTCAGTTTAGTGGTTTTATAGGCAACTTTAGGCCTCTAAAAGACTATCTTCCTCCTGTCATTCTCTATTAAAACTTTGAAAATTCCCTCTACATGAAAAATTATATAATATTCTCAAATTAGGGTGCATTATAAACTCCTGAAACTATGTTATATGATATTCACAGAATGCCTATGGACCCTAGTTTTACATTTTTAGGGACTAAATCGTAGAACTTAGTCATCTCCTTTTGGAGCTAGAATCCCTTCTTGATTATCTACTTAGCATTTAAAGCATACATGATAATATGTATTCAACATTTTTAGGGGACTCAAACATATATTCAACTCAAGTTTCAACATCTCATAATGGATTTTAAACTCTTTGTGGGTTGCTTGTAGATGACCATTCAGTGTATACAAGCAATGGACAAAAAATGAGAAGTACACATTACTTTATGATTATTAAAAGTTGTATACTTATATCCATACTTTAAAATACATCATCCACATTTTAATACACTTTAAAAAAATAACCACACCTTCCTTTCAACATGGACTCTTTCTTTTGTCACCTGTAAGTGTATATTAATGGTAGACTTATGTGTGAATGTTGCATATGACTGCAACTCATGGAGATTTTACCTTAGAGGATTAAATTTAATTATGGGACCAATAATACATTTAATAAATGTTTAATGACCTATTATAACCCTTTTAATCCATTTTCAAATCATGAAGATCTGGAAATGGTGAAAATAGGCCTGTCATCCCACATAAGACCAGTCTACAAATTTGAGATGATTTGCCTATCAAATCAACTTTAAAACTAAAAATAAGAAATTAAGACATTATAATGGATATTTAAAATCCTCTATAACTAATATCAACATCTGAGTTGTACATAAATTCTCAAACCAAGGCAAAACCTATAGGGTACACATATTAGCAAGCAAATTTGAAAGGTCAACTTATCAACTTTAAAACTAAAAATAAGAAATTAAGACATTATAATGGATATTTAAAATCCTCTATAACTAATATCAACATCTGAGTTGTACATAAATTCTCAAACCAAGGCAAAACCTATAGGGTACACATATTAGCAAGCAAATTTGAAAGGTCAACTTATTAGGAATGGTTCATCAATCTTAGACTACCATTCCTCCAAAAATAGACATAAAATGTAATACTATTAAATTTATAATACACCCCCAAGAGCATTTTTTTTGAAACCTCTTGTGCTAATCATACCAAGTATAAACTTACAAGTCACTTCTGCTTGCCAAAAAGGGAGAAAAAGTAGTATAACGGTTTTGGATTTAAAATGACACTTTCAAATAATTAAAAAGGTGTAAATAAGCATATGGAAGCTAAATTTTCATTTTGTGTCACACTTCACCATGGGTCGTACAAGTGCCATTTTCTTCTCCTTTCTCAACAAAACTACATTTTCTTCTGAACAACCTACCACTTTTCAGTTATGTCAATTGATTAAGACTTAAGTAAACACATGAGGCATTAAATCATATTTTTTAACCTTTACACCTCCCAATAAATCTATACAACTCATTAAATGCACCTTTTTTTACCTCAAAATGACCCAAAATGAGTAAAAGAACTTAAAAAACTAAAGACCAAAGCTAGTATAACATCAAATGACATTAATTAACCTATAAAAAACTTTGTGACATAATTTTTGACCCCCTATAACATTTAAAGGTCAAATTTTTACTTATGGGAGCCCCAATTTGACCTAAAAGTCAAATTTGATCAATAGTTACTTCTCTTACTTTGATGTCTCTATCATAAATCAGTTCTATATGTCCCTTCTTTGATTTTGATTTTTTATATATAAGATTAAAAAGTGGGTTATGGTTTGTTACCCAAAGCTTTAAAATACATGAGATATATCATTAAATCACTAATAGTTAAAAATAAGAAACTAGCCTTCAACCAGAAGGCAAACAAAAATCTAAGCAGAGTTCAACATATCTTCAGATAAAAAAACTAAAAAAGTTCATCAACATTAACAAATACTTTTAAACAATACTAACACAAAGTTTAGCTATTCTGAAGAGTCCTCTAGTTCTTTAGGATTTTTTAGGCTCTTCTTTTAGTTTTGGTTATTGGACATGGTGGCTTTGATTTATCCCTTTTATCCATAGCAATATACATGCTACCCCTTATAATTTTACATGGTCCTTCACCACTAACCCCATCTTCCCTCTTCCTTGTCTTCTCATGTTCTTATTTTTTGTTGACTTGTCACTTATTTTTTCCCTTATTTTTCATTTTCAAATCCATTTCCATGTCCTTCTTCTCATTCTCAATGTCTTTTTTCTCCTACATGATTCTCTCTTAAAGAAAAGGATTCAAGATATTCATGGGATTCCTTTTCACTTCCCATTTTTTACCTTCTCCAAAATCTTGAGACTCTTAAAAATATTCTCTAATGCTCTTGGTTTTCACTCTAAGATCTTTCAATAGTTCAAAGTGTTTATTTATCTTAATCTCCATCTTGACCATCTTGATAATCAATGACCCCATCTTATTGTTAGTTTCAGTAACAAGGTTCTGCCTTTATTTATACTTAAAGTATTCCTTCCCCTTCAAGGTAGTTTTTACCACAAATGGCCCTTCCTTACCCTTCATAAGCATAGAATCATCCTTTCACAACCCTTCTTGAAGTTTCCTTAGGCCAAACTTAGCCTAATTAAGCTTTAGGAGGGTCTCCACTTCAAGATCCTCACACTCAAGGCACCTAAATCCTCCACCTCCTTGGGTTAAACCTTTTCCTACTTTGAGAGGCCTTATCTTTTCATTTACTAATACTTTTGGATGCCTAGGCTAAAGTCTCCTAAAATAATATGGAAGAATCCATAGATTTTTCCTCACTCTTCTCATTAGGTCGTGAGTCTGAATTCTCTAATTCTTCTTTGATTAAATTAGTTAAACAAGTTTCCCTCTACTCCTCAAGAGGCCCTAATTAATATATCAACACTGGGTTATCACACTTTATTAAGGATGAAATTAAGTTCTTGGTATAAAATAGCATCAGAAGTATTCATTTGATATTCAGTAACAAAACTTTCTATGGATATAATCAAGTAATAGGGGAAACTGACCAATTCTAGTGATTGAAATGATTTAATAGAAGAAATTTATGTGAGTAAAGAAATTTGTGTTTACCTTTAACAGTCATATATTATATTATTTGAATACATACCTTTGACCAAGGGTAAGGTAAGTCCATATGCATAAATCCCTTTTTGGTTTTGTGGAACTTTATGTCAGAGTTTAAAAAGATTTGGATGAGTTCATTATTTTTGTGTTTGTCTTTGAATTATTTCACCCCCTCATAAGACAAACTTGTCACCTCCATTATGCTTTCCTTAGTGATGGACATTTTAATTCCCCTCATTTTAACAAATATGTTGTCCTAGGCCATGGTGAAATCTTTGGAAAGATTGGGTTTGAAGCCCATTATCCATTCTATAGAGGGATTCAAGCCTCCTCTTTTCAAAATTCTCCAGATTTAGATGTTTTATTTAATATCCATTTAGGAAATAGGCTTATTACGATCCTTGACACTTCTCATTTTTCTCGAAACAAGATTTTTGGCAATATTCAAGACCTTTATCCTATTGAACTTGTTAGCCTATAATTCAATGCCTTCAAAGAACCACTTAAACTCTCGATCGATAAAATTATAAGACTAATCTTTGAGTATTTTCTCTTATCCTTATTCATCTTTAAATCAATTTCCCATGTCATATTATAATTAAAATTGGCATCATTACTCACATTTCATGCATTCATGATATTAACTATAGTGCATAATTTTGGTAGCAAAGCTACCATTCTCATAATTCCATTTGAGCATTAAGTTATTTAATGAACATTGAAGGAATATCCTCCAATTTCATCCATTTTTTGAAGTTTTTACCACCTACCCTAAGGTTAGCCATGCAATCAAAATAGTGTTTTCCCTCCCTATAGACATGTTTGATGTTAACATCTGGAAACTCATATATGAGTTTCTTTACATCTCTAATCTCATTTAAGACCATCTAATAGGGCTTATATATTTATTTAAGGTATTTTATGATGTTCAAAGATTCACCCTCGATAGTAATATTGTTGATCTTTATATTTTTGGCCACTTGGAATCCCCATAACATAGTTATAGCTTCCAAAACTTGACCATATACTCCACCATTTCTTCCAAGTGCCAAATTAAAGAATCCTCTTTTGGGTTAAGTTTGTTGTGAACTTCCTTTAACTTCTAGTTTAAAAAGTTCAATTTTTTATTATAGACTCATCCTCAAACCCTAAATGAAGGGCCTTCTAGGATAGGCCTCCTCCATTAGTCACCTATTATTCTTTGACCTTAACCCATATATTACCTTTGAGGGTTTTACCTGCTTCAACCCAAGATTCTTTGGAGCTTGGGGTAAAGTTTTACATCCATGTTTCATCCCAAAAATCAACTTTAATCCTATTACGAACACTTTACTTACTACCTTTGAACGATAAATATCTACTTTTAATCAATTCTTTCCAAAAAGCAAACTCTTAGCTAGACACTATTTCCATTAATAGGCTATCTTTTTATCTTTCTTTTAAAAAATTATATCTTACTATTTTATTCCACAAGGACTCATCTTTCATCATTTCTCATCCCATTTTGTCATTCATGGCAACCTTCATGATTTTGATCCTTATTAGGCCTAGTTCCCCTTTGTTCTTGTGATGATAGACCTTGTCCCAAGCCATCAATAGAAACTTATTTCTAACTTCACTTCCTAACCAAAGGAATCTCCTTTGAATTTTTTATATTATATATGTTGCTTTGCATGACATGTAGAAGAGGGAAATTAACTAAACTAGGATAATTTGAAGGGAGATTTTAACCAGTTGGGATTTACCATCTTAAGATAAAATATAGCCTTTATATCTTGTTAGTTTCCTAAGGATTATATCAAGGATTAGTTTCTATCAATCCTTAGTAATTCTTTCACTAAAGAGAGAAATACCTAAGTAGGAAGAGGGTAGCTTCTATATTTAACATTCATGGATTCTAGATCTCCTTTTTTTAGAGACTTTAAAGTATTAACAAAGAAGACTAAGAGTTTTGAGAAGTTAATACATTAGCATGTGACCTTTGTATAGTATTTGAGAATGGATTTGAAATATTTGGCTTCCCCTACTAAAGCTTATCTGAGAACAAAAGTGTCATCGATGAATTTTTGGTGAGTGACAAGGGTCCATTAGTGGAGTTATTTTCAATCCCTTTACCTTCCCTTTCATTATGGCCTTCGCCATACTACGCTAAATATATTACACCACTATAATTAATAGTTAGGGTAGGATAGAATCCCCTTTTCTAAGACCTCTCTACATAAAATAACCCTTCTTGAGCTCCACTAACTAGAATTGATAATTAAGAGGTGGAGATGCAGGCAAAAATTAAACTTCTAAACCTGGGCTTAAATCCAATTTTCTCAAGGATTTTATTGAGGAAGCTCTAAAATACTCTATCATAGGCCTTATTTTAAGTCAATCTTTAGGAACAAACCTACTCTAGCTAGGTTATCCAAGGAATGAATAAGCTCGTGGTCTAGTATGATTATGTTTATGATTTGCCTTTCAAAAATGAAGGTCCCTTGTTATTTTGAAATGATTTTAGTTAACAAAGGTTGAATTCTTAATACCAAATATTTGGTACAAATATTTTATAAGGTATTACATAAAATTATTTTCATAAAATCCTTCACATGAAATGATCCTAATTATTTTGAATTAAGACTACAAAAGTGTTGTTCAACTCTTTAAGAATGGTTCTAGATCTAAACAATAGTCTACTGCAACCACTAATTCAATATGAATAACATCCCATAAGTGTTGAAAAAATATTTGGGGATACCAATATAATTCAAGAAATTTTCCCCCTTACATGGTGAATACTAGGAAATTAACTTCCTCGGGGTTAGGTAGCTTAAGCATATCAATATTTTACTCCTAACTGATGATAATGGAAAACAACCTAAGGAGGGCTTCTTCCTTCCCCATGTCAAAATTATTTATTCCAAAAAGTAGGTTCTTAAATAAAGATATTTCTTCCTCTTTCACCTTATATTCTTGATTGTATACAATGCCATCCTCTTTGACTAGATCTCTAATATTGGTTGCATTTTGGTTCTTACTAGATGATTGAAGAAAAAATTGTGTTTCTATCACCTATTTTAGCCAAATAATTCTATATTTATGCCTCCAGAGGGTTTCCTCCTTAGCTTTCAAGTTGTGGAAGCCACTTATAATTTAATTTTATTTTTATAGCTAATTCTGATTCACACCATTATTTTAAATTTCTTCCTAAAGCTTATGTATATCCTCCTCAATTCTTTTTTCTGCACAAAAATGTTCTCAAACACTTCCTTATTTTAATTATTGAGTTTATGTTTAATGTGATTTATATTAAGAGATATATTGAACATATTTGACCCCTAAAATTTTTATTTCCATCACTCCTTGATGTAATCTAAGATATCTAGGTGATGAATCCACATTTTATCAAATATGAATGGGTGATTTCTCCCTCTAGCCTCTCTACACCCAATGAAAACTAGGGGGTTATGATCATACCCAATCCTAAGAAGTGTAATAAATATATTATTGATATTGAGGTCCCATTTTGGGGATAGTATAAATCTATCCAATCTCACTTGAATGTGATTTTCTAGGTTTTCTATTTGATCAGGTGTAGTTAGCTCCACTTAGAACTACGTCAGCACGGCCATCTTCTGAAATGAAGTTATTAAAATTTGCCATGATATCCACATAGTCTTGAGACTCACCCTTTGTTTTTATCATATAAAAGGGGAGTGTTGAATTCTCAAAATAATATATAGTTCTATGCTTCATAAGTCTTTCAAAAATTCCCTAGGTCCTTCCAAAGATTATTCTAGCTTGTCTTGGAATTGGGAGCATAGATATTTGACATGATCCATTTTGAATTATCCTATTGACCACTAAAAAAATGGAAATTTGATTATTTTTTAATAAAAATATCCCCATCCATGTGTTTGGGATTCCAAAAAATAAGAAGTTCCCCTGAAGCCCCATTGGACTAGAACCAATGCAATTGAAACTTTTCCAAATTATCTCTTTAGCTTGCCCTAGACCAATTTTTGACAATTTAGATTCTTTTTACAACATGATAAAATGATTATTATTTTTATTTAAATTCATAACTATCCTCTACTTATTAGGGTTGTTTTATCCCCCTAACATTTCATGAGATACTCTTTATTTTTTATTCCTAGTAAAATGCCTACCCGATTGTAACGTTCTTTGATTTCCTTTTGGAACCTCCTTTGTCTACTTAATTCTAGTATTTTATCCTCTAGGTCTTCCTAATTATTTGGCCTCCTCACCAACATCCACTTTTTTCTTCACATTCCTAATTTTTCTTACCTAAGTCCAATGGCCATCTTTAGTGGATAAAGGTTTGGTTCGTTATTCTGGGTTATTGAGCTTAACACTTTTTGGAGTAAGAAGCCATTTTTTAACCGTATCACATGGCTCTAAGATTACAACCTTATTTTCCTTGGAAAAATATCCCTTCAACCTGCCTGGTTTTGGTATTATATGGCCTTCCTTATATTTCTCCTCCCTTAATCATTCACTAACTTTGGGATTATTTTCTTCACTCTTACCTCTAATGATTATTTCTTTTTTTTCCTAATCCTTAATTTACACCAAAGCTCACCTATACTACTATAGCTGGGTTGGGTTACTTATTTTATAGTTCCAGTACTAAATCCCCTTTCTCCTCTTCTACTCATCTTGCTAGGATTATAAAATTTGTTTCATTAAACAAGTCTTTAACCCTTTTTTCCTAACACTTTGTCTGCATACCTACATTTCACTACCTAAGTTTTATAGGTTATTTTAACCCTTGAATTGAATATTCTCAACCAATAATGGGTTACTATAAATCTCTTCTAATTAAGTTTGAGCTCCCTACGTACCTTTATATGATAGTTTATAATAACTCCCTCTTCTAAATTTGTATTTGGGTTTGGCTCATATTTTGGGTCTAGGTCATCTTTTTCATTTATTTGGATTTGGATTATTACTTTGGATGCATTTTGGGATTTTTTTGATCCTAAATATTCTTGGTATTTTTAATTATCATTTTTCATTTATTTTTTAATCTTCCTTGGATATTTTAGTTTTAACTTGTCCTTATTGATTTTGAATTGATAATTTTCCAAGTTTTTCAATTATTTTTAAGTATTTTTCATTTTTACACACTCTTATTAACCATCCTATGTTAGAGGTACAATCATTGAGAGGGGGGTGAATTAGTGAGCTTATATATTTCAATCTCAATTTTAATCTTTTAAAATATTAACCAATTAGTAGATAACAATTTGATCAAGTAACATTAACAAGAGAGCTCATTCATTCAATGCATACACAAGATCAAACACATAACACATAGTTCCCATGGGAAACCCTCAAGTGGAATAAAACCCACTCTCAAGCCTAAAACATAAATGGATTACTATCTTATAATAAATTACAAACAATAGATTGATCAACTCCTTTAGACCAACAAACCTTGATCATATCCTCCTGACCAAAGGTATTTAATGAAACACCTATTTCAAAAGGATAAACTACCCCTAAGGAAGATCAAGTCCTTTAAACCCTCCTTTGAACACTTCCACCTTACAAATGATGTCTTAAACACCTGATGATGGATCTCTATTTATCTAACCCCTACACAAACTCTCTCTCTATCTTAAATAGGCCTCTCACATAGGCATGCCATAATTTCTCTCCTTCTTCACTCAAACTATCCTCATTTTCACACTTAAACCTCTTCGCATATCCTCAAATTGTAAGAGAACTATTTTTAAATTATGAACATGGCCTATAGGTCATACACATAGTCAAAAAAATATTATAATCACTAACTCAACCAATATGCACACTACCTATCCTTTACTCCACAACTCTCACATGCACCTTGCACTCTCTCACAAAATATTCTCACACAAAAGTATAGAAACCATCACATTTGGTTTCACTATATATAGAGCATTCATGAATTATCAAGTTCAAAAACTTTTCTCATTAGCCAAAATACATGCCTTCACCCTCAAGGCATCTCATATAGGTCACACTTAAGCATAAGCCTTTTTCAAATAGGCCTAAGTCACTTTTAGGTCCTATGGAGACCCATTCAGCTCTTTGACACTTCTATAAGAAAACTAAGAATATAAGAACACTTTATAAAATCATAGACCCATTCATTATGATCTATAGTCCTCCTTAAGTGCCAACAATCATCATAATACCCTCTTGCTTAAGCACAATTTTGTCAAACAACTCTCTTTACACATGGTCATTATGAGTAAACACACAATCACCTTCTAAGCCTTCACTCATACTACATATGATTGGTAAATCCATCATAATTCACCCATAACATCTTCATGGAATATAAAACACTCCCAAATAGCTAATTCATCATGAGATATCAAAATAACATCAAAATGAGTTCAATTACTCTTCTTGGGTTACTTGCAAAATAAGAATGAACACATAGTAAAATTTGAACCTTAATATAATTGATTATGCACACTTTTAGACATTTAAATTAGGTTCATTATATGATCCATGTATTCTTCTTCATCTTTTCTTTTTACAACATGGTCAAATTCATTCTAGATCAAAATATATGACTCAAAAACTAGACACTAGTTTTTCCCTTGTTAAATTCAAATATATAAATTTCAATGGTCACAGTTAAAATTCAAATACTAAGCTCACATCTCATGTACTCACTACTCATATCAAATATTCACCATCAATCTCTTCCAAACTTCAATTCATAGGTTCCAATGCTTAAATGTTAAACATCTGATAATTGACCTCATCTTGTGTAATCTAGAAAATTTGACTCAATATGTACTATTGATCTCATATACATAGCTTGATCTTTAATAATGCTAAACAACTATCACTTTGACCTCTTGACTTCAATACATACCATTTATATATATCGATATGATCTCCCACTCACCATTGATCCTTGAAAGAAGCTCGATCTTTATCTCTACTCAGTGTTAAATATCATACACTTATCCTCATCTTGCTATTTCATAACATCTTGGAGCAAAAGTGCTCCGTCGATATTGATTAAAATTTAACCTGTGCAAAAATGACTATGGAAACCTTACTTATCTCCTTGGAAGGTCAACTTTGCACCTCCATATCTTTTGCTTCGCTCAAGTGCATGTTCTAAAAATTAGACCATATGATCTCTTCACATAAGAAAATCCAACCATATGTCAAACTGATCTTGAAACCCTCACATGTGTGAGATATATTTCCATTAAAATTCCTTCTCAAAATCTTGTCATAGAGCCAACTATGCTTAGAATGTGCCTAAAAGGCCAACTTTTCACATGCATATATTTTGATGTGCTTCAGTGCATGACCTAAAATTTAGTACAAATCAAGTAGGTAAAAAACTAAACAAACCCATATGATCACCTTCTCCTAAAATTTCCACATATGAAATATATCCCATCATCAAACTACTTACTTAGCTCTTCTTACCACATTACAAATTTGGCTAAGTATGGGAAAACACTATCAATATGCTTGAGAGCCCAACTTTGCACCCATATATATTTGACTATTCTTAAGTACATGACTTGAAATTTATCACATATCAAATATGGACTAATTTTATCACAACCATATGACCAACTCGCCCTAACTCATCCACACGTGGCAATGGTGACATCAATAAACTACCTACTCAAATTTTTTACCACTAGACCCAAGCTATCTAGATGAAAACTATGGATAACTGGATGAATTCCAATTATACACACAAGAAATCAAAGAATATAAAACATCTTAGGGACATTTTTCACATCCTAAAAATAGAATACTCATCCCTAAACATCTCTAACCATGCAAAAACTAAAGATCAACTAAGCCAACTTTAAACACACTAGGACAAGCACATTGCACACTTTGTCATTATGACTTAGGCTATCAAATAACTTAATCCACTCATTGGGAAACTTCCATGAAATCACCATGACATCACTAAAAACTCTCCAATAATGTTCCCCTTTGTCATTTATGTCAACAAACATCATTTAGCTCACCTTTTTTCTCTTCAAGCACTCTCACAATAGGAATTTTCTCCCCCTTTGACATAATGACAAAGTGGGCACCAACTAATCTTAAGGATATAAAAATACCATTAACAAGAAAGGACCATATTATAAAGATTATATAAACTCCCCCTTACCTTAATCCAACATTTCTTGCCTTGATAGCTTCTTCTTGCTTCATGCCAACACTCTTCTTCAACCAAGCACAATAACCAATGAAGAAAGAACACACAAAACATTGAAATATGATGGAACTGTTGACCAATTTTTTCCCCAGGCCAAAAAATTGTTCACCTTCTTTATTCGCTTTTCAAAGACAGTGTTTCTAGGTTGAACAACTTTAATGCCAGTGTTTTCTCATTTTGGTGCAAATAGCTCAGTTTAATGAAGAAGGCCATCAGATCAGGTTCAATAGTCATTGGTGTGAAATGGTTGAACTTTGAACTGTTGAACCAAATTTTGGTTAAACGGGTTTCGTTCAATAAAGAGTTCAACAGCCTGGTTCAAAGCTTGGTTCAAAGGCATGCCCTTAAACCAAAGGGTAAGTTCAAAGGCTCAGTTCCCTTTGGAGGGTAAACACTTCAAGGACTTTTCAAAAATTTGGCCATGGTTCAATTCAACTCAAAGGTTCATCAGCTTTTGTTCACTCCCCATCGGCACGCAATGGTTGAACTTTGAACCGTTGAACCAAATTTTGGTTCAACGGGTTCGGTTCAAGGGTCTGCCCCAAGCCGAAGGGGATCTTCAAGTCCAAAGCACCCTTTCAAAGGGTGGACACTTCATATTCCAAAATATTTGGGCATGCCTCAAAGTAACAGAGGGAAGAAAAGGGAAAGAATTTTCGTGGACAATTTGTCTGCAGAAATGCATAGCCAAAATGCAAAGTCAAAGTGAAAGATTTTTTGTGGACTTTTGTCTATGGGAAACAAAGCAAAGGCAGAAAAGTGCCCTGAGGTGTTAAGAAGAAAGCAAGCTACAGAAGACGAATCCAGCATGAACCTGAGGAGATGCCACGTGGACTCGATGACGTCCCAGTGGACGTCAAGTTTAGCAGAATGATTTAGCCATTGGTTCTCAAGTGATGACGTTTGAGAGGCCATCAATTTTAAGAGGATAAAGTTTTCATTGGTTTTCAAAGCATGATGGTCACATGAACATCAAATTTAACAAGTGAAATAACCAGAAAGTGCCAAAATAAAGAGAAAGCGCCAACCAAGAGCCAAAAATGTAGCGACCTATTGAAAGCTCACCCCAGGGGCCAAACAAGCTAGATGAGACAAAGTGGAGGAAAACCAAAGTAACACGTAAGGAATGAGTAAGTAGTCAGTCCAATTAGTGCTAATCTAAGAAGTGACTCTAGTAGGTGAAATAATGCCAGTGAATTGATCATTTAGGATGCAAGCGGCTGGTAAAACAATCAATTTTCTCTATTTTTCATTAAATGAGAAGGCAAATCATGTAATAACCTAGACAAAGGTAGATTTCAAGGGGACAAAGTGCATAGTTCATTAATTATTTTGAGCGACTTATTTCCTTTCATGAATAGACGCAATAAGCCACTTGTAACCAAGAAGTGTTAATGAGCCTCTTGGACTTTCCATATATATTGCGAACTTGGTCATTTTGTAATCATCTTTTCACAAATTTTACAAGGCACAGCTCTGTTAAAATTTCTACTTGAATCAATCAAAGTAGATTTTTTACCTCTTCTTGGATAGATATTTTATGTATGTCCTGAGTGTTTAAATTGTGTCCAATCATTATCTTTTGATGCTCTCACAGGTTCAGCACCAACACACCAGTTATCTACAAGGTGCCATTATCTGCAACTAATAGGAGAAGAGTTCCATTTGGAGGTATAGAACAAAGGAAGTCATTTACAGTATGTATTTCACAGCATCTGGTGAGTCCATGTTCATATGTTTTCATAAGATCCTCCCTACCATTTCCCTACAGCCTAGTCTTTCTGCCAAGTCTGAGTGTATGTTTGTTGTCTTTATTTGATCCTGAGAGTGGGTGTGAGAAGGTCATCTTGTTTTGGTGTATCACCTCCTTACAATAATTTATTTTCCTGCATCTTTTTTTTTCCCTTTTCATCCCCCCCATTATATAGCTATATATATATATATATATATATATATACCTGTATGTATTTACACTACCTAAAACAAACATGATACATCAAAGGGAGCTGGCCCTTATCTAGAGACTCTCCTCTCCAGCTTTGATGTCCCATAGGCGAGAGAGGAGTTTCCATGTTGTGAGGAGAGGGCAGGAACTTGTTTTCCTGCCACTGGGTGCACTTTCCTGCATCAACAATTTTTGGCACGCTTAGTGGGACCAACTGGGATAAGTTTTGTCCAAAGAATTGAAGAATTTTGTTGTGTTCTTCAACCAACCAGCCTTTAGAAGCTTCTACATCAAACACCAATGGTGACTATGAGTTAAATCAACTGGTTAAGCAATTCTAGTACCATACCACCTTTCAAGTTTTCCAGCACTGTGCACGTCAACAGTTTTAGCATGCCCAGTGGGACATATAGTTTGATAACTCAGAAAGGTTTCAAGATTGATGTTGGTCCTGTCATAGCAATTTCAAGTTTTCCAACATCTGGTGACTCCACTGGCAAGAGCTTTAGTTTTCATATTAAGACTAGTGTCTTAAATTTCTATGCCTAAGGTCACCACAAGGTCTGCTTCAAGATGGGTTCCTTTTGAATTCATCAAATTACCTTTAAATCTGTTAAAAGATTACAATTTGAGAGAACCTATCCTTATCCAACAAGCAATCCTCCTAAACCTGTTATAAGAGACACAGCCACAACAAAACCTCAGTTACAGCCAATTCCAGACATGGCATTGCCTTTTGTGGCTTTTTGTGGTGAGAGCCCCTTGAATCTCCCATGCTATGATCCAATTCCAGGAATAGCTCTAAAAAATGTGCCTTCTTTTGATGGATTGGGGCCTATTACAGTCATTGAGCATATTAAGAATATTACTAATCTCTGCAATATTCATAATGTAACAGAAGAAAATATTGCCATCAGACTACTAGCATTATCACTAAAAGGCAAAGCTCTTGACTGGTATGGCACTTTGCCTATGAATTCAATACATTCTTGGAATGAATTAGGGACTCAGTTGATAGATCATTTTGGGTAAAAAGGTGATGACCTCTCACTTGTTGAGTAGCTGACAACCATAAAGAGAGCTCCACATGAGTATATGCAGGACTTCAACACACATTTTCAAAAGACTTCGGATAGAATTCCCATCCTGGTAAGACTAACTCCCAGCTACACTTTCTTGTACTATTTAAAGGCATTAAATAGTGACATTGTTATGATGATCCAATCTATGGGAGGGCATATACTGCTTGATGCTTATGACATAGCCATAGCAGCTAAAAATTGCTTAGTTCAAGCTGGGAAAATAGCCCCTAGGCCCCACATGCCACTTTTCCCAGAAATGTTGCCCCCAACTCAGACCATTGCTCCCACATTGGCTCCTTTTCCTACCATAGAGAAACTAGCTGCCACTCCATCTAATGAGCTTCACGAGGTTAAAAGCTTGTTGCAGAACATGTCCAATGAATTTGTTGCCGTTAAAAGGCAGCAAGCTCAAGGCTACAAACCAAATCAAGGATACCATAATTATGGTCAAGCCCTTAGACCCCCTTTCAAAATTATAATCAAGGTCAGGGGTAGCTCACTATAACCAGGCCATTTCAAAATTACAACACCAATCCCTCCTCATCATCTAGGGCCATGGTGCCTATTCAGAACAATTTAGTACAAGAGCAGCCTCGCTAATTGACCATGGGATATGGTCAAGAATAGGCCGTTTACACAAATGAGATGATGAACTATTTTTAGAATGCAGATAACTAAATAGCTACTCAGTCTCAGGTCCTCGAGCCTTCAATGCAACCCAGCACAAGTAGCAATCAAGCCCAGCTTGATTCCACCCTAATGAATCACCTAGAAGGGGAATTTTATTCAATAAATTATGTGGGCACTGCAGACAATCAGGCTGATTGCATTGCAGCCAACACAAGGTTTAAAAGAAGAGTGGTGTCAGAGGCCTAGGCTACTACTCAGATGACAGTAGCACCTCCTCCATCACACTCTAATTTAAAATCCCTAAATTTTAGGCAACCATCTACACCTTTAGCCCCTCAGCCTACAATTCATCCTAGAGTCAACCCCAAAGAAAAATTAAAGGGAGGCAGTCCTCAAATCAATATAGTAGACCAAATGAAGAAGTTGCATATGAATATCTTTTTATGGGATTCCTTGTCTCTTCCAGGCCAGAAGGACATGTTAAAGAAGGAATTGCATGAGCTGGATTGTCTAGCCATCCCAGCAGGCACTGATAATGTCTTGATGAAAAATGGACAGCCTTCTACTTCAGGACAAGTAAAGAAAGAAGAAAAAACTCCCCCTTTCTATGTATCCTTGGTTATTGGGGATTTTTTGGTACATAATTGCATAATTGACAGTGGGGCTAGCACCTTAGTAATGCCCAAGTGTATTGCTGACAAGATGAGACTGAAGTATGAAGAGATGAACAAAGGCATCCTACAGCTAGATGGGACACCTACAAAAATAGTTGGGATTGTGAAGAGTTTAGGCTTGATGCTACATGCTTGCCCAACCTTCTCAATTCCCCATGATATAGTGGTAGCAGATGTTCCTCCTTATTTCACAATTTGCTTGTCCAGGGACTTCACATCAAAAATAGGTGGCTATCTAGTAGCGAATTGGTCATATTTGATTTTTAGAACGAAGTATGGGACCAAGGTAAAAATTGAGTCTGAGCCACTCTATAAGGACCATCTAGAACCATTCACGCCCAAGGCAACAAATGTCAGTTACACAATCATTGACTCAGAAGAATCCCAAATAGACCAAGCTCTATCTTTCGCTCTTGTAGGAGTCGTAGACTTACTCTTGGATGAGTGGGGAAATGATAACTTTGAACATGATACATACAAGTTCATTGAGGAGGCAGACCTTGGAGTCTATTGCATGCATGAGGAGGGCACCTTCATGTCAAATTTAATGAAAGCAAGAAAAGAAGACCTTGGCCTATGGCAGCTGTATTTTGATAGTTCCAAAAATAAGCTAGGCACTGGAGGTGGGGCAATGCTAGTCTCCCCTTCAAAGGAAATGTACTTTTCAGCTTTCCATTTCCAATTCTCTTGCACAAGTAATGTTGCAGAATATGAGTCCCTTATCCATGGGCTGGAATGGGTAAGAAAAAGAGGGATTAAAGAGCTGTAGGTTTTGGGAGATAGCAAGCTAATTGTAAACCAAGTAAAAGGCCTAAATCTGACCAAGAATTTCTTGCTGAAGTCTTACAAGCATAGATTATGGGACTTGGTGAAGGATTTTCTTGCTTTCAATATTACCTCCATTCCTAGAGAGCAAAACAAACAAGTGGATAGGCTGGCAGCAATTGGTGCCCAATTTGACATTTCAAAGGAAATAAGTCGAGACTATGGTTCGTAACACCTGAAGGTGGTGGTTCGGCCTTCAGTTCCTAACAACATTGCAAATTGGTAAGTTTTTGAAAGCGACCAGCAAATAGCTTTTTTCTTGCAAGAAGAAGCTAAATTTGCAACACATAATCAAGCAAAATTGTAACAGCAGTATGGTAATCAGATTGTTTAGTTGAAGAACAATAAACTCCCTAAAGGGTTGGTCACACTTGAAAGCATATTCAATAGAGATGACCAATTAAGAAATGTCAAGGCATGCATCATAACCCAAGAGGAGGATTATGAAATGGTTGAAATCTTCAAGGACAAGCTGCTTGTGCTTGGAAAAGTCTACACATTTCAAGAAAGGTGGGCTTTTGGTTTGCTGTGTCGGGAGTTCTCTGATGTCTTTGCTTGGAATTACAGTGACTTAAAGCGCTTCAAACCGAGGCTTACCCAGCACACTATTGAACTAGAAGAAGGTGCTAGGCTAGTCATTCAAAAGCAAAGACTTGTAAATCCAACAATTGAGCCCCTCATGCAAAGGGGATTGGCCAAATTGATTGATTCTAGAATTATATTTCCAATCAAGCATTCTAGCTAGCTGGCCAACCTTGTTCCCATTAGAAAAAAGAATGGGGAGATCAGGCTGTGTGTCAACTTTAGAGACCTTAATAAAGTCTCTTTAAAGGATCATTATCCCCTTCCAAGCATGGAGTGGATTCTTTAGAAGGTAACAGGTAATGAGTGTTTCTTCCTCCTGGATGGTTATTTAGGGTATAATCAGATTCTAGTGCAAGGTTGTGATCAACACAAAATAGCCTTCACTACTAAATGGGGGACATTTGCCTACAAGAAGATTCCCTTTGGGCTATCTAATGCTGGTGCTACCTTTCAGTGAGCCATGGACATGGCTTTTGGAAGTTTGATGAATAACAATGTGCTGGTCTACCTCGACGATGTGACGGTATTCTCCAAAAAAGTGAGCCAACACATAGAGCACCTCAAATTTTTTTTTGAAAGGTGTAAGAAGTTTGGTATCTTTCTCAATCCAAAGAAGTGTGTGTTTGTTGTTCATGAAGGGAAAATCCTTGGCCACATTGTGTCTAAGGAGGGCTTATCCATTGACCCTGAGAGAGTTCGCTCTATTTTGGAGATGTCCCTACCAAAGCACAAGAAAAGCCTGCAAAGTTTCTTTGGTAGAATTAATTTTATTCAGAGATTCATTCTAAATTTTGCAGAGATAGTTAAGCCGCTCACCCCTATGCTGAAGAAGGGTGAGGAATTCAAGTGGATAGCTCAAAGGAAAGACAGCTTTGAGGCCATCAAGCAGGCCATAACCTGGGCTCCCACTTTGATCAGCCCTGACTTCAACAAAGACTTCAATCTCTACACTTTCAGTAATGAAGAGGTGATATCCACCATGCTTATCCAAGCAAGGGGTGATGACCTCAAATAGCCACTTGCCTTTTTCAGCCAAATATTAAAGGATTTTAAAGTTAGGTACACGTATGTAGAAAAGCAAGTCCTGGCAGTAGTGTGGATCTTGAAGAAATTTAGGCATATGTTGTCTAACAGCAAGATCCACCTCATGGTCCCACATCCTAGCATCAAGGATTTCTTGACCAATCAAGACCTAAATGAGAAGAGGGCAGGGTGGATTACCAAAGTGATGGAGTATGATGTAGACATCAAGATCACCAAGCTAGTGAGGGGAAGAGGCCTGTGTGAACAGCTCGCTGTAGACTTAAAGTAAGAGAGGAAAGATAGCTTGTTAATTCACGATGCGGCCACTATAGAGGAACTAGCTATCATAAAGGATTAGAATTAGACCTAAGGCATTTCCTTACTACTGGTGAGTGCCCACAAGGTCTTGATAAGACTGGAAGAAGGTATTTTAAACTCTAGTCTCTCCCTTATGTTTTGGTTGATGAAGTACTTTTTAGGAGGGATTTCTCTGGGGTCCTCCTGAGGTGTATTAACCTAAACTAGGCTAATAAGGTATTGGCTGAGTTCCATGATGGACCAATTCATGGTCATTTCACTCCTAGAGCTACTATAATAAGGATAATGAGAGATGGCTATTTTTGGCCTACTCTTTTTAAGGATACCCATGCCTGGGTAAGAAAGTGCTAGAAGTGTGCACTTTTTGATGAAAAACAATGATTGGTCGCCATGCCTTTACAGCCCATTCAAGTTGAGCAACCATTCATGTAGTGGGGCCTAGATTTCATAGGTATGATCAATCCTCCCTCTAGTGCTGGGCACAAATGGGTCCTGACTACTATAGATTATTTCACCAAGTGGGTGGAGGCCATCACCCTAAAAGAGGAAAATGAAAGTGCAGTCTTGGAATTTTATGAGGACCTGGTAATAGGATTTGGGGTTCCAGCCACCATAATCTCAGATAATGCCTTGGCTTTTTTGGGAGCTAAAACAAGTGAATGGGCGGTAAGGTATGGCATATACCTTAGCACTTCATCAAATTATTATCTGTAGGGGAATGGAATAGCTAAGTCCATGAACAAAAATTTGATCAAAATCATAAAGAGGACTATGGAAGAAAATCAGAGGACTTGGCATGCCAAGCTAAAGATAGCTCTATGGGCTGACCAAATTACTCTAAAGAAAGCAATCAAAAAATCTCCATATATGCTTGTATATGGAAGAGAAGCTAGGCTTCCCATCTCACTTGAATTACCAACATTGGATCTCACCCACCAGCTACAATTTGAAGAAGGAACCAGCATGGAGGTCAGGCTATGTGAGTTGATGGAGCTCCAAGAGGTAAGGGATCGGGCTTCTTCTAAAGATCAAGCAAGTAAAAAGGCACTTCAACAAGAAATATTTATCAAGAGATTTCTTTAAAGGAAAACATTGTCCTAAAATGGGATGAAGATCGAGCTAAGCTTGGGAAACATGCAAAATTTGATGCCTTATGGAGCGGTCCTTACATGATTACTCAATGCAAGCAGCATAATGCATTCCAACTTTCCAGGTTGGATGGCGAAGAACTGTGAATCCCAATAATGGGATATATCTAAAGTATTACCACTAATTTTTGGGTTTGCTTGTACATATTTTCCCTTGCTTTCTTTCCTATTTTCCCTAAGTGTTATTACACTAGTAGTAGTTTTCTTAGTCTTGTGTGTGTTTTCATTTCATGGAAGTAGATCTGCGTGGTTGGTTCTAAGTTTTGACAGAGCTATTACTAGTTTCCAATGTTACTATTTGACTCCATGCCTAATGGATTTTTCAAGGCAGTTGGTCTTTATGCATAGTAGGCATGCTTCCCCTGTGAGTCACCAACTATTGACAAATTTTTGCCCCAGGCCAAAAAATCATTCACCTTCTTTATTCACTTTTCAAAGACAGTGTTTCCAAGTTAAACAACTTCAATGCCAGTGTTTTCTCATTTTGGTGCAAATGGCTCAGTTTAATGAAGATGGCCATCAGATCTGATTTAGCAGTCATTGGCATGAAATGGTTGAACTTTGAATCATTGAACCAAATTTTGGTTCAATGGGTTCAATTCAATAAAGAGTTCAACGGCCTGGTTCAAAGCTTGGTTCAAAGGCATGTCCTTGAACCGAAGGGTAAGTTCAAAGGCTCAGTGCCCTTTAAAGGGTGAACACTTCAAGGAATTTTCAAATATTTGGGCATGGTTCAATTCAATTCAAAGGTTCATCAGCTTTTGTTCACTCCCCATCGATGCACAATGGTTCAACTTTGAAGCATTGAACCAAATTTTGGTTCAACGGGTTCGGTTCAAGGGTCTACCCCAAGCCAAAGGGGATCTTCAAGCCCAAAGCACCCTTTCAGAGGGTGGACACTTCATATTCCAAAATATTTGGGTGCACCTCAATGTAACAAAGGGAAGAAAAGGGAAAGAATTTCCACAGACAATTTGTCTGTGAAAATGCACAGCCAAAATGCAAAGTCAAAGCAGAAGATTTGTTGCAGACTTTTGTTTACGGGAAAAGTTTACAGACATTTTGTCCATGAAAAACAAAGCAAAGGTAGAAAAGTGCCTTGAGGTGTTAAGAAGAAAGCAAGCTGCAAAAGATGAAGCCAGCATGAACCCGAGGAGAGGCCACGTGGACCCGTTGACATCCTGGTAGACGTCAAGTTTAGCAGAATGGTTTAGCCATTGGTTCTCAAGTGATGACATTCAAGAGGCCATCAATTTTAAGAGGATGAAGTGTCTGTTGGTTTTCAAAGCATGACGGTCACATGAATGTCAAATTTAACAAGTGAAATAACTAGAAAGTGCTAAAATAAAGAGAAAGCACCAACCAAGAGCCAGAAATGCAGCGACCTACTGAAAGCTCGCCCTAGGGGCCGAACAAGCTAGATGAGAAAAAGTGGAGGAAAACCAAAGAAACACATAAGGAATGAGTAAGCAGTCAGTCCAACTAGTGTTAATCTGAGAAGTGACTCTAGTAGGTGAAATAGTGTCAGTGAATTGATCATTTAGGATGCAAGCGGCTGGTAAAATAACCAATTTTCTCTATTTTTCATTAAATGAGAAGGCAAATCATGTATTAACCTAGACAAAGGCAGATTTCAAGGGGACAAAGTGCACAATTCATTAATTATTTTGAGTGACTTGTTTCCTTTCATGAATAGACGTAATAAGCTACTTGTAACCAAAAAGTGCCAATGAGCCTCTTGGACTTTCCATATATATTGTGAACTTGGTCATTTTGTAATCAACTTTTCACAAATTTTACATGGCACAACTCTATTAAAATTTCCACCTAAATCAATAAAGTATCTTTTTTACCTCTTCTTGGATAGATATTCTGTGTATGTCCTGAGTGTTTGAACTATGTCCAGTCATTGTCTTTTGATGCTCTCACAGGTTCAGCAACAACACACTAGTTATCTACAAGGCACCATTATCTGTAGCTGATAGGAGAAGAGTTCCATTTGGAGGTATAAAATAGAGGAAGTCATTTATAGTATGTATTTCACAGCATCTTGGTGAGTCCCTGTTCTTGTGTTTTCATAAGAACCTCCCTACCATTTCCCTATAGCCTAGTCTTTCTGCCAAGTCTGAGTGTATGTTTGTTGTCTTTGTCTGATCCTGAGAGTGGGTGTGAGAAGTTCATCTTGTTTTGGTGTATCACCTCCTTAGATTAGTTTATTTTCTTGCATCTTTTTTTTCCCTTTTCATCCCCCCCATTATATAGCTATATATATATATATATATATATATATATATATATATATATATATATATATATATAAACACATGTATGTATTTAAACTGCCTGAAACAAACATGATACATCAAAAGGAGCTAGCCCTTATCTAGAGACTCTCCTCTCCAGCTTCATTGTCCCACAAGTGAGAGAGGAGTTTCCATGTTGCAAGGAGAGGGCAGGAACTTGTTTTCCTGCCACTAGGTGCACTTTCCTGCGTCAACAAGAACTTACCAAGAGAAATTTGAGAGGGACTCCCGTAAAGATTTTTGAGCAATTTCACCTTCTAAACATCTTCATATCTCCATACACCATGAAGAACCACCTCACAGGCTTATTAGCCTTCTCTCTCAAACCACCTCAAGGACCACCAACAAAATTTTATGCCACTCACAAAATATAAAACATGCTCTAGAAATAACCTGAGAACTCACCTTGAAATACTCATGCCTTTATCTTTCAGAGAAACTAAACAAAAATCACATCTTCAAGACTAGGCCTATCTAGACTCCTTGTAGCCCTACCTAGAACTTGTAGATCTCACAAATGTTTGTAAACATGACTTCAATACCTAAAACTTCATATCTATGCCATTCTCATATTCCCCCTCAATCACACCAATTTATAACAACTATCTCATCCTCTGAAATATACTTTCTTCACAAACCAACTACCTAATTAGGCCTCCAACTTGATAAAAATTTGAATAAATTGAGAAGCACAAACCTCCAAATCTATTTGAATCATGATTTGACAACCCATTTATCCCATTAAACATATTAAGAAGCCTCATACCTCAACTCATAAGATAGGCTAATTTTCTAGCAGAGCCCAGAACCTTAGATTCTCAAAACAAACAAGGTCAACATAACTCCTTCTAGTCAGTATCCACCTCTGAAACTTCTTGTACACCTAGAGATAACCATTACACATTTCTATACCAAGATTTGATATTCCACATAATTGGAACCCTTGACTTCTTTTTACCCATTTTAGGACCTACAAGCTCTTAAGCACAAAATGGGAAACCTGAGAGCTAACAATAATCTCCAAATTGATTTCAACATACCTTCAAATCATAAAACCACCTAGAGCATGCTTTAATAAGGTCAATAAACCTTTCTATGCAAAAATATCATCTTGAAAAATCAAAAATCCTCTTTTACCATTTGGGAACCTTCAATCTGACCCTATAGACTGCTCTATATATAGTTATCAACATCATGACATCACCTTAGCATATTTTCCACTTGGACATACCAATTCCAACTGAAAACACTCAACTCTCGTCTTCTAGGACAATCTCAAGAACACCACAACAACACTTTCTTCTCCACTAAAAGGAGTATCTTAAGAAGCATAGATAGAGATATCCTCTACACCATAATGTAATAAAACAAATTGAAGCTAGGAGTGGCCCACATCTCCTCATTAACCAGTGGAATATTTTTGTATCTGTAGGCTAGATTGTCCTTCTTCTTCTTTTTAGGCTTAAGAGAAACAACTTGATCCTCTAATACAAAATTCTCCTTCTCTTTTATGATAGAATTGATAACACATGGAGACAACATAGATTCATGACATACCTTCTCAATTAAAAAATCTTCCTTACAGTTTAGAACCTCATTACTAAGTATTGACAATTGATGTTCTTTACAAGAAACTTGATCAACAATAGTAGGATGTTCACTTGGATCCATACACATCTTAGGACTAGCCTCAACCAGTACCTTGGTCTTTTCCTTGAGCTTGTTCTCTTCATTCTCAACATGAGTAGACAATGAGAACCCTTGGCACTCTTTAACTTCTGAAGCATTTTCCACCATAGCAAATAGATTACTTGGACCTACATACTCATCATAATTCCTACTTACCACCTTTGGCTTCCATGAATCGACTTGCCTTCTTCCTTGCACTCTAGGATCCTGATTAAACCTATTCTAAATTATAGGCCTCTACTTATATAATCTAATAATGTGACCTCTCTTTTGATAGTTAAATCACATCATACATTTTGAAAAAAGATCATTATATCTTACCATATTTGGATAAAATATTTTAATGTGTCCTAGTTAATAACAACTGTAGCACTCAATATCTCTTGAAGGAAAATCAAATTGCCTTACCTTAAATGGACAATGTTTTACAAAGTGTCCTATATCATGATAGATGAAAGACTCAACCTTGCTCACACCTTTTGACTAATTACCCCCATCATAGTTCCATGAAAATTCATTTTTAACAGGTCTTCTACATTCTCAAGCTCTATTCCTAAATTGATTACAAGTATAGTAGTAACCTTTGAAATTTGCATACCTCATGGCATTTGGTCATTTGATCTATGTTTTATTCATTCTACCAACACCTTCATTCCTTTTCTAATGATTTATCTTCAAAGGTTGATCCACCTTGATCTTATTAACATTCATGCCAACTTGAGAAATAAATTTAGGCTTTTCATTAAAACCTAATCCAAATCTGTCACTAGCTAACTTTTGACTCTTTAGGAGATTATCTAGATCATTAGAAATTTTATCAAACTTGACAAATTATTTCACCTTGATTACATATTTATCTAACTTAGATCTCAATAACTCATTTTTAGTTACATACCTTTCACATCCATCTTGTTTAGCTTTTAGGCTTGTAGACAGAATTTCCAATTGACAATTGAGATGCTTGACCATATCTTCATGATCCTTGGCATCTTCATCCATTATTACCTTAAATAGAATGAATTTCTCCTCAAACTCCTTGAGTTTATATTTTATTTTTCTTATTGATCTTATTCTTAATCTTTAGTTCTTCATGAGCATTTGTCAATGTAGTATCATAGTCCACCTCATCTTCATCATCATTTAAATCACTCCAAGTAGACTCTTTTTGATGTGAGCAACTTATTTCCTCATCCATGAAAGGGGTCTATCTTAAAAAATACCATCATTTTCATGATCATACTCTGAGTCACTATCTTCACTCTCATCTAATGAGATTCAATCTTCTTTGGTGTAGAGACTCTTTTTGTTCTTGAAGTACTTCTTATTATCAAACCTTCTAAATCCCTTGTTTGCTTTTATCAGCCTTAAATGTTCTTTTTCCATCATCATGATCTTGATCATGCTCTTCATCATCATCCTTATTATACTTATGAGGGAACTTATTATAAAAATGTCCTATCTCACCATAATTAGAGCATTTGAGGGGTATTTTACCTTTATACTTTCCTGAACATGTTCTCAATTTCCTTGAAATCAAAGCAATTAGTTCATCCTCATCTATATCAAGAATGTCATCCTCCTTGAGTTTCTTACCTTGTTACTTATTCTTTGTCTTCATTTTATTCTTGAAATTTACTTCCTTCTTTGGTGGTATATCATCATTCTTCCTCATCTCATAGGTAATAAGGGTACCATGCAATTGATCCATATTCAACTGAGTAAGATTATGACTTTCTTCTATAGTAGATACTTTCATATCAAACTTGGGGATAGATACCTTAATACCTTTTGAAAAATATTAGCATCTTCAAGGTTCTCTCTAAGACCTCTGATGATGTTCACAATCTCATCAACTTTCTGTAAAAAGGATGCCATACTATCATCTTCATTCATCTTGAAACTTTCAAATTGCCTTTTATGAGTCTACAACTTAGCAATCTTGACCTTTAAATATCCTTCATAAATTATTTGTATTTTATCCCATATATCTTTAGCATAATTGTAATGGATTACCTTCATAAACTTAGTTTTTGTAAGACCACAGGTGATGGCATTCATTACCTTATAATTATTCTCAAATAGCTTCTTGTCTACAGCTCTAGATAGAGGAGTAGTAGGAATAACATAGCCATCCACAATAAATTATCATACATCAAATTATATGGACATAATGTATATCCTCATCATGGCACTCCAAAATTCATAATTAGATCCATTGAACATCAGTGATTGCTTAGTATAGAAACGTCATTGATGACTACCCATATTGTACCTTGGATTACCTTCAAGTTGTCAAGACTTTACCAAAGGACCCACTCTGATACCAATTATTAGAGGTATAATAATTGAGATGGGATGAATCTATGAGCCTAGATATCTTAATTTCAATTGCAATCCTTTAAAATATTAACCAATCAACATATATTAATTTGATGAAGAAACATTAATAAAAGAGCTCATTCATTCAATGTATATACAAGATCAAACACATAACACATAGTTCCTATGGGAAACCCTCATAGGGAACTAAACCCACTCTCAAGCCTACAACACAAATAGACTATTATCTTATAATAAAATACAAACAAGATACTAATCAACTACTTTAGACTATCAAACCTTGATTATATCCTCCTGACCAAAGGAATTTAGTGAAACACCTATTTCACAAGGAACAAGTGCCCCTAAGGAAGATCAAGTCCTTTAGACCCTCCTTTGAACACTTCCACCTTACAAATGATGTCTTAAACACCTGATTATGGATCTCTATTTATCTAACCCCTACACAAACTCTCTATCTATCTCACATAGGCATGCCACAATCTCTCTCCTTCTTCACTCAAATTGCCCTCATTTTAACACTCAGACCTCTTCACATATCCTCAAATTACAAGAGTACTATTATAACATTAGGAACATGACCTATAGGTCATACACATAGTCAACAAACTATTCTACTCATTAACTTAACCAATAGGCACACTACCTATTCTTTGTTCCATAACTCTCACATGCACCTTGCACTCTCTCACATAATCTTCTCACACAAAATTCTAGAAACCATCACATTTGGTTTCACTATATATAGAGCATTCATGAATTATCAATTTCACAAACTTTTTTTATCTACCATAATACATGCTTTCACCCTTAAGGCATCTTACATAGGTCACACTTAAGCATAAGCCTTTTTCAAATAGGACTAAGTCACTTTTAGTTCATATGGAGACCCATTTAGCTCTTTGACACTTCTCTAAGCAAAATAAGAGTATAGGAATACTTTATAAAATCATAGACCCATTATATATGATCCATAGGCCATCATTAAGTGCCAATAATCATCATAGTACCCCCTTTTTTTAATCATAATTTGCTCAAATAACTCTTTGTACACACAGTCACTATCAGTGAACACACAATCACCTTTTAAGCCTTTTTTCATACTACATAGAATTGTTCAATCCATCATAATGCACCCAAAGTATCATCATAGATTCTACAACACTCCTAAAAATTTAATTCATCATGAGATATCAAAACAACATCAAAATGAGCTCAACTACCCTTCTTGAGTTACTTGAAAAATAAACGCAAACACACAATAAACTTTGAACATTAATATTTGACTTTACACACTTTTAGATCTTAAAATTAGGTACATTATATGTGCCATGGAGTCCTCTTCATTTTTTATTTTTACAACATGGTTAAATTCATTCTAGATCAAAATATATGACTAAAAAACTAGACATTGGTTTTTCCCTTATTAAATTCAAATATTTAAATGTCAATGGTCATAGTTAAACTTTGAATACTAAGCTCGTATATTTTTTCCTTTCTTCTCAAATTAAATACACAACATTGATCTCTTTTGAACTTTAATGCATAGGTGCTAATGCTTAAATGTTAAACATCTGACAGTTGGTCTCGTATCATGCAATCTATAAACTTTGACTCAACATGTACTATCAATCTCTTGTAAATAGCTTGGTCTTTAACAATGATAATTAGATATCACTTTGACCTCTTCACTTTAATACAAACCATTTATTTATCTCTATATGATCCCGACTCACTATTGATCCTTGAAATAAGCTCGATCTTTATATTTTCTCAGCATTAAACATCATGTACTTTTCCTCATCTTGTTGCTTCCTAAAATTTTGGAGCAAACATGCTATATAAATCTTTCTCAAACTTTAACTTTTATATAAATGACTAAGTATGGGAACCTTGCTTATCTCCCTAGAAGGTCAACTTTGTATCTCCATATCTTTTGCTTTTCTCAAGCGCATGTTCTAAAAATTGGACCATATGATCTCCTCACATAAGAGAATCCAACCATGTATCAAACTACTCTTGGAACCCTCACACATGTGAGATATATTACCATTAAAATTCATTATCAAAATCTTCTATCACAGAGCCAACTATGCTTATACGTGCCTAGAAGGCTGACTTTGCACATGCATATATTTTGATGCACTTCAGTGTATGACCTAAAATTTAGTTTAAAATAACTAGGTATAAAATTTAAAAAACCCATATGATCACCTTCTCATAAAAATTCCACACATGTGATATATTCTATTATCAAACTACTTACTTGGCTCTTCTTGCCACATTGAAAATTTGGCTAAGTATGGAAAAACACTGTCAAAATACCTGATAGCCCAACTTTGCACCTACATATCTTTAACTAAAGTTAGGAACATGACCTAAGATTTAGTACATAGCACCTAGGGACTAATGTTATCACAACCATATGACCAACTCCCCTTGAATAATCCACACATGGCAATGATGATGTCAAAAAACTACCTACTCAGAATTTCTACCACTAGACCTAAACTATCTAGATTAAAACTATGGACAACCAGATGAATTTCACGTATGCACACAAGTACTCAAAGAATATAAAACATATTAGGGACATTTTTCACATCCTCAAAATATCATACTCATCCATGAACATATCTAACCATGCCAAAACTAAAGATCAACCAAGCCAAATTTAAGCACACTAGGACAAGCACATTACACACTTTATCATTATCACTTAGGCTATCAAAGTACTTCATCCACTCACCAAGACACCTCCATGACATCATTGATAACTTTCCAACATCATATATATGCATGCATTTATTCTATTTTTTTATCCTTATATCCTTAGGGTTTCTCAAATGTAGTTCTTGTGCCCTCCATGATTGAGATTATGGTATTTTCATGTAGTCATTTAATTAAAAGGTAAGTTAAGGTATGTATTTGGTAATTTTAGGTATCATTTATCAATATTTATTTTATCCTTTATTTTTAGTTATTTTCTTTTGGTTGTTATGTTTCTATCCCAAAATATCATCCCATCTGACACTATTGTGACATGTGATGAGATTTGGGTGGGGCATATATATACACAAAACATTTGTCACTTTTATCACTTTAATAAAACTTTATTTTATAATTATTTGTCAATGCATCAATCTCCCTAAGTGTATGCCTTAAATGTTACACTAGGAATGGGGTCAGATTGACTTGTGGTAATTTTTGATAGATGTTTGCATATTATGTTTTCACACCATCACTATTATTAATCTGAGCTCCTTTTGATCTCTATCCATCTTTCTTCTATGTTTACTTTTTATCTATATTTTTAAAATTCCCTATACCTTAAGGTATCAGCATGGTTGATACCATTTATTTAATATCTTTGTCTCTCATGTACTATATTATCCAACCTGATATAGTTATAATTATGTCTTCTAAAAGTGTATCAACATGTCCAATATTATGTTTTTTTATCCGACATCTTCCAACTGTATCAGCCTAGTTGATACCATTAGCTTAAATTTTAGGGTTGGTTTTAAGTATTGTATATATCTATAGGGATAATATTTCATTCCTAAAAGATATATCACATTCATACACCTTTCTTTCACTCATACTTCTACCCTAAATTAGTATTTGGGAGAGTTAATGGCTTTAAACCTTATCTTGGATGTCTTTTCTTATGGTGTCATTAAATCTCAATAAGAAACATCATTGAGAGTTCCTAAATAAGGATATAGGTATTCATCAAACCATTTGTGGTCTTTAACCTATAACATATCTTTCAAATCTCCATTTGAACCAAATAAGAGATTGAATCATCGACAAGTCCACCCTAAGGTAAGTATTTATATACCTATACTCTTTCCTTTTACTTATCTAATAGATTAGATATTGTTTATTAATTTTTTGATAAATGTGTATATCATTTATTACGCTTTTCCTTATATATAATAAGGGTTGCTTAGGTTTTACATTTATCACCTTAGGTTACATAGATACCAATTTGGTTGACCATTTCACCTTACCTTCTTTATAATCATATACCCATCATTTATTTTAATTTTACCAATTTACAATCATAGTTACAATCATTTCCCTTTGTTGATGTCTAATGAGAACTATATCCTTATGTCATAAGATTAATATTTGTAACCCTTTCTTCTATACATTTGATTTTTATATTATCCTTTTTTATATCTAAAAATATCATACATCCTTACCACTTTTCAAATTATATGCAGGCTCTATTTGATTGACCTTATTCAAGTCTTGGTTTATTGACAAAAAGAGGATAGTTTTAGGTCATCCTAGGACATGCATACACCAAGTGAGTCAAAATTATGGGTTTGATTTGTATTTACATGAATTTATTTGGGTAATTTCTCACACCATCAACATGATGAGAAAATGGGTTGACCCATAGGAGTGATTTTATTATGAAAAATAGTTGTTACTGGGTAAGGGACAATAACATCACCCTCAATTTAGTTTTATCAAGGAAAATGTATGAGCTTAATAGTAGTGTCAACAGGATATTAATGTGGATATGATGATCTAGAGATGTATAAGTATTATAATTAATTGGTTTGACATAAAATAATAGGTTCATGTAAGTTGTTGGCAGAAAAATGTAAGGGTTTGACTCATAGAAAGCATGTGGATGTGAGATAATGGTGAATAAGAGGCATATATGTGTGCATAATTCATATATAGTAAAATTAATTCAAAAATGACATTTTAAAGTGTCCAATACCATATTTTAGTGTCTAAAATATCCTTAATCCCCCTTTATAAATAGTTCTTTCTTATAACCTTTACCCCACTTTGATGCATGCCCAATTATATGTATATTGGATCTAGTATGGTCTTTTACCTTTTCCTATATTAGAGGATATTTTTATTATTTTCCACATTTTCCCATCACACATTTATCACCATAAAATAAACTATATAGAGATACCCCCAAATTTGGACATGTCACAAATGTGATCTTTCCCACTAGTGTGTGGATAAAAGAGTAGTTTCTCATCATCTTATAGTCCTTAATCATTTAAAACCTATATATCATACATCTTACCCACTCAAAGAGATACCATGATAAACATGTGTGTAAAACTTGGATGTGAAAAAGCTCTACCATATGTATATAAGCATATTATTTATCCATCGATAAAATAATTATTTATTTTATATTTTCTAAAGTTTTCACATTTTGAATTTTTATAGAAGAACCAATTAAGGAAGCCAAGGGGTGCAAGCAAGAAAAAAATAAAATACAAAGGCCAAAGGGTATAAACAAGAAAAAACTAGTGAGGTTAAATAAAAAATGGAAGCTAAAGGGCACAATGAAGAATACAAATACATAATCCAAAGAGAGAAAACAAATAAAAAGAGGAGAAGGGAGATTCCAATCAACCCACTACTTCCTTTAGAACTCAATTCAATGTTGGGATATAATGTCTTGATATATATGTTTTAATCATAGATAAATATATGCAAGTGTTCATAAATTGACAAACAATCAAAAATAAATGGCCAGTACAACTTATCAATTAATGAAATTCTAAGGGGATAAAGAGTATCAAGTTAAAATAGAAGGCAAGCACTAACAATGTCAAATTTGGAACAATAAAAGGCATATAATCAAATTAAAGGTAGTGAAACACATGAAATATACAACATATATAATTATAGAATCTATGTATAATAAGAAATATATAGTAAAATAAGTATGTATCAACAAAGTGCAAAGTATCGACTAGCATGGCTAACTGATTATCTAATCAATAGTGTCATAATTTTTAATATTAAAGTCAAATGTGTCACTCAAGTATCATTACAAAATTAACAAGTAGTGTAATAATTTAAATCATCATCCTAAATAGAGATATTTAGAGATGGGGATAGAATTATATAGGATCATGCATAGGAATATATCATGATAAAATAGGTGCTCATAATGATATATAGTAATAGGTTACACATCTACCTTGGGACATGCATGGTTAAAAAATGTAGAACTCAATGGTATAACTATAAAATATGGATATCAATGAGATCACAATGGATATAGTTATGGTGTGGTATGCATAGATATATGAAAATTAATAATTGCTAAATATGAAGTTGTAGACTCAAATGTAGGAGGAACCATAACTGAATGTGGAGGAGTAGTATCAAGTATTAGATGAGGTTGAATTATTCATTCCTCATGAAATTCACTTGATTTTCATGTGTATGATCTCATAGTGAGGATGGGTAGATCATAAAGTGTGTTGTAAATAGTATGTACTTCATTATCATGCATAAATTTGAAATAATGGTGACATGTATAAGGTATCACTTTCATTTGGTTGATTCATGGGAGTCCGAGTAATATACTATACAATATTTAATTAAGAATGAATCAAAACCAAACTAAATTTTTTGGGGGACTAACTATAACTAGTAGCGTAATACTACCAAGTTGTGTGAGGATAATGCCATCATAAATAAGGAGTATCATAGTTGTGTTAAGTAAATCTTGATCATTATAGCCTTAAATAGATAAGAATAACATAGTGATATTATTTTTGATAGAACCATTATCAATCAAAATACCTTGTGTATTATAATGGTGATGGGAAACATACGTTTGAATATATAAAGTACCATTATTTGATTCATTTAAACCATGCCAATAATGTTATCAATCTCATGGTCATGTGAAGTAGTTGAATGTTGTATAAATGTTGTAATTTGCACATTATCTTGCTTTGTATTATTGTGATTTAGTAATGAATTGGTAAATAATTTAAAACATTTATTATTAATATTAATAGATTAATTCAATAGGATTATGGCCCTCAATTTAAATCATGTTGTTATTAATAGGATCTTGAATATTATGTATTAATTCAAAGCATCAATTTTTGGAATTGTAAGAGGCTCAATGATAGTCACAAAATAAGTCAGTGTTATACCCTTTAGATAATGCTCAAGTACTATCTAATTTATATGGCTCAAGTAAAGTAATAGCATTACACTCAAGTAATCATTAAATTAATTTTTGAGGTGGGTCTGGTAATGTGGTAAATTGGCAAGTGTTCCTAGAAGCATGAAACATAATTCTATCATTGGTATATGAGACTATGTTAATAGTTTTTACTTCATTCTTGTTTTTAAAATTAGGTGCATCATTAGTCTTAGGTTTGAAATTTAATATTTGAAGGTATTGGATGTCAAAGTAAAATATACTCTAACAAATTTGTATCCATAAGTTTAGTTTCAATGATTCATAGTGAATGACAAAACTTGTCAAAATAGTCATAGATGTTAAACATGACTTTGTCCTTATCTAAATAAAGTAAACTATTTGATAATATACTTAAAAATCTAATTATAAGGTATTTGGTGTGACTTTTTTGTAAACATGGTTTTATTTAATCACATATCAACTAAATATTCATTAGGTCCTTGTTTGATTTAGGATTAAGAAAATATGACCTTTTGACTAATTTTTATATAAAAGTGCAACAATAACATATCAACCAAATAATTTGATTTATATACAAACCCATAGGTAGAGTATAAAACCAATCTAATGCATATCCTGTGAGACTCCTATAAAAAAGCTTGGTCATTTAGTATATCATTATGGTGAAGACCAAATCAAGATGTAAAATAGGCTCTAATATTATGTGAGAGATCACCATTGCCATTATATAATGTAAACTTAGGTACTTGAAATGAATGAGGCAAGGGATGAACAATAAATTATGTATCCAAATGTTTGTGTAATATATCATAAGAGGAAACCACATGGTTAGGTTTGTGTTATGTCCCATCACATAATTTATTCACAAAAAGGAAATATTTTACACCCTAAATGAATATATATAATTCATGGTCACAATTCAATTCATAATTCACTTCAGGGCCTATATTAAATTGGCCAAATATTAGATTACTATTGGTCACATTTATTATTTTTCCTAAAGAGCCTCAAGTCTTTTTTTTTTAAATTCATGCAACCATTATTATAGACCTAAGTATTAATTCCTCTCGTATACTTGATTCCATTATTAAATCATGCAGTATGAAATTTTGAAGTTAATGAGTACCCTCACGAACCCTTCATATCCTGGGAATGTAGGATCCTAAAGTATGTCCTTTTTTGGACCATAAGACCTCCTACAGCATGAAAATACAATTAAGATCTCCTTACCTCTCAAGACCCTAGGCCTAACCAAAACTAAATTGCAAAACATGAAGTCCCATGTCTGCCTAGTCTTAGAGTCCCACAAGTGAAAAAATTTCCCTCTATATCTTGTGACCACCCATATCTTGCCACTTGTCTCCATGATATTTAACCACACTTTCCTATAATATTTCATATAACCCTCACATAACTCAAGGAATGTTTAAGTTTGAATTTCAAGAACCCAATTATCACCTTTGACCTTTCTGTGTGTCCTTTTTAATTTTATTTATTGCATTTTTAACATTTTATAAAATAGAATATGATCACATAACTTTAGTATAATTTATATTGAAAAATGACTTGTGTTTTGATTTTGTGTGTAGGGATTAATCTCACAAACTTTGTGACAATCAATTGGAGAATGTCATGCACCTTACTTGAAAAGCCTCATAGTCTCACACTACCACTCAAATTTGGTAAGAAATCCATCACTATGAGTAAATTCAATCTTGCCATGTGTCACTTCATCATTGGCCATTCACTATAAAATAACATAGGGATTTTGAAGGATCTATGATGATTTTCTTAAAATTGGTAGGTGTGTAAATTTCATCCTGTGATCCATTGCTTAAATTTTATGTATACACATTGGTCACCAAATGTGTGTGTAGTATATGTATGTATGTATGTATGTATGTATGTATGTATGTATGTATGTAGTATGTATGTATGTATAATAACATGAGGCTACATGGTCTCACCATGTGAAGGGAAATAATTACCTATTATCACTGCATTAAAATTGGTAGTCGTCATGGCCTATAAAATTATTATTTGGTCATGAATTCACATTTCATAATGTGAAAGTTCTAAAATATACATGTATAACACAAGTGGGAAATGTCTACAGGAATGGTCATGTCGTCATCTCAATTAAGTGTAGGTGACCTTTGAGAACATGATCACATTCACTGAGAGACCAAGTCATATATATTGAATAAAAATCAAGTAAAATCAAAATCACATGGTGAGATAGATCATGAAATGGGGGTATAATATGTTACTAAGTACATAAATCACACATTTCATAACTAAAATTTGGTGACCTTTAAAATTTTGGAAATATGCATGAGTATTCAAAAGCACTACAGTCATAAGATTTTCAGGGGCATATACGAGTCACAATAACTCAAAATAGAACATGTTGTGTCATTTTGTGTTCAATAGTGATCATGGTTTGTCTAAATATAGATAAATACTTTCCAAAAAACTAAATCTAGGAAAAAATGACATTGAGTGACCAAAGTTGAGATATTTCTCAAAGATCCTCTCCTAGTTAAAATTATATTTATATATTAAATAGTCTCTTTAGTTATAATTATTTTAGTTGATTTAACTATATATTTAGTTTATTTTAAATAATAAATTGATCGCATGCAAGATATTACAAAATAAAAAAGTGGTGACTATGCAATTTTACAAATACATTATATTGTAATAATTTTATTCAGAAAGGTAAAGAATATTTAATAAGCTTGAGAAATTTTTACAGATATTTTGTGGGTTTGTTTTGATTTTCTTCTTTCTCACATATTCATATTAATGTGCATTTTTTAGATTTAAATGATTACCAAAGAGATTTATTTACTTATGAGTACTTTTGAAA
This sequence comes from Torreya grandis, assembly GCA_037957365.1. NCBI lineage: Eukaryota > Viridiplantae > Streptophyta > Pinopsida > Cupressales > Taxaceae > Torreya > Torreya grandis. The sequence goes on from JARHVA010006161.1 coordinate 951,922, forward strand.
TTTTAATTATGTTATTCTAATCATTTTAGTTAGTTAATTTTTTATCTATTATTATTGAATATAGATGTGTTGTTTATATTTTCATAATGAATTGGATATTTATAAAATTATTTATTTTTATAAGGGTAAATGTTGGGTTTTTACAAGCTCCCAAAACCTAGAACAATTCAAAAAGACAAAGTAATAAAGTTCAAAAAATACAAACATCAAACTATCATAAATAATTTCTATTTCCCTAAATAAAAGTGAAATTTCTATGTCCCTAAACAATTTAGCTTGTAAAGATAGGTTGTTAGAATTCACTCATAAACAATTAATGCTTAAAATTTGGTTCCATCTTTATTCAAGATTAAGAAAGTGCTAGACTTGTTTGATGTAGGTTGTTGTACAATAAATCTCAAAAATTATTGCTTAAGTAAAGGGTTTACTCGACTAAAATATGAAACATTCTTTTATATCATACTCTTCCTTGCTTTTGATAAAAAAATTATGAGATCCAAATATTTTAACATAGCATCATCATGAATATCATCTTGTAATTAATTTTTTGTAATGTTTTGATCACTTATTTGAATTTCCATTGATAAGTTTTAGGTTACACATCACTATTCCACCGCAACTACATAGAAGACTCACAACTTAAAACTCATGCATTGGACTAAATTAATAGAAGTCATACAAGTAAAGGGTGAAAACCTAGTATCTATGGTTTGTATAAAATCCACATCATCAACCTATTGGAGTGGGTCACCAACTCACATCAAAAAAATATGGTGCTATGAGGACCATTTGTAATCAAATTATCATCCATAGTGTGATTTTATTTCATTTTTCATTAAGTATGTCAAGAACACATAAAAAGTAGAAAATCATAAAATCAAAAAATCAAAAAAAAAAACATGTCTTAACTTGGTGAAATAGTAATAAACATCCCTAGTGTAAAGTATGAGATTCCCAAAAATAGTTTCAATTATCTTCCCAAATTTTAAATTCATAGAATGGCTAAAAAACAAGTTCATGCTTTAAATAACACTATAGGATTATTAAATATTAAACATGGAGATGTATATTATTTGCTTTCACATTATACAGCTTTGAGTATGGATTATTTTTTAAATTTAACTCTTGGTTCAATTTGTAGTTGGAAATAACTAGAAGATGAATTTATTTTATAGTTTGGATAACTTATCAATCTATTTGAATGTATTAATCAACTAGTCATACTCAAAATACAATACAATCAACCAATAAAATAGTTTAAACTCAAATTCTAAGAGATTTATAACAACATACCCATTATCCAAAAACCCCAAGATTCTCTCATGATGGACATATACCTAAATTCTCTAGATCTACTCATATCTATGTTCTTGAAAACATTTATAGCAAACACATTGGCTTCAAGTTATGTGAAGTTTATCATATTAGATAGAAAATTGTTGCTCAAATAGTGGACTTAGTCCACATGATGAATAATGCCTCCTTTCATGATATTTTACTAACCATCCCTGAAGTACAAGTAAATCTAAATTTTCCCATGGTTAATCATACTTTTGTTCACAATATTAAGCCCATCATTACATAAAATTTGGATTCCCTTATTGATACAAACCCAAACCCTTTTGTGGAGACAACTATAGTTTATGTCATATGTGAGACACCTATTTTCATAGTGCTTAGTTTAGACACGTGGTGTACATACATCCTGTTTAGATGTGATTTATGTGTTTTAATACATGAGATGTTATTGAGACCTTGTGATAGACAAATATTCTATATGTTATGAGGTGTTATTGAGTCCTTGGGACTGAGAAGATTATTCTATATTTTATGAGACATCATGTTTTTCTTACATAATAATGTTTATATGCATGGATTAGATGATTATTTTATGCATTGATATAAATTTACTTATACTATTTAGTTTTTCCTTATGATGCGTATTGATTCCATATACTAGAGTTATTACTCTTGAGCATGTATTTGAGTATACATATGTTTATAAGATTAATATTAGTTTATTACCATTGATATGTGATGCCTTGGATATTTTGTGTGTTTTTTGTTTTGATTGAGATCATTTGTATTGCTTATATTTTACAACTTTGGCTATCTAAGGTAGAGAAATTTATGTGTGTAATGTTATGCAAGTGACCAGGGAGGCCAACAAGGGAATTAAGACTACACTGGGCATGAGCACATCATGGGTATAGTGGTGATATGTTTTCTTAACCCTACCATGATCCAAATTACTCCTTGTATAATTATGTGGACCTAGTTAAAAGTGTACATGTCCTTCATTTGTTTAGCATTATTCCCCCCTTGGAAAGTATTCACATGTTTATTCCTAACCATAGGAATTCTCTTTAATTTTTTATTTCATTCATAAAGTATCTTTTAAGACACATAAGCAGTCCCCTTTGACTCAAAACTCAAATGGGTTGGGAGATCCAACTTTTTAGAGTGTCATAAAGTAGGTTCTAAATATTCTATGTTGATATTTTTGCTCTTGGACCAATAAGAAGGTCAGAGATCCTTTCAAACAGCCCTAGAGGACTTTTGTGGAACCCCATGTTCCATTTATAGAATGGGTTAGTGAGCTAATTTATGAATTATGGGATTGTTTAATTTCCCACATGGGCTTGTAAATGGATTTATGGAGAGAAAACACTTTTTGACCATGAGCCAAGGGATGGGAAGGGACACATGTCACATTTTCATTAGATTTTAGAGAATGGGGTTGATTCTAAATGATGAAGGAAAGCCTTCTTTATAGTAATTTTTCTCATTTTTTTAAAATTGGAGTGGAGAATAGGAGGAGAAATAAGAGGAGGAGATTGAGGAAGATCTTAGAGAAGGAGTAATTTAGCCATTATCCAAGCTTGTTAGATTTGTTTTTGAGTAAATTTAAGAAGGAGCCAGGGTAAAATTTCATGCCCTATTTACATTAGCTTTTTTTTATCAAAATTATCTTTCTACTTCATTTGAGTTTCCTCATTTTTCAATAGGTGTAGGGTTACTTGGCCTACCCTCTTTTTACCATTGCTTGCCACGATTGTGCCTATGGCCACCATGTTCATGTCTATTGCCCACTAGGGCCTTGGAGATATACAATTTATCCTAATCTTATTATCTATTTTTTAAATCCATTTATTATTTAAATTTTATTTCATTAGGATATCCAAATGAGTGTGAAATTTCTTTGTCTTATTGTATTCTCATTCACCATGCAAGTGGTGGTGGAACCAGGTTCCCATGCCCTCCTATGTAGTTTTATTATTCATATTGGTAGTGGCTACTATAGATCCAAAATTTATATGCCCTCATATCTATTTATTCACATGGTGTATGGTGTGTATGCCCTCCCATGGGCCAAGAGATGGTAGAACAAGGGTGAGGAATTCCCCACATTCTTTTTCTCATTCAATGGGACTATTTGTGTTAGAAATTTGTTTGGTTGATTTGTGATATTTTATAATTTTAAATAGTGTTTTAATTTAGTTATATTCTATATTATAGGAATGGAATATCCTTTATATATTTGAACTTATCACCTCATAGATGCATATTTACTAGTGATTGTTCCTTGACTAGTCTTTTACCATATAAACCCCCTTATACCAACTTTTCCACCTTGAACCATGATGTGATCATACCCAAAGCTAGGAATCTTAGGCTCAAGGTTGACTAAGGTAGATTCTTAATGATGGAAAAAGGATATGGGTGATCCCCTCCTTTAGTTAGCCTTGGGACTATGTGTGGAGTCCATGGGAAGATCAAATTTTTAAACTAAGCATATTGGCCATTTGAGATCCATATTATTTTATTTATTTTAGTTTGAAGACATGTACATATGGGAATAATAAGTAGTAATATTAATTATAAATAGTGTGATGCTTCCTTAGCACTTGCATACTCTTCCTAGTGTATGTATCAGATTGTAAAAGTAATAAAAAGATTATTTATGTTCAAATTCAAATGGTATATTTTATATTGGTCATGTAATCCTCTTTATTTTTATAGATGATTGAAAATAAATGTTTTCACTTTCCTTAAAATTGTGAAATTCATTGATTAGCATGAATTCTAATTGTATTTGATTAATTTTTTTAAGTAATTAAAAGCTTTCTAATTTATCCTTATTTTTGGTGTTATGTAAATTAGGGTTAATCTATAAATTTATTCAATTTACTACATAATTTTTGGAGTTATAGGTGTTTTGATATTAAATTTTAAAATTTTATACTCCAAAAACCATTATATCTCCTTTATAAATTGCCTTCACTTCATATAGTTATTTAGCATGTAAAATGGTGCATTGGAAGGTTAAAAATGATGTTAATAGTAAATTATGGCTTTTATGAGCTTGATGTCATTTGTTTCATCATTTTTAGTCTAGCGAGTTGAAAGATGAGATTTTTTTAAATTTTCATGCCTTTAAGGTAGTTTCCAAATGACACAATCCCTTCTAAAGGGTACTAACCTCAATATATAGGGAAACTTTATAAGTTAAGGTGGTGTGTTTTGCATGTTTATCCCCTTAGGGTCAGGTTGACATAGTTATGTGTCTTGTTAGTCACATGGTTTTAATAACTAGAACATGTGAACATTACAAACTAGCTAGACTATTGAAGATGGTGTTTAAACACCTAGTGGCTAGTAAGTCATTGGTCATTGTGGCAGGATACAATAGTTAGTTAACTAACTGATGACCAATATATATAACTTTTTTTATTATATTTAAATTAAACTTAGATTTATATATTTAAAAACATACAACATAAAAAAAATAAAACTAAACCTTAGCAAGTTATATTTGTATGTAATAGAAATCAAAGGGAAAAATGAATTAGTCACTTGTTAGTACAATAAACATCAAAAAAAAGCTTAAGAAAAATAATTCCCAATCTTAAATACTTGGTGGATCAATATAACAAATAATATAAAATGGCAACAAGAAGACAAAATGATGCTTTCACCTTCCTTGACAATCTAGTATGTTTGTTGGCATGAAGTTGGCTTGTGCTCAACTTGTGTCCACTGGAGTGTTCATCAACACTCTTTATTTATGGTTACAACTTCCCCTTTATCCATTTTTTTATATTTTTCATGTATTGGCAATGAATCTCTCTCTTCAATAATTTGGCATTATAAGTTTGGATTAAATGAGCTTGTTGGAAGTGAGTGTGAAACCTTGTATTTATAGTTTTCAAACTAAATCCAACCTAGGTATGATTAGGTTTAAGATAACCCTAGGTTAATTTTAGGAGTCTAAATATAATAAATTATGTCTTTAATTATGCATTTATAGAGGTCTGGCTCAACATTTTTTATTTTTATGGCATTTATGTTGATATTTTTCAATTCTTGACTTTGAGGATGATGACATCATCATGGCCTCATTTCCCTTGATATTTGTTTAACTTTGATTTTTAGAAATTATATACTCACTAATTCAAAATTGATTATGTAAATAAGCATTTAATTTTATTTACTTGGTTAATTAATTTTTCTTAGGCTTATGGTGATTTCAAGAATTGGATTAAGTGCCCCATTTAATTAGTTAAAAATATATGTTTGTCAGGTCAAAACATAACTGGGGATGAATATATGATAGCTTATCATTATGTATAGGGTAATATCCCAAATAAGGATGCATTGACATAATTTTGGGTATTAACATCCAATATGTGGATGAATTTGGGATGTTTAATGATTTCTAGGCTTAATTTGTGTAGTTTGGTAAAAATCAGTCCAAAATTTATTTAAACATGGAAGTGGCCAAAAAGGACTATCTACATTTTTCCCATTTTTTAGTAGGCATTATAATAAATAGGCATAATAACATATTCTCAAATAATGAAAATTTCATTATATTAAAAATTTTAGTGTTTGTAAAAATTATGTGTTGACAGTTATAGGTTATTACAAGCTAATAGGTACAGGTTCATGCCCCAAAAGGTGGTCAATTAGCCCTAGATTTGACCTTAAGGGATCAAATAGAAAATAATGTCATCGAACAGGCCCTCAAAAAGAGGAAATGACATGGTCTAGCGATGACGAGGGTTAAAATACTGATTTATCCAAAGGTGGTTATAATTAATGGCATAGTGATTTGCCCTTATAGGGTAAATGGGTTAAAATAATGATTTTCACAAAGGTGGTTCTAATCATTAACATAGTGATTTTCCATAATAGGGCATATTTATCATGTAATTAAGGTATATTAGATCATGAATTGGTCAAAATAATTTCTCGTGTCTGGGTAAAAGGGCAAAGGGAGTTCACATAATAAACTTGTAATATGAATTAATGATGAGTTCGCATATAATAACAACATGAAACTAGAATACTTAGTAAAAATATGTGAATTCAAAATATCATATGGTATAGTCATTATTATTTGGTTATTATGGGTTTGGATTTACTTGGGGTATGCATATGGTGAATAAGGGAAAATATTGTTGACAACAAAATTTGATAGCTCTTTTGGCCTAATTTTTATTGTAGCTTGTGATATTATGCATCATAGATATAGAAAACTATAATAAAAATGTGTATCTTAAGCATTGAAAACTTAATTTAAATCCAATTATAAACCAATTAGGTGTAATATATGAACAATCACATCCAAAGTGTGGATATAATGCAATAAACTTAAGTGTAGGAATGAATACACATATTCACAACTCAAGTACAAGATGTGGTTAATCTAGACTCAAGTATTTATAAAATATATTAATCCTAAGGTATTCAAGGAAAAAGGGAGCCACAAGAAAATAATTTAGCCAAAAACTAATTAAAATAAATAAACCAATCAAATAAAACATTAAAAACATCAAACTAATAACCTAAGGAAAAATTAAAACACTAATAAAAGAAAAAATGCTAGTCATCAACTGATTAAAAGAAAGAATGAAATTAAAAACTAAACTAAGGAAAATAAAATTAATAACCAAGCTAAAGAAATGCAATAAACAATTAAGTCAAGCAAAATAAATAAAAAACCTTAGCTAAGGCATAAATAATAAACAAACAAAATAATGCACAAGCAATAAACAATTAAGTTAAATAAAGAGAAATAGACAACCTAAGTTAAGCCAAATGAATCCAAGGCATATAAAATAAAAGAATGAACTTGAATATATAATGTAATGAATATTAATCTAAGGTAGAAATAAGACAAATAACTAATCTAAGATGAAATAGAACAAACAACTAATCTAAGGTATATTGATAAATAATTAATCTAATTATTTGTGCATGTGTAATAAAAGTGTTATGCTTGACACAAAGGTGGCCCCTAAGATATAGGGATCAATAACACAAGTACGATGGCAAAGGTTTCCCTTAGGCTATAGGTAATAATTACATTATAATGGTCAAGGGGAATAGAAGAATAAGGAATGGATGGCCAAGCTATCTCCAAATGCACTAGGCAAGTGGAAGCTGCCTACATAGTCCCATGGACATGAGTTCTAACATGGAATTTAGGCCAAATGTACTTTTTATATGATATGTGATAGAATAAAATTGATGACAAGGAAAAGCAATCAACTTATAGAGGAAAATAGGAATGGTCTCGTAAAATGGTGAGGGTGTGAGGGAGGCTTAGGGTGCATTAGTGCATTAATTTTAAATGCAAAAATACCCTTAAAAGTGACTCACAAAATGATGAGAGTGTGAGAGTTATATGGTGAATTAGTGTATTATTTCAAATGCACAAACACCCATAAAAATGACTCATAAAATAAAGAGTATGAGAGGAATAGGGTACATTAGTGCATTAATTTAAAATGAACAAATACCTATAAAAAGGACTCACAAAATGGTGAGATTGTGACTTAGGTTTCTCATAAAATGATGAGGGTGTGGTTTACATTACTGGAAAGAGGGTGAGAATAAAGGTGGTTGAGCTAACCTTAAAAAACACTACGCACTATCTAAATAGTCGAAATAGACCTCAAGCCATTTTAGTTCATGTTATAGTGAATAATCTAACTAATTAACAACATGTTCATGAATAGGCAAATGAAAATGTATAGTAAGGTATAACTTGATAATTAAAAAAAACAAAAAACATCATGTCATCAACCAAATGAATACTTGTGTGTGAAGGCTCAATGGAATGATAAATGAATGGTAACCCCAAGTAAGGTTATATTCAAGGGAATTACATGTGGGGATAAGATATCCTAGTATAATTTTCATGCTTTGATTTACCCCAATAGAGTGAGATCTATCATCTTGGCCTAAAATTGTGAATGGATGGTTCTCCTAAGGAAGAATACATGAAAAGGGAAGGACACACCCCCAAAAATACTTTGACTAAAAGTGAGAATGGGAACCAACCATGAATTGTCCCTTATAGAGAAGATTTGGGAAGGACACATCTCAAAAATTTCTAAAATAATTGGTTCAATGATTTGGGCTCCTCAAAATGGTCAGATTAAGGATTGTTGACTAGGTTTAGGACAAGACAAATGTTTTTGGATTTTGTGGATTTATACCTATCTAGGAGATTTCAATACATTTTTAAATGTTTAGGGTTTTTTGGTCTTTCAACTCAATGGAGGATTACAAGATACAGAATGGGTTAACTCAAAAAATGGTGAGAGTGTGGCTTAGGTTTCTCATAAAATAACAATAGCATGGGGATAAAAAATGAAATATTAGCAAGGCAAGGAAAAGGGTAGGGCATAGTGGAAAGGTATGAAATGATGGTAAGGCAAAGGAAAATGTCAAGGCATGAGAAATAGTAAGGCATGGGATGACATGATGGAAAAGATGAGTAAAATGGAAAAAGGAATGATTCTATTTTACTTACTAATATGGAGCTGCACATCTTGATTATAATATGATACAACCAGAATGGTCAATTGTTTAAATTTCTATCCCACACCCCTTTTAAAAATATACTCTATTAAGAACTTGCTATCAATTTAGAATCCATTCTTGTTGTTGTGATCTTTGTTGGTCATTAATTTTATTTCATCCAAATCTCTAGACAAAATGTCTTCATAACCTCGATGAAGGAAAGTGTAACTAGGAATGTTAAATAATGATAAGCATTGGATAAAATGTCTAATTGGGAAATGGAATATAGGTCTATAATGGAATGTATAATGGTTGGGAAACAAATCGATATTGATATTTTTTAGTCACACACAATGTTATTGATTTTATATTTGACTTAATTTTGGTTGTGGTAGGGCTAAAGACTTCTAAACATGCTCTCAATAGGACCATATTATTTTTTTGTTATTTAGTCCTGAGAGTTGTTGCAATCTAATTATGATTTAGATTAGAAGTTATACTAATGTGGACTTCAATAATGCTTTCATCAAGTAATGAATAAATATTGTGCTTAGTGATAAATACCTCAAAGAGGTTTTCACCAATAAATTTATCTTAATTGTTCCATAGCACCTCTTAGAAGGTTTCAGTAAGGAATGTTGAATTTTGACTTTAGTTGTCTTCTAGCACCTCAAACAAGGTTTCACTAGAAGATGTTGAGTTTGGACTTTGATTTTCCCCTAGTACCTCTGAAAAGGTTTCACTAGGAGATTGTTTTTATTTGTCCTAAATGTGGTTTTGGTCTCCCTGATATTTTGTAACTAATATATCACCATGGTTGTAGTTTAATAATGTGTGATTCTATCAGTCCCAATCAACATTTGTGGGAGATGGAATGTCAATATAATGGATATGTTGTTTGGTGGTAAAGGAATGTATAATGTTAATGGAAGTTATAGTGTTAATGGAATGGTGAAAGCTAGCATAATCCTCATAGATGCTACTAGGATAAATTGTATCAATGATAAAGAAAACATCCTCAAAAATCATATAAGGCTCACAAATTTGTTCAATTTGATCTTCAATAATTTCATAAACAATTTTGTAACATCAAATAATGTATTATGATTCTAAATTTGATTCTGACTCAAGGGACTCTCAATCTATTATTGAGACTGACATTGGTCTACTTCTGATGCTAAATCTGATATCGGTTCAAAAATATAACTTGAATTTAATTCTAATTCTTATTTTGGTGTGGATTGTGAACATAATGTTGGTTTGGAAATGAAACATGTCTTTGATGTATATGTAGATATAAATATGTCATGTTAAATGTTTGGAAGTGGATGAGTAAATAGCCTATGATTTAAAAATGGGTTCTTCAAAAATAGGCTCATATAGAAAGGATTCATCAAAGACTGGCTTGTCAAAGCGAGGCTCCTCAAAGATATGGTAGTGGTCTAAGAGTGACTCAATAAATATTGGCTCATCAAAGTGAGGCTCATAAAGGACATGAGACTAGTCTAAAGGTGGATCAACAAAGACTGGCTTGTCAAAGTGAGTCTCCTCAAAGATACTATAATGCGTTAAAGGTGATTTATCATAGGGTGACTCATCATGAATAGGTGTTTTAACAAAAAAACATCAAGAATTAGTTGGTTCTCTTGGATTTGGCTTACTCTAGTTTGTAAAATCTTAGTTTTGGACATACTTTGTACTCTAATAAATGGTGACTTTTGGAGAGGTAATGATTGGCTCTATTGTGACTCTAAGACTAAATTGGATGTTGGAAATATTTCTTATTTTTTAAGAAGGTGATTAAATCATTCTTTAAGAAAGTTAGATGAGAATCTAGCTTTGGATATTAATTATTTTATAAGGGTTACTTCTCTATTCTCAACAATCCATTTGTCAAACTAGATTTTAAAATGTGTTGGTGATGTGTTAATTAGCTTAGGTGGATGGGAGTTAAAAGGAAATTATTGGTGTAGTTGTGGCTCAATTATGATATCCCCATGGTCAATCAAGGTTTATACATGTTGTGTGAACCTCACACATCGATTAAGTGAATTTCATTGAATCCTATGATACTCATAATATTCATTTGTTTGGTACCAAGGAGGTTTGAGATAATTTTAACCAAAAGGTTGAGTATGTGGACACACAATTATGTTTGTTGTGACCAATTGATAAAATATGTATCTCAAGGCTTTGTTGGGTAAATTTTCCATTTGGGGCCATGATTAGTTTGAAATTCTTGGTCCATGAATTTAGAATGGAACAAAGAGGGAAAACTTAGCTTCAGTCTTGGTAATTGGTTTAAAGAGGATGGTCTTGCTCTTGGTAATTGACACAACCCCAAAGAGGGTGAACTTGGTCTCAATAATTAGCTCAAATAAGGGTAGTTTTTGCATATGATAATTGGCATGGCTTGGCTATTATAAATTAACCCACAGAGGGTAGTCTTGATAGTTGTTAAGAAACTAGCCTAAAGAAAGGCAAACTTGGTCTAAATTAGAAACAGGGCCAAAGAGGGTGAACTTGGTGCTTAATATAAATATGTCAAAAATGGGATGGGATCTATACTCTTAAAATAAAATGTGGCATGTGATTTCAAAATAAACCCTAATTCTACATTGGAATGTCTTACTAATATGCATGTGGGTTGAAAAGGAACCTTGCTTAGGCCTTATTTGGCTCATGACTGATATGTGGAATCAAACATGAACTTAGATTGGATTGGAATATGGGTTCAAAAACACCTTGATCGTGGCATGGTTTAGAATGTGGGTTTATAAAAAACCCTGATTCTAGCATGTATTTTCAATTTGGGTGACATACTTGATGTTTGGATAAGGTCTGTGTGAAAGTGGTTCTAAACTTGGTCAATCTAAAATATGAACATGGCACTTATGAATTTGGTTTGGGAAATGATTTGAAGTGAGATAGACTTGGTCTAGGTTTGTCATGAAATCAAAATGGAATTAGGTCTAGATTTTAAGTGAAATGTGACTTGGTCTAGGTTTAATAATCTTGATTTGAAACAAAAGTACACACTTGGATCAAGGCAAGACGTGGTCTTAGTCCAAAAAGGGAACTTGGTCTAGGGAAAGGTCTTTAAATCAAACTAAAAATTGATTCAAGTTGCACAATCTAAACACAAAATATGAAAAAATCAAACCTAATTTTTTGGCAAAACTCAAGTGTAAACTAATCATCTTTAGGTCTAACATTCAAAAGATAGATTTTAAACTTAGTTTGAAAGACTTGGATTTTTGAATGAACAATGATCTAGACTAAAATTGGAAGTGTAACAACAGTCTTTAGAAACAAAGGAAAAAGTTGGTTTTGATCTTAGTTTAAACTAAGGAAAATGGTTGAAATAATTTGGACATCATAACAACATATTTTATAAACAAATGGCATGAATTGGTTTTTGAGTTTCTTTAGCCAAGGCAAGTAGTTAGAATGATTTTAGTAGCATAACACTTCTTTGTGTAAATGGTGTATGTATCATGTGTTTATTTTTATGTTTTGGAATTTATTTGATTTTATTTGGTAAAAATTAATTTTATACTCAAAATTCAATTAAAGTGGAAGCACTTAAGTGTACACTTCTATGTTAAACTGACACAAGGTGTGCATAGTATCCACCAAACTTATATTGATATACCAGTTCTTGAAAAGAATTAATTGTTAATCCAAAATAAAGAGTACGTGTAGGTAGATTTTTTAAATCCCCCTAGAATACCTTGAACTAATTCATGAGAAGGATCTTAGAGCATCAAATCAACTTGGCATTTGATATGATAATCCATGGCAAGTGGGGTCAATTAATCTAAATTTTTGAGTTAGCTTATTTAGATGGTCCACAAGTGCCTAAAAATACTTGGGCATAAGAAATATCTATCAATGGATTCAAACCACCTAGCTTATTATACAAGAATATTGTTCTTTTCATAATGAATTTATTCATATACTTCTTAGTTGAGTTTAATTTCTAAACTATCACTTGACGCGAGTCCTCTCATGTCTGGTTAGGTTAACCACTCAACCACTATTCCATTTATTTAGTATGCTCAATTTATATACCCCACTAGATAAGTGGGGTTGGAATCATTTTGGGATATGAAACCCCAGGTCAAATTCCACCTAAATAACTTGTGAAGAGATGATTAACTCCTACTTACAAGCCCAAAAAGGAAAATAATGAATAACTAGGTCATTTTTTAGTCACCCAAATCCCTAGAAATAAGGTGAGAGCATACATGAAATTTATTTTAGTTTGAATCAACAAAATAATTAAAAAAATGTGTTTTTATTCACCCAATTTCCATAAAGGGGACAAGGGGGGAGAAAGCATGCAATACTTTACTAAAATGAAACTATTTTAAGAAATGAAACTATAATCGGACTTCCCATGACCTTACTCCTCCCTATGATTACACATCATATCACATGTAGACTACTAACCCTAGTTATCTTTATTGGAGACATTCACCATTTGTTTAGACCTTTCTTGCATCATATTCTCATCCCCTACACATCCTCAGTCCATATCAATCCTTTTTCATGATAGATAGGCTCTATAGGCAGCCCTAAAGGCTCTTTTAGAGGCTTGTTGACCACCGTAGGTGGCCTTTAGGCCAAGTCCATGGCTTAACAAGTAAACCCATGGCCTAGACCACATTTTTCCTTCACAAAATCCATGGCCTAGGTTGTATCTTAGGAAAAACACATGAAAAAATGCCCTATTTAGGCCCAAATGGCTAGAAATGACTAGTTTTTGGCTTGTTGGTGGATTAGGGTTGAGCTATATGACTTTTCCTCATTCATTTAAGCCTCTCTCTTCACTCTCTCTTGTATTCTTACTCTGATATTCCCACTTTATCATTATATTCAAAGCTTTGTTGCCTACTTGAATCTCTCTTGGTTCTTGTTTAGCATAATAGCTTTCATTATGATAGGGGATGCCCTATTCTATTGTAGCTTATCTTGGTGATTCACATTGATCTCTATAGTTTTTTTAAATATTATGGGTTACTCTTTTATCCCTCAAGAATCCATTACACTTATCTCTTATGCTCCTTGCATTGGCTCTACTTCTTTGCATTTTCCATAGCTTTTGGCTCTTGGTCTGGACTCAACTCATACATAGCTTGATCCTCTTCATCTCTTACTTCCTAGCTTGGATTATCAGTTGGTGTAAATTTTTCACATCTCTCTTGAGTTTTATATGAGGGCACTTTGCTTTTAAAACTGAAATTCTTTTTTATTTTTAGTAGTATACATATTAGGGTTTGATTTCTTTTAGTGATTTATCTTGTTAGGGCATTATCCAAGATAGTTTCTGAAGATTATGCATTTATATGTGGTTAAATATTATATTCATTAATTGAAATATCTCTCATCATATATTATGATTTCATTATAAACATTTCTCATTACATAATAGGATCATATGTGCTCTAAGCAAACTATACAACTTGCTTAAACAATCTCTCTATCTTGCTAGACTAGAAAAATTCATTGTTAAAAAACAATAATGTTGAAAGTAAAAGATATCTCAAACTTAGACCATGCATGCTATTGAACCCTTGCTTGAAAACATATTTATTTCTTAAAACCTTTTTCATTTGGCCTGAAAGTGCCTTTATTTCTAGTTTTACATGTCATTTGTAAGTTTTCTTTATTCAGCATTGTTACTTTTATAATTTATATGAAATCAATTATCTAGTCTTAGCTACTTGCTTCATTGTGGTTAGATCTACTAGAGATACCTACATATTTTGTATGTTTGATCATGTTATCCCTAACCTAGTTTACAATTCTATTTATATCTTGGTGCAAGCTAGTATATAGGATAACCACTATATATCTCTTGTAGCCTATAGAATCCTTTAGCCTTCTAGCCTTCTAGCCTTTTAGTTATTTGTTTAAGTACCCATTGACCATTTTTACCATAGGATAAAATGGTTCAACCCCTATAGTCATAATCTCATATAAGGGATTTTTATAATGTCATAGGGCATGTTGTAGTTCATTTGATGTCATATCATATGCCATTCTACCTTTGGTCATAATCTAGCTTAGTCCTTATGTCATTTGATGTCTTAGGGATCATTTTAGAGTCATATATGCAAGTGGTAGATTTTCACGGTGTCCAAAGAGTCAAGATCATGGAAAGAGTTTGAATAGGCCTCAATAAGTTCATTTGATATTTCAAAGATCAAGCAATAGTTCAAGCATAAGTATAAGTGAACCAGATTGTCATTAGGACATCATCCAAAAATGGGTGGACTAGCTCACTTGTGCATTTGATAAGTTCACTTAGAAATCATCATGATCTAAAATTTTGAATTACCATGAATCTATTCATTCAAGTAACACATTCTACAAATTTCATACTTGTGCAAGATTTCTATCTAAGGTTATGGAGCTTCAAAGTTAGACCTAGAGAGTAGAACATTCACATAAGCATCACATTCAAGCTTTATAAAGTAGCCATTTATATTCAAAAGGTACTTAAAGTGTTTAAATTTGATCAATATCGAATGGTCCATGTGATATCACATACTGACACTCAGATCTAATGGTTCATGCTTGGGTTCAATAGGTCAAAAGGTCCCTAGATTAAAATCCCTTTAAAAACTATAGGTTGGATAAGATCCAATGGTGTGGGTCCACTTAATAGAAATCTGATGGTTTGAGCTAGAATAAAAAGGTCGGTCCAATCTATATCAATGATCATCATTCAAACATATCAATGATCTAACAGTGTGTAGGAACTGATAAGAAAGTGGGTCCAATGAGATTTATGGCTAGCATTCACTCATACATCTTGATCTAATAGTGTAAGTGAAAGTCAAAATGTCAAAGGATATTCATGGTAGAAAATTAAAGGCCAGCATTCCTTCATACATCTTGATCTTATGACATGTAGGAGGTCAAAAATTTAGGATCTAACAATAGGGATCTGTGAGACTAATAAGAACAATGACAGGTTGGAGCAATGTGATTAGTTTGAGTAAGTTTTTAACAGACAAAATCAAACCAAAGATCCCTTTTTTACTAGAGCAAGAAGGTATCATAAACATAGTTTAGAATAGAATGAGAAACATGGTATGGAAATTCCACATGGAAAACTATGTAGGATCAAGGATTCTATAGTAAAATAAGCTCTTTAGACTCATGTACCACCATGAAAGCCCAAACGAGGACATGAGAGGAACAGTGACTATCAGATGTGAAAAATGAAGTCCAAGAAAGCAATGGATGACTATAGATGATGAGTATATGTGTTTAGAAGATAACTAGTAGCTAAAAAAGCATCTATGAATATCATAGAATATATCTCAAATCTTCTAATTCAATTTCAAATTCCTGAGAGATTATCTATGATGAAGGCAGTTTCACAAAAGCTAGCAAAAGAATCTATGTACCATTTTGGAGAGTTTGTCATGGTTATATGGACATTTATCTTGGGAGGCATTCATGGTATATTTCATATTCCAGTCACTTTCAATGTAATTAGTTATCAATTGGACATGTGTTTGAGTGACCTCTGAACTTGATTCTTTCATGTTCTTTCTAAAATTCTATAAGTAGCTATCATTTTAGCCTTTGAAAAAAGATACCACCCCATGTATGGTGAATACCTACTAGTTTTGGAATTTTAATTTACCTTAGAACAATAAATTCAATCTATTTTGAGTTAATATCTTAGATTTTCAAGCATGTGAAGAGATCTATAGTGAATAGTAAAGTGATATCTATCTATCCTTGCTTTCTCTCAATCCTCTCATATTTGATGCAAGTGATTTCAGCCTAGCTGGTCATGTTAAGTGTTGTTAAATGTATGAGCCTATTTTAAGTGTAAAATTAAACTTATTATCTACAATTGATTTATACTTTCATGCACATTCGATAATTTTCATGCATCTCACCTTCATATTGAAACATTGATGCTAGTGAATTTTGGGACTCTTAGGCTAGTGTTTTAGGCATTATCTCTTTGTGAAAGAGGTACAATAGTCTTGTGGAAAAACTTCTAGTGTATTACCTCCTTTATAATAGGTTTAATTCATGCAATTTCTATCTCTTTTTCCCATAAATAATTAGTAATCATATATAAGATCATTTTAAGATACATTCAAGGAGCTAGCCATTTTAAATCTAGAGGCTCACTTCCACTATAGGTACACCCACATACCTGGAAGTGTTCCCATGTTACCCAAATCTAGAAGAGGTCCAAACACCTTCTTTTAGGGTGTAATATTTGGGATAATAGTTCTAACATGCCTGATGGGACTCATTATCTTCAAGATAGCTTGTTAAGGTGAATGCTAGTCTTGACAATATCAACTACAAATTGATGTGCTACTTAGCATTTGATAGCTCCTTCAAAGTAAATTTGGTTCAAGGCAATTGTTTTGTTATAAACTTACCTTCATAATTCATGGTTCTCACTAGGTCATCCTCTAATAGAACATTCAATCCCATTAGGCCACCCATTCAATGTTAAATTCCTCTTGAAGTTCAATATCCATAGCCTAATCTACCCTTTAAAGAACAAGTAGATTTTACTAGAGAGGAAGAGATTAAAGAGGCTAAAGAAATTGAAGATCTTAAAGAAGACATGGATATAACTCATGATTTCCCTACCTTCAATAATAAAAATCCAATTCAACTTCAATTATATGATGCCATTCCTTCTGACGCCATGAAAGGTGTGCCCACATTCAATGGTGAGAGTCATGTCACACCTAGTGAGCACATTAGAGATGTTTCTAACTTTTGTAGTTTTCACAATATTATTGAAAAGAACATTATCATTAGACCCATTTTCATGTCCCTTAAAGGGAAGGCTCTTGATTAGTATAAGACTCTATAAGGTGGATGCATCACAACATGGGATGAGTTTGGAGTGTTGTTGACTTCTAGAATTGGAAATGAAAGTAACCATGGCTCTCTCATACATCAGCTCAATGTGATAAAAAAGGGATCCAAAGAAATAATGCACAACTTCAATTAAAGGTTTAAGAATACTTGGAATATATTGCCTCCTCTCATGATACCACCCACTACTTTATCTTCCCTACTTACTTGAGAGCCATTGGGACTAAAATTGTTGTCATACTTCAATCTATGGGAGGTTCCACTCTTCTCAAAGTGTATGATCTTGCTATCAAATATTAGAATAGTCTCATCTAAGCTATAAGGTTGCCTCCTAATCTGTTTATGCCTCCTTTTTCTCATGTTTTTGCTAGTACTCTATAAGTGTCTCAAATTCCTAATGCTAATACCAAGTCTAAGGCTTCTCCTAATAAAGCAAAAAATGTCATGGATCCATATGCAAAAAATGAAATTCTAAAAGCTCAGCTTAATCAAGTCTATATGCAACTAGATGCTCATCAAAATTCATACTCTTACTAGCAATAATACGGTCATCAATATGAAAGAGGAAGAGGCCAATGGAATCCTAACCCCAATAAGCATGCCAATATAGACAGTCCTAACCCTACCACCAATGCAAGGGAGATGGTACTAGTTCATAGAAATTTGGTGCAAGGAGAGGATTGGAAGTAAGACCAATTCATGGATACCAATGAAAATGGAGGGAAATATCTAGTGGATCAAGGAGTATTTATTCCCCTCCTATCAAATGAAGATGAAGTGATGATGCAAGTTAATGAGGATTGGCAACCTCAAGGAGATATCTTCACTAATTTTCTAGTTGAAGACACTTTTGTGCTAAATCATGGAACCCTTATCACAAATAATATAAGGGATAAGAGGAAATATCTATGAGGTGAATTATCATTCCCACAATCTCATCCAATCCTATTATAAGGAAATATGACATATCTATAAGTGTGATAGTTCCAAAAACTTCTACACCTCCATCAAGTCAAAATATGGTAAAGTCTACTCCTATTCCTCAAGTTCCAAGTAATTATTTACCTCTAAGAACCCAAGATAAAGTAGGTATGGATTATTTAAACATTTTATATTCTTTTAAGAACACTAAAACATCCATTTCTCTTTGGGATGTTTTTATATGCCTGGTAAAAAATAACTCCTTGAAAAGTAGTTATCTACTATCCCTGCTAGTGTCTCACACTCAAATCAAATTCATGGCCATGTTACTCTTGTAAATTATCCTATTACCATTTTTTAACCATAAACTAGGGTTTATAAACCTCCACCATTTTACCTCACCCTCATTTTAGGTGACAAGTTGGTACATAATTGCATAGTTGATAGTAGATCTTCTACTTCTATCATGCCCAAACTTGTGGATGACAAGTTGGGCCTAAAATATGAACCACATATCAAATTGGTACTTCAATTAGATCTTACACTTTCCAAAACATTAGGACTAATAAAATTACTTTAAGGTTTTCTTGCATGATTTTCCTAGTTTTCCTATCTTGTAAGACATAGTTGTGGTCAATATCCCAGCCCACTTTGTAATCTGCCTATTAAGGGACTTCACAACCAAGATAGGTGGTTATTTCTTAGTTGATTGGTATTTATTATAATTTATAAGAAGGTATGGGTAAAAGGTGACAATTATGACACAACCCCTTTCAAGGTTTCATAGTGAGTGTTACATTGAGATAAGTTCTAATCTGAATTGGTTGGCCCATGAAGAAAAGGACTCTATTGTAGATGATGGCACTTCTTCCAAGTTTGAGGGTATTTCATATTTTTTTCTTGATGAATATGGCACTAATAATTATGATAATGATCCCTATTATTTTTTGGAGGAAATTTATTTAGGAGTTTATTTTATACATGAAGAAGGAGTGCTGACACCTCTACTTGCCAAAGAAGAGGGTGAAGATGATGAGATGTGAAAGATGTTTTTTTATGGCTCAATAAGTAAAATTGTTACAAGAGTTAGTGTTATGTTGGTCTCCCCATATGATCAATATTATTATGCTTCATATATATTTGATTTCAATTATACTTTTAATTTGGCTAAGTATGAAGGTTTAATGCATGGCCTTCAATGGGCAAGGAAAAAAAGAATTAAGAACTTGCAAGTATATGGATATAGTAAATTGGTTGTGCATCAAGTGAGGAATGTGTTTGTTGCCAAGAAACATTTGATTAATTCATACAATCATAGGTTATGGGATTTGATTGAAGATGTCAATGCATTTAATATACAATCAGTTCCAAGGGAGCAGAATAGTCATGCTAGTAGACTAGTTATCATAGGAGCTCAATTTGATACTTCAACTACCATAAAAGAGGAGAGAAAAAAATCTCATATTAAGATCTTATCAAACCTTTTGTACCTAATAATGAAGTGTCTTGGAAATTTTTTGACATTGATAGACACATTTCATGCTTCCTACAAAATGAGGTGGATTTTTCTTCAAGGAATCAAAAGAAGCTCCAAGAACAATTGGGTGATCAAATTGTCCAACTAAGAACCAATAAGATACCTAAGGGTTTGGTGACCTTATAAATTATATTCAATGACAATGATCAAAAGAAGAAGTAGAAAGTGAGTATGTCTACAAAAGAGGATAATTATGAAAGGGTCTTGATCTTCAAGGATAAAGTCCTCAAACTAAGCAAGGTATGTTCTACTTTAGAAAAACAAGCATTCATTGAGTTATGTAGAGAGTTTCATAATATCTATACTTGGGAATATAAGGACCTCACAGGATTTGATCCTAGCCTATCATGCCATACCATTGAGTTTAAACCTAGAGTTAAACCAGTCAGACAGAAGCAAAGATCCATCAACCCCAAAATTGAGCAACTCGTGAGGTTAGAGCTTACCAAAATCCTTGAATATGAAATGATATTTCCTATCAAACATTTAACATGGGTAGTTAACCTTGTTCCTATTATAAAAAATAATGGGGATATAAGAATTTATGTGGACTTTAGAGATCTTAATAGAGTGTCGCTCAAATATCACTATCCTCTACCCTTAATGGAGTAGATTTTACAAATGGTTTTAGGTTCTCAACATTTTTCTCTTCTAGATGGGTGTTAAAGTTACAATCAGATTTTAGTCAGTGAGGATGATCAATTTAAGATAGCCTTCACTACTAAATGGGGGATTTTTTCTTATAGGAAGATGCCCTTTGGTTTGTCCAATACTGGTATCACATTTCAAAGAGTAATGGACATGGATTTCAAAGGTTTGATCAATGAGATGTTATTCATTTATCTAGATGATATAAAAGTGTTTTTTAAAGATGTTAATGAACACATGCAACACTTGAGGCAAGTTTTTGAAAGATGTAGGTAGTATGGAGTATCTCTTAATCATAAAAAGTGCATCATTGTCATTCATGAAGGTAAGCTCTTAGGACATATTGTTTCCAAGGATGGTTTGACTATTAATCCTAAAAGAATATAGGCTATTATAGACTTATCATTTGCCTTGCATAAGAAAGGTCTTCAAAGTTTCTTAGGAAAGATAAATTTTGTAAGGAGGTTCATACCCGGTTTTGCATCTTTGGTGAAACCTATCACAACAATGCTTAGGACGAACCAAGCCTTTTCTTGCACCAAAGAGGGTAAGAGAAGTTTTGAAGCCAAAAATAAAGTAATTGTAGAAGTTCCTACTCTTGTAAATCCTAATTTTACTAAAAACTTCATTTTGTATTCATTTTCTAAACTGGATACTATCTCAGCCATGCTAATGTAAAATAATGATGAGGGTGTGGAGCAACTAATTATATTCTTTAGTCAAGGTTATAAAGTTAAGTACACCTTTTTAGAGAAATGAGTCATTATTGTAAGGGGATTAAATAAGTTTAGACATATGGTTTCAAATAATAAGATTCATGTTAAGGTCTCTTATCCTAGTACCAAAGAGTTTCTCTTGAGTAAAGATCTTAGTGAAAAGAGGGCAGGGTGGATCACTAAAGTAATAGAATATGATGTCGATATCAAGGTGACAAAATTGATAAGGGTTAAAGGCCTTTATGATCATTTAGCTTTAGATCTTCATGATCCAAAATTAGAAGCTCTAGTCAATCATGATTGTTTCTAATCAGTTGGTCCATTACCTCCAGAAAGTTGGACATAGGATGTGATCAGATTTATTCAAAATGGTGAGTATCCTAATGGTATGAGTAGATCACAAAGGAGATATTTTAGGTTGCAATCTATTCCCTTTTTTATTATAAATGGTGTGCTCTTTATAAGATACATTAATGGTGTCTTATTGAGATTTATTGATAATGATCATTTTGGAGTGTTGCTTGAGAAGTTCTATGATGGGACAACATGAGGTCATTTCTCTCCAAGAACCACAGCTTCTAAGATCATGAGGTTAGGTTATTATTGGCCTAGCCTCTTCAAGGATTTCCATGCTTGGTTGAAAAGGTGTGGACAATGTGCTTTCTTTGTGGGAAAATAAAAGCTTGTAGCTCTTCCTTTGAAGCCTATCCAAGTAGACCAACCTTTCATGCAATGGGGTCTTGATTTTATTGGTATGATAAACCCCCCATCAAGCATTAGTCACAAATGGATACTCACAGCAACTGATTACTTTACAAGATGGGTTGAGGTAGTAGCATTGAAGGAATCTAATGACAATTATATCTTGGATTTCTATGAGAGCATCATCACAAGGTTTGGCACTCCTAATATTATTTTAGATAATGCTCTTACTTTTAAGGGTGCTAAGATAGCTAATTGGGAAAATAATAATGGCATATTGCTCTTACTATTACCATTAAGGTAATGGGTTGGTTGAATCTACTAACAATAATTTGATCAGAATCATCAAGAAAACCTTAGAGCATAACCAAAGAGCTTGGCACACCAAATTCAAGATAGTCTTATGGGCTGATAGGATAAATCCCAAGAGATTAATAGGGAATTCTCTTTTTGTGCTTGTCTATGGAAAAGAAGCTAGGTTGTTTATCTCTCAAGAGTTGTTTACCTTAGATTTAGCACATCAACTAGAGTTGCTTGGGAATACTCTAATGGAGGTGAGATTGACATAATTAATGGTGTTGCAAAAGACTATAGATAAAGATCATCAAGCTATGAATAACTACCAAGTACTAATGAAGATGTCTTTTGACAAGAAGTCAACTCTAATATTATTTCAAGAATGTGACATAGTATTGAAATGGGATGAAGATATAGAAAAACCAAGGACACATACCAAATTTGATACCCTATGGAGTGGACCATATGAAGTGAAAAAAAATTAATTCTTTTCAGTTAGTAAGGATGAATGGAAAAGAGTTACCTATTTTTGTGAATGGGATACATTTGAAACCCTACTATTGAAGGTTGAAGGTCAGTTTTGTAAATATTAGAATAGGTGTGTGTTTCCTTTCTTGTTGTGTTGTGTTCCATAAGTGCTCATAAATCACATGTGTGTTTCTTGCTTTGTGTCTTGTTCCTATTATTTAGTGTGTTTTCAAGGCAATTTATGTGTCAAACCTATATACTTATGATATCGTAAGCCAATAGACAAGATTAGGCAACTAGTCATGGCATAACAAGCATACCACCCTTGGGAAATCACCAAGAATGTTGACCATTTTTACCACAAGCCAAAATGGGTCAACCCCCTATAGTCAAAATCTCATATAGGATAT
Organism: Torreya grandis; assembly: GCA_037957365.1. Lineage (NCBI taxonomy): Eukaryota > Viridiplantae > Streptophyta > Pinopsida > Cupressales > Taxaceae > Torreya > Torreya grandis. The sequence continues at coordinate 975,318 of JARHVA010006161.1, forward strand.
TTTCATAATGTCATAGGGTATGTTATAGTTCATTTGGTATCATATCATATGTCATTCTAGCTTTGGTTATAGTCTAGCTTAGTCCTTGTGTTATTTGGTGTCTTAGGGGTCATTTTAGAGTCATATATGCAAGTGACAAGTTTTCATGGTGTCCAAATAGTTAGGATTATGGAAAGAGTTTGCATAAGCCTCAAGAAGTTCAGTTGAGCTTTCAAAGACCAAGAAATAGTTCAAGCACAAGTCTAAGTGAACCAAATCATCACCAAGATGTCATCCAAAAATGACCAAACCAGCTCACTTGTGCATTTGATAAGCTCACTCAGAAAGCCTCATAAGATTAAAGGTTGTATTACCATGGAGCTCTTCATTCCAAGAACATGCTCTATAAATTTCATGCCCATGTGATTTATCTAGCTCAAGTTATGGAGCTTCAAAGTTAGACCTGTAGAGTAGAACATTCACACAAGCATCAAGTTTAAACTCCGTAAAGTATCCATTGATATTCAAAAGGTACTTAAAGGGTTCAAAGTTGATCCAAATCTAATGGTCTGCATGATATCACATATTAACACTCAGATCTAATAATTCATGCTTGGGTCAAATAGGTCAAAAGGTCCCTAGGTTAAAATCCCTTAAAAATATATAGGTTGGACAAGATCTAATGGTGTGGGTTCACTGAGCAAAGATTTAATGGTGTGAGGTCAATTAATAAGAAGTTGGGTCCAATCTAGATCAATGATTAGCATTCAATTATACCAATGATCCAATGGTGCATAGGAACTGACAAGAAAGTGGGCCCAATGAGATCTATGGCTAGTGTTCACTCCTACATATTGATCTAATGGTGCGAGCAAAAGTCAAAATGTCAAAGGATCTTTGTGGTAGAAAATCAAAGACCAAAATTCTTTCATACATCTTGATCCTACGACACATAAGAGGTCAAAAAATTTGTATTGGATAGCAAGGATCTATGAGACTAATAGGAACAATTATAACTTGGAGTAATGTGATTGGTCCGAGTCAATTTTTGATGGACAAAGTCAAACCAAAGAGCCATTTTTTACCAGAGCAATTAGGTATCATAGATAAAGTTTAAAATAAAATGAGTAATATGGTAGGGAAATTCCACATGGGAAACTATGTAGGATTAAGGATTCTATAGTAAAACAAGCTCTTTAGACTCATGTACCACCATGAAATCCCAATCAAAGACCCAAGAGGAACAGTGACTACTAGATGTGAAAAATGAAGTCTAGGAAAGCAATGAATAATTGTAGATGATTAGTACATGTGTCTATAAGATAGCTAATAGTTGTAAAAACATATATGACTATCATAGCATATGTGTTGACTCTCCTAATTTAGTTTCAAATGTTTGAGAGATGATCTATGATGAAGGTAGTTTCATAAAATATAGAAAAAGAATCTCTGCACCATTTTGGAGAGTTTGTCATGGTTATATGGACATTTGTCTTTGGAGGCATTCATGGTCTATTTCATACTCCAGACCCCTACAATGTAACTAGTTTTCAATTAGACATGTGTTTGAGTGACCTTTGAACTTCATTCTTTCATGCTCTTTATAAAATTTTATAACTAGCTACCATTTTAGACTTTAAAAAAAATACAGCCTCATGTATGGTGAAGCCCTGCTAGTTTTGACATTATACTTTACCTTATACTAATAAATAAAATCTAGTTTAATTTCATATCTTAGCTTGTCAATCATGTGAAGAGATCTATAGTGAATAGTTAAGTGATATATATTTATCCTTGCTTTCTCTCAATCCTCTCATATTTGATGTAAGTGATTTCAGCCTAGCAGGTCATGTAAAGTGTTGTTAAATGTATGAGTCTATTTTAAGTGTACAATGAACTTTAGTATCTATAATTGATCTATAGTTTCATACAACCTTCATATTGAAACATTGATGCCAGTGCATTTTGAAACTCTTAGGCTAGTGTTATAGGCATTGTCTCTTTATGAAAGATGTATGATAGTCTTATGGAAGACCTTCTGGTGTATCACCTCCTTTAGAGTAGGCTCAATTCATGCAATCTCTAACTCTTTTCCTCATAATTAATTAGTTATCATAGATAAGAGAATTTCAAGATACATTTAGGGAGTTATCCTTTTAAATCTAGAGGATCACTTCCACTGTAGGTATGCCCACATACCTAGAAGTGTTCCCATGTTGCCCAAATCTAGAAGAGGCTTGAATACCCTCTTCTAGGGTGTAATATTTGGTGACAATAGTACCCTGTGTACCCCATACTAAACACTAGTATTTCAACTCATATCTTATATCTACATTTTGGCACTCTCGATGGAATCTCACATATTGTTGGGTGAGAGGTGGAAGATAAATCCAAGAACAAACACACCTGTTCTAATTCCACCTGTTAGGATCTTGCTCCTCAGAAAGAGCACAGTATGATTACCAAATACAAGCAATTGAATATGCAGAAATAACCAGAAACACAAGTAACTAGAATTCACCAATAGCATAGAATATGAGAGACAATACACTATCTTGTATTAACACTATACAGAAAAGAATACAACAAAGAGCCGCCACACTCTTTCACCTTACAGAGATTCGCCACACCTCAAGTGTTCAGTAATTCTTCTCACACACACTCTCCTACACAAAAAATGGTCCCAACAACCAACTCACACACAGAATTGGTGTTCACCTCACCAACCAGTTAGTAATAACCCTACCGGTTCACCAAGCACTCTATAGCACTTCAAGCTGATCTCTCATGAACCTGCAACCTGTAATTCAAAGACCAAACTTACATGTAGATCCCTAATGAGCTTGCAACAACCTGTAACTCACAGATCTTACAACTAGAAGGAACTCTTCCTTTCTATCTCATGCTTTTACAATACATGCCAATGGGTCTATAAATAGATCCCTAACTCAAACAATAACTTAGACTCTTAATTTAGACAATTGTCCTCGCAGTCCAAGACTCTAACTGGTCTCAACATGCAAACTCTTCGTTCACTTAACTAACTGTCCGTGAAACAAGCAGTTCTGGAACACACAGGCGACCAACGTCGGTCCCTGCTTGTCTGGTTCTGCCGTCGTTGGCCGACTTCCTGCCATCACCGGTGTCCTTCTGCACTGGTCTCTGTCGACGTCGGTCCTGTTGCCGATGCCGGTTCTCCTGGATCTCAACAACCATTGTTCCACAGTTTGCAAAGGGTTGAAGCTTTTAGCTCCACAACCTAACAATCTCCCACTTGGAGATAAATAGCTGCAACCTGTACATGTACCTGTACACCGTCTAGTTTGTTCCCTTGGCTATGTATCCATCTTCAAAATCACCCTTGAAGACCAACCACCACAAAATCTGTGGTGCAAAACCTGTCATCCAAATTACCTGCCACATCTGCATCTACAACCATGTAAGAAAAGAACTTGACCCTGCATAGCATGTGCACCTGCTGCTGGTCCCACTAAACTGCCCTTCAGTATTACTTTCTCGGATTGACTCCAAACTTGTGATAACTCCCACTACTTGGGAAAACTCAGGTTTAGTACATACCATGCACTCAACCTCATTATGTGAATCAAGACACCTGTTCATAGAACTGTCCAACCATCGGCGTGCTAACCGGTTTCACACAATCATCCTGAAACAAAGTCAACATATGACCTACCATGTCTCTAGAACACACTCATGCCAAAGAATCTTGATGCTCCCAGATTCTCCATGACAAACACCTGAACTAGCTTTACCTTTAGTTCAGCAATACCTATATATGTAACCCTGCAACAAGCACATCATACAAAAATAGGATAGTGTAGCTAATACTATCCAACCTAGTAAAGAGAAACATAATGAACAAACCTCCATTGCCCTGCAGCTAATACAAGATCAAATACCCTGATCTTCCATCTCACGTATCCATTTCCGCTCTTCTTCATCCTTAACATCCATTCGTCTCTCAGTGCTTACTTCCAGCTGGCAACACTACCCAAAACCCCTGTTTGGTTCTCCTCCAAGGAATCACATCCTCATCCATGCCTAGCTCCCACTGTTTCCTGGATCTACCTGTTCTGCTTCTTCAATAACTTCCTGGTCCTATGCCATAAGTGAGCAACAAGTAGTGTAAAGAAGGGAAATGATGAATTTAAGAACTTACACTTTCAGTCCTCCATATGGGCGCTTGAGACTCCATGACAGCTTGCTGTCCACCCAAAATTCGTCTCAGTGACCGATGCCGATCACATCTCAGTCTACAGCCGACCGATGTCGGTTCCCTGCGACTGCCTCCCTACCGACGTCGGTTTCCCCTGGCCGACGCCGGTCTCTGTCTGCCCCGAGTCACCAATGTCAGGCTGCACATAGCTGACGTCAGTCCCTGTCTGGACACCGACGCCAGTTTTCCTGCCGACGTCGGTCTCTGTGTTTTTCTTGTGAGACCTGACTTTTTCCCGTGAGCTCCTTTTGGATCAAACCCTTGTCCAAATCACCCTTGCTCTGCTCAGAATTCATCTGCATCTTGTGTTGAACTCTATCCGTCACTTTCTCCTTGAAAACCAAGGCTTTCCTATTCTTGTCACTAACATCGGATTCCTCAAGAAACCTCACCTTTTTCTTCTACATACAGAAATCACGATCCATACCTTCCAAACCCGAAAGCATATCCTTTGACTCAAGAACCAGCATCTCCTTCTTATCTATGTGACCAAGCCTATTAAGCCACATCTCCGAATCTACAGTTGAAGTAGATAACCCAGAAAGAGAATCAGTAAAACAAGTAGATAGATAAAGTGTACCTAGTTTCTTACCTCTAGCTACAACAAGTGTACCCTTGGTAACCTTCCAAGAGTCCGCTATGAGAGTTACTGTGCAACCCTCTTCACCCAAACTTCTAACAGAAATCAGATTCCGCTTCAGAACTGGGACGTGCATGACCTCCTTTAACACCCATGTGTTACCTGTCTGCAGTTTCAGCTTCACTTTGCCTTTGCCAACAATCTGACAAGGCTTACCATCCCCTACACAAATTTCTCCAAAATCTCCCTGGACATACTCATGAAAAAATTCCCTATGTGGGGATGCATGAAAAGAGGCACCAGAATCTAATACCCAAGATTCTACTTTATCCAAAGAACATACCAGAGCATCCTGTGCAATGTAACCCACAACATCTGCTTCTTCTTCATGTTCTTCATGCTGATCTGTACCCAATCTACAATCTCTCTTTAAGTGCCCTTGCTTTCCACATTTCCAGCAGGTTATTCTGCCATACCTGGACTTGGATCTCTTGCCCATCTTCGACCTTGATCTCCCACGCTCTATCTTCTCTCTTGGACTTCCTCTTCCTTCAACACTCAAAGCATCTCCAGATGATTCCCCTATGCTTTTCCTGCGTATCTCTTCGTTCAAGATCACACTCACAATATCATCCACTTTTAAGACTTTTGAAGGAGACACAGTACTAGAAACTGCCATTACCAGACCTTCCCAACTTTCAGGTAATGAACACAAGATTTAGAGAGCTCTTATTTCATCATCAAATACAATATTGACTGAACTTAACTGGTTTACTAAACCATGGAAATCACTAAGATGGCTATGAACAGATCCACCTTCCAACATTTGCAAATTAAATAAACGCTTCATAAGAAATACCTTATTCAAAGCTGAGGGTTTTTCATATAAATTTGCCAAAGATTCCATCAACTCCACTATTGTCTTACACTGTGATAAGCTAGAAATCACAGATGATGCAAGACTCAATCTAACAGATCCCAGAGCCTTCCGATCAAGAACCTCCCATTCTTCATCTTTCATATCTAAGGGTTTGCTAGCAACCCCACCCAACGGTAAGTACAAATCTTTCTGATACAGATAGTCCTCAATCTGCATCCTCCATAATTGGTAGTTCTTGCTATTGAACTTTTCCATTAGTAGTTGACTATTTTCTGCCATTGCTCAACTCCCACTCAAACAGAAACCCTGTGAGTAACCTGTAATCAAAACACACTACCCAGATCTACACTAATCTGTTAGTATCCCAACCAAAAGCTCTGATACCACTTGTTGGGTGAGAGGTGGAAGATAAATCCAAGAACAAACACACCTGTTCTAATTCCACCTGTTAGGATCTTGCTCCTCAAAAAGAGCACAGTATGATTACCAAATACAAGCAATTGAATATGCAGAAATAACCAGAAACACAAGTAACTAGAATTCACCAATAGCACAGAATATGAGAGACAATACACTATCTTGTATTAACACTATACAGAAAAGAATACAACAAAGAGCCGCCACACTCTTTCACCTTATAGAGATTCGCCACACCTCAAGTGTTCAGTAATTCTTCTCACACACACTCTCCTACACAAAAAACGGTCCCAACAACCAACTCACACACAAAATTGGTGTTCACCTCACCAACCAGTCAGTAATAACCCTGCCGGTACACCAAGCACTCTATAGCACTTCAAGCTGATCTCTCATGAACTTGCAACCTGCAATTCAAAGACCAAACTTACATGTAGATCCCCAATGAGCTTGCAACAACCTGCAACTCACAGATCTTACAACTAGAAGGAACTCTTCCTTTCTATCTCATGCTTTTACAATACATGCCAATGGGTCTATAAATAGATCCCTAACTCAAACAATAACTTAGACTCTTAATTTAGACAATTGTCCTCGCAGTCCAAGACTCTAACTGGTCTCAACATGCAAACTCTTCGTTCACTTAACTAACTATTCGTGAAATGAGCAGTTTTGGAACACACAGGCGACCGACGTCGGTCCCTGCTTGTCTAGTTTTGCCGACGTCGGCCAACTTCCTGCCGTCGCCGGTGTCCTTCTGCACTAGTCTCTACCGACGTCGGTCCTACTGCCGACGCCAGTTCTCCTGGATCTCAGCAACCATTGTTCCATAGTTTGCAAAGGGTTGAAGCTTTTAGCTCCACAACCTAACACATATGGTCTCACATTAGTTTTATCCCATTTAGAGATCTCTTAGCTAACTACCCATTGTTAGTTGTTAGGTTTTGCTTTTAGTTGTGTTTTGGCTCTCACCTTGATTAATTTCTCTTGATTTGGTTTTGTGTTATCCTCCCTATTAGTTATCCATCAGTTTTGCTATTCTATTATTTTTTATGTTCCTCTTATTTCATTACATCCATGGCTAACCTCCCAAATTTGGGATGTCAATCCCATCAAATTTAGGGCCTCATCCCTAAGTTCACTCATGAGTAATTTGTGGTTGTAATGGAATGTTGTAGACACTATAGGATTCAGGAGGTTCTATCAACCTAGCATGGTGGTCTACACCCTCTTATTTTCTAGAGGGAACAATATTGGAAAGACAACAACCAATAGACTTGGTCTCCTTTCCACCAATCTGAGTTTCATTCATCTAAAGATGTTTCTTCTCAGCCTCATGCCATGTCTCATTCACCTAGGTAATAAGGATCCCCTTGTCTGAATGGGACCTGATGAGCTACATACGATCATTGATGACTTTCATAGATGACTTTAAGTGAATAAAGAGCATCCTTCTCCTCCTAAGAATCAGTGGTGTGCTTCCTCTAAAGATAGAGCTCACACCCATTTAGTTTCAAGTGCCTTAACTAGTTCTCATGTGAGTTCCCCACCTCTTTCTCAGTAGAAGACTATACAGTAAGAACACCATCATATCCATGTTATGGGTCATAGGTATTCTAACTCGGTGAGGTATCTCCATCATGAAGATTCCTCTCATCTTATTAGCCCTTCTTTTAAAGTCTTGGATGAGCATGTTGATTTCAATTGCCACCTATATACTAGAGATCTATGGGATACCTATCCTAAGCATCAATTCCCTTTAATTAACCCTTGTCTAATGGCATGTGACTAGCATCACTTAGAATTATGTTAATATGACCATTTCCATGAGTATTCCATATCATCCAATCACCCCCATGGGGAATAGTATCCATCTTGTGGTCATTCCCTACCCCATGGTAGAGATGATTTTTAGCATGAGCATCCCCCATATTAGGAGTTACCTCAGCATCATCCTCTCTACAATCATGGTTATGATGATGTTTATGTGCATAAATAGCATCATTACCATTAATATCCCCCTATTGGAGCTCATCACCATCCCATTATCAACCGTGCCTATGAGGATCTCCATCAAAATCTTGTAGCCCCTTGGGTACATGATATTCCCTTCTTAATCATATCCCTGAACTTCCTAAGTTCAAAAAGACTCAAGACTCCAATCTCACAAAGCATGTTATGACATTCATGATGACATGTATGGATTGGGAATAAGACAAAGGCATGATGTTGAAGTTCTTTGCTAATTTTATATAAGTTGAAGCTCTTATTTGGTTTTAGAATCTACCTCCAAATTATCTCTCTAGTTTCTAGCTCCATCTAGATGACTTCTTTTAATACTTTGATATCTCTAGACCTTTCAACCTTGGCATCCAATCACTCACCTCCATTATGTAGGCCAAGGGTGAGTCAAACTTTGATTTTGGGAGTATGTGGCATTCAAACATCCATACGTGTAAAACTAGGTTCTCAAATGATTAGCTTTATGGCATGTTCACATGAGCATTAAAGCAAGAAGTTTACCTTGAGGTCCTAAAGTGTGAGCCTACCTCATATGATGAAGATAATTATGAGTGTCTAAATATTGAAGTATTTGAGGTACATACAAGCATGTGGCCTGTACCAACCCAAAATTTATCCTCTTTGAAAGATCACAATTGTAATGTGATCGGTGATGGTGTCACTAATTCTCCTTTAGAGAAGAAGGAGAAGAGGGAAAGCTATGAGATGAACACTTTAAGCAAGAAACTATATAAAAATAAGGCTTCTAAATCAAGGATATAAAAATAATGGAAAATGTTTCCTTATGACCCCACCAATGTTTACAATTCCCATCAAATGAGGGGGCATGATGATGCCAATTATGCTACCCAAAATTTTGGTGCACAAGCCTCACCTCCATCTTAGAGTTCTCCTCTTATGGTACCCAACCATAAATTAAATGTGTTCAAGGAGCCTCTACCTAACCACAATAAGGAGAAGAAGAAAAAGAAAAAAAAAATCAAAGGCTAAGGACCCTCATCTCCTTCTTGCTCTTCCATCTCTTCTGACCCTTTTCCCTAGCTAACCCTAAAGCGAAAGCCAAACATGAGAGTAGAAAGGTTGTTTTTGTTATTGACAAAGCCTCAACAAGGTATGAGTGCTTTATCAACATGCATTTAGGTTAGGTCACTACCCTTGTTGGAGAGACTAGAGGTGTTGGGCCTCCTATCCTACCCACAATGGTAGGGAATCCTAAAGTTAGATTCAAATTTTAGTGTAACATCCCTCCCCAAGATAGATAGTATCCTTACTTCATCATAGAGGAGTTGTAGGGCCTCTTAATTATAATCTCCATTTGGGACCTTCTTCAAATTTACTCTGAGCAAAGGGGCCTCATATTTGATGATCCAGGTTTCTTTCATGAGGGTCTACTATGAGATGATGTTGAAGATTTTATCAACTCTGATGTATCTGAACACCCTTGCCCTCCTATCTTATCTTTAAACCCCACCTCTATATCAAATGTTTTGGTTCTTGTAAAGAGGGATAGGTTCACTTTTTATATTGAGACCTCCATTAATGACTATCATGTTAATATATGAATCATTGATGAAGTAGTTGCATTGAATGTCATTCACCTTATGTGTTTAACGAGCTTGGGATTAGTCAAAAAAAGGTTTTCAATCCTCACCACAATTATGTTGGTTTCAAAAATGACATAGGTATACTAATGAGGAACATGAAGCTCCAAGTCAAGTTTTGCCCCAAGATAGTCATGATTGATTTTTGTCTGTTAGACTTAGATCTTTCATACAACATGATTCTTATCCATCCTTGGACTACTACCATGCAGACCATCACTTGGCCATGTTTTGCATGGTTAAGTTCATGTATGAAGGTGAGGTTCATACTATGGAGCTGACCCATATCCCTGGGCATTTATATATGCAAATACAAAGCCCTTGGGTGAGGTTTTTTTTATATCCTCATGGGGCTTTATGGACTCCCACATGCCCCCCACTCATGAGTCTCATTTTCTCAAGGATGAATGTTGTGATCCATATGAGTATCAAGTATAATTAACTCCTTTAAAGTTTGGCATGCATCATCCAACTCCCTCTCTAGCTCCAAAATGCTATGGTGGTTATTCACTTCTTAAATACCTATTTAGAGATGTCTCCATGAATGTTGATCTTCCCCTCTCTTCATGCTTCTCCCATCAGAGTATCTTCTCTTTAAATGCATCTCTTATAGAGATTGCTAGAGTTAGTGAGTTTGATATTGAGTGTTATGTTATCCATGATATAACATTCAACATAATCAATGAGAAGAAATATTATAAGAATCTCATGATTGTGCATCATATGTATTACCCTCCTCTTACTTGTTTGGGTTCAGAGGTCTCATTCACCAACAATGACCCCACCTTCATCACTCTTATGTTTCTAGTCATGACTAATGAACCTAAGGATATGGATGCCCCATCTCCTTCTTCCCACCTTCTCCCTATTGTTTGGCCTCTTTATAGGCTAAGCAGTGGCCTACCTCAGGGGTAAGCCTCTAGTTAACATGAAGTGGTGGCTTGCCCTTAGGGGTAGGCCTGGACCTAGGTTTGTGGTGCTTTGATGAGCCTTAGAGCTTACCAGAACACCCTCCTTAGAAACCTATTCAATAGATTTCCCCTATCATGGCATCCATCATCAAAATCTTGTGGGTCTCATTATCTATTTGGCTTGTGCACTCCTCCTTGGATGTGCCTTGGGATAGAATCAAAGTATTTTACTTATTTTACTTGGTTAGGCTATTGCTTGCTCATAGCTAGCCCTCTACTAACTCTTTCTTTCATTCTCTATAATGTTTTTATGTGGTGTGGGTTAGTGGTTGTGGTTACAATTTTATCTAACCTTCTCTGGCTAGTCTTTGTCTATCATGAGCCTCCTACCACCCCTCCTCACTTCTCATTATGGTTGGCATTAAACCACTCTCTCATAGTTAGCCACCACATAATAGTGGTGGCTCTAGTGGTTGAGATGATTTTCCTACCTATAATACTCTGACTCTTCCTCACATTTGCATGAGAGATTAATGTGAACATGGATCAGTTATACACAGTGGAACAATAAAAACATGTTTAGACAAGATCAATAACTTTTTTTCTTGTCTCCCTCCCTTCCTAACCTATCTAGTTAATTTTTTGACCCTGTAGGGCTCCTTGGGCTTGTTTTTGGCCCTTTTTGGCCCAAGCCATGGGTTTATGGGCTAAACCAAAGCCTAAAAATGGATTGGGCCATGTCCCCCATAACTTGGTAGTGGCCTAGGCTATAGGTTGCCTAGGTAGGTTGCATCTTACGCATAGAGCCTTCTTTTTACCCTCTCTTGGCCTTTATTTTGTTTTGTTATTACTCTAAAAACCACCAAACCTTCATCTTAGAGGTTTTGGCCCATTATAGACATAATATCAGGGTTCATTTTTCTCTTTAAGGCCTCCTTGTGTGTGGTTTGGGACCATCCCAGTCTCTTAGACCCTCAAATCCTCTAGATTATCAGGCCCATGTACTCCTTGTCAGGGTACACCTTAGGACATAAGTCAATCTCTCTTCTTATTTTAGTCAATAGTTTCTCAGCTCATTCATAGTTGATCCCTATTGACTCCCTTCCCCTCTTTCACTATGGTTTTTTTAAGTGTGGGTTCTTGGTTTTATTTGTTTTACAACTTGATCTAATCTATAATTATTAGTCTTCTTCCCTTCATGGACATCCTACCACCCTTCATCACCTTGTCCCATAGTAAGTATTAGTCTTTGCCCCTTGATTGTGACTTTATTGCATTATTTATTTCCCTCATGCATCTCATTTGTCCTACCTTGATTTGAGATCACCTTTCCATAGTTTCTCATCCTAGATCCTTGACCCCCATAATAGTGCACCTCTCAATTGTGATTCACATAGATGGTGGTAGTTAGGTCAATCTACGACCTACTATTGTAGCTTGGGTTATCGATGATTCATGGGGCCATGAGATTGTTGTAACTAGTTTCTTCCTTATTAGTGAGATAAATAATTCCATCAAGTATCATGTAATCATTGCCACCTTGATTGATGCCCATGAGTTAGGTACATGCTATGTGTAGTTATTCTCTGACTCACTCTTAGACATGTCTCAACTCACCCATGTCTGGGCCATCTTTAGCTTTGAATTTCTACCCCTTTTTGAGGTAGCACATGATTTACTTTCCTTCTTCAAGGACATACAGTGCACCCATATCCCTCATAGGAAGAACACTAAGGTTGATACCTTAGTGAAAGTCATTTTGTATTGTATGATTTGATTTTATATCACTTTTGGCCCTTCTTTACAAGAGCTAGATCTAAATATGGAGTTGGAGTTGGATTTGGATTATGCAACATTTGTACTTTCACCAATGGATCATGTCATCAACTTCTTCTACTACCATCCTTATCTGGTAACTGTAGGTAATGTTCTTTATTATCTTTTTAGTTCTTGATTTCCTATGCTTTGGTGTGGCTTCTAGGTACTACATATCACTCCTTGTTCATTCAAACATTAATTTCTTATACCTCAAGGGCATATGTAATCATACTTCCCATGACCCTCCTCCTCCCTATGATCACACATCAGCTCACATGTAGAATACTAAGCCTTGGTTATCTTATTTAGAGACATTTTCCACTCACTTGGACATTTTTTACATCAATATTCTCATCCCTTACACATCTTCAGTCAATTTTAATCCTTTTTCATGCTAAATAGGCTCTCTAGGCACCCCTTGGGGCCCTTTTGAAGGCTTATTGACCACCCTAGGTGGCCTTTAATCCTAATTCATGGATTAGGGAGGAAACCCATGTCCTAAGCTACATGTTTCTTTCATAAAATCCATGGCCTAGGTAGAACACATGAAAAAGTGTTCATGTTTGGGCCCAAATAGCTAGAAACACTAGTTTTTGGCTTGTTAGCATATCAGGGTTGAGATATATGCCTTTTACTCATTCATTTGATCCTCTCTCTTCACTCTTTCTTGCATTATAGCTCTGATATTCCCACATAATAATCATACTCAAATCTTGGTTGCCTCCTTGAATCTATCTTGGTTCTTTCTTAGCATAATAGCTTTAATTATGTTAGGGGATGCCATATTCTACTACAACTTATCTTGGTGATCACATCACTATCTATAATGTTCCTAAATCTTGTGGGTTGTTCCTTTCTCCATCAAGACTCCATTAAACCTATCTCTTTTTCTCCTTTCATTGACTCTCTCATAAATTGGTAGCTTTTCCTTCATCTTTTCCATAACTTTTGGCTCTTGGTCTGGACTCAGCTCACACACAACCTAATCCTCTTCCTCTCTTGCTCCTAGCTTGCATAATCAATTGGTATAAATTTTTGCACATGTCTCTTGATTTTGGTATGAGAGAAATTTTCTTTACAAAGTGAAATTATTGTTTATTTATAGTAGTATACGTGCTAGCGTTTGATTTATTTTAGTGATTTAGCTTATTAGGGAATTATTTAGGATAATTTCTGAAGCTTATGAATTTATATGTGGTTAAATATTATATTCACTGATTGAAATATATCTCATCATATGTTATGCTTGAATTGGAAACATTTCTCATTACATAGTAAGATCTTAAATGCTCTAAACAAATTATAC